>OZ010717.1:1234100-1600383 GCA_963932345.1 Ophion ventricosus
TTAGATGTGCCCACGCGTCGTCGTACCCAAACTCATGCTGCTTAAATATTCTCATTCGTCCACTCAACAAATTACGATAAACAAAGTATCGTGAGTGATGTCGATGGACGATAAAATTCACAAAAAAAAAGGATATACATATTCGACGCTTAATAATAAAAACTTATTATTTACCGCATGTGCTGGCTGGGCCCAGTCATGCAAATGTCCTAACGACATTGGTACCTACTTGCTCAAATAATCGTCAAAATCATCCATCGTGACAGGCTGCATCGTCGTTGCACCAACCGAATCTCTCTCTTCGAGCGAACCCATCACCTGGAGGAACGATTTCATCCAATAATTCACGTCGTAGTGTCGCTCCCGACGACGCAGATGATTCATACGCAGTGTACGCTCGTCCTCGGGCATTGTCAGAGCTCTGAAAATAATGTTTAGTCGATAAAGAGTAATATGAAAAATCATTTATAGAAATGCTCGCTATACTGATTTACGAGAAAAACGAAATACAGTTGAAACTTAAGTTATACATTTTTTCAAGAGGTACAGCAAGTATAACGTATTTGAAACTCTTGAAGTGTGTGTGAAGGTGTGTATTTGAAATTCTTTAGCATTTGAAAATGTCGATTGGTGCATAATTCGCGATGTTTTTTTGTTATAGCAGTACCTCTGTTATGATGATGTTTGATTTTCCGATTGAAAATTCGATTGGTAGTAATGAAGTAATGAGTCGAATCAAATTTTTTTATTTTCGCTTCGAATTTTTATTCAAGGCGAGTTTATTAGATTGAAGCTACGACGTTTTAGACTACTGAATAACAGACATGTTCGTATTAATACGAACATGTCTGTTATTAAGGCGATTCAAATCATTCTGAATTATTTCGAACAACAGATGGATACCGCTACTATCGATGTGTTGAACCTCAGGCGAATGAGGTAAGTAATAGCAATAAACCAAAGTAAAAGTCAAAAGCAGTCTAAATTAACACATTGTTCCCAGAAAAGAAATTAAAGAAGCGAGTGATAACTATATAAATGTATACCAAAGTCGATTAGTCTTTATAAAAGCTCGTATATATATTGTTTTTTCATAATACTGTAACAAATAAGAACATTGTCTAAATTCCGATTATCCGTGGACTCTTCGGTCTCTGTCTGTCCGGTTAATCAAAGTTTTACGGTACGGGCATACAAAGTACGATCCCAGAGATTTACAGTGGAAAAAATCAAGGTATGGCTTGTAAAAATTGCTTTATACTTGTCTGTTTTTTTCTGGATCACCGAACACTAATTAACGCACAACCGAGATAAAACGAACCGCGAAATTGACGCTGGGGAACAAAATTAATCTATACATATAAAAGAGTTCTGTGACTGACTGACTGACATATAGACAACGCACAGCATTCGCCGCTGAAGGTAGAAACATGAAATTTGGACGATATGTTCTTTGGAAGGTGTGGAGGTGCACTAAGAAAGGATGTTTCGAAAATTAACTCTTCAGGAGGTGAAAGTGGGTCTAAAAGTATGTTTGAAAAATTATATTCCTTGCGTGTATCAACTTGAAATTTGAAAGATATGTTCCTAGCTTCCGCCCGCGGCTTCGCTTGCGTGAAATTTGGCCCATAGAAACTTCATTACCAGTTGTACCCCATATTAGACGGCGTTTTAATAAATCCTAAAATATGCATTGTATTGTTCATTTTTACGAATATTTATACCGAGTTTCAAGTATACAGGCAAAGAATACAATTTTCCATACAAACTGTTACATCCCATTTCATCCTTTCAAGGAATAGATCTTCCGAATTTCATTGAGATCAAAGCAAGGAATTCAATTTTCCCATACAAAATCTTAACATCCTGTTGCACCCCTAATTATGAGTTGTTTGAAAGAATCTGAAAATGCTTGTTTTATTATTCGTTTTGAATATTTTGAAGAATATTTATACCAAGATTGAAGTTGATACACGCAAAGAATACAAGTTTCCATACAAACTTTTACGCCCCATTTCACCCTCTTAAGAGTTGGTTTTCGAAAAATCCTTTCTTAAGGATGTATTGGCTACAATTGAAAATCATAATAAAGTGTTCAAAACTTGACATATCAGTCAAAAATCCGAGTTGAGTTCATGTGCAAAATTTAAAAACGATTGACCGAACACATCAAAAGTTATACAATAACTAATTTAACGTGCGCTCTTATGACAAATAGTACTTTCTCCAATATTTATATTATGGAAATATAGATAAAATCATAGGAACGAGTTGTAAATTTTTTCACGTGTACAGAATACATTCAAGATTTTATTCTCAAAATTTTGTACGCGTGGTCAAAGTAATTTTTGTGATATTTAATTTAACCCTTTGAAGCATACATTTTTCCTTACGTGCAATCAGCTCAAAACTTTGTACTCGGGGGTTTTCGGGGTCGCTGATTACAAGTCTGCACTTAAAATTTGAAAATTCAAGATGGCGGATCCAATATGGCAGACCACAAATGCAAACATTGTTTGATGAAAGCAAAAGTTGGTACTCGGGGGTTTTCGGGGTCGCTGATTACAAATCTGCACTCAAAATTTGGAAACTTAAGATGGCGGATCCAATATGACGAACCAAAATGCTCAAAGTAGCTTGATGAAGATGAAAATCCATATGCAGGGGTTTTTTGAGTCGTTGAATTCGAATCTCAGTTCAAAATTGAACAATAAAAATGGCAGTTCCAATGTAGGATAATGAAACACAAATCTGGCTTGGTCACTGATACTAATCTGAGCTTATAATTTAAAAATAACTGGTGAACTGAAACATAAAATTCTCTTGATGGAGAGGAAACTCGGTGCTTTAGGGTTATTGAAGTCGCTAATTTTGAAACCAGTCAAAATATATAAATTTGAAAAGTTCTAAATTAAAAATTAAAAAAAGAAACTCGCCACGTCCTCGCCGTTAGCTCCGGGTAATGCTAAAATCGTAATTCTATTAGAAATTCAGTATAACAGAATCAACATATTGAGCAACTCCGATGTTTTAGTAATTCCAGTAAAATCTCCGGTTTTGGTCCGCCATATTGGATTCGCCATTTTGAATTTCTGGATTTTGAGCTCGAATTCGTAATCAGCGAGCCAAAAAACGTCTCTGAATTCACTTTTTGTGTATGGTTTACCTGCTAGATTAGGCACAATTACATTTATTGTCTAAAAAACGTGTTTTTTTGTACTGTAGTGATGATCAACATCCACTAAGTGCAACATAAGCCCTTAATAGTGATATTGTAGTAACAATTGATCTCCTAACATCCTAATTATACATTTACATTCGTCGTTATGCGCTAAAAATTTTTTTATTCAAGAAAAACAGAGTGGAAGTAGGTGACATACCAGTATGTCACTATATGCTTCAAAGGGTAAAACCGGACCACCAGAATCCAAACGGTTTAGAAATCTTATTTTCTTTGATTCAGGAGCTCATTAAATGGAATTTCACAAATTTTAAATTTCTGTTTTTTTTTGTTTCCAACCGATTCCGGTATAATTCGCGTCCACAAGTTTCTTCTGGCTTGGGCAAAAAATTACGTTTTTTCAAGTTTTTCATTTTTTTTCATTCAAATAACGTCTAGACATATTAGTTAATGCATTTTCTACAATATATAATTATTCGAAACCAGTTTATATAAAATTATCATGGTTAAAAGTGAGAAAATTAATGTGACAATACTTATGGCAGTGACGATAGCTACCATACATCCTTAATGCACCTCTACGGCAGGACAACAACTCTATTCTCTATTTTTCGATTCTCAGACATCTCTCTTCTTAAATATCCCTATTTTGGAGGAGGTTTAATCGGAAACATCTCTAATCCAAAATATCTCTCATGTCTAAAACATTTATCTGCGGAAACATCTCTATTCTTAAAGATCACTATGCCACAATAACTCACTTCTGAAATATTACAGCTCTTAAATATGTTATCTCCATTCCACAATTTTTCGTATCCCAAACTTCTGTATTCTTAAATATTTGTATTCTTCAAAATCTCATGTGACATCCAAAACAACTGTATTCCGATAACTTAATCTCATAATATCTCTCTGCCGAAACACCTCTATTCCAAGAGCCTCTGCATTGCACTTGTTTTATTCATGGCCAATATAGTAAATGCAATTAACCTATAAAATCTTCATGCCCTTGATATACACCTTCAATACTCACTTTGCTGCTCGCAATACCCTAGTGATGCCGGTAAGTTAGGAAAAATGAGAACATTAACACGTAATGTTAAAGTAATTGTAATTTCGACATTATAATTGAAAAATGAAAAGTACTTTATATGGTAAATTCGTCATTCACCAACTTCATAACAGTTTAATTTGACTAAGTTATTCGCAATACTGCATTTACTATATTGGCCATGAATAAAACAAGTGCAACGTAGAGGCTCTTGGAATAGAGATGTTTTGGAAGAGAGATATTGTGAGATTTAATTGTCGGAATCAGATGTTTTGGATGTCACATGAGATTTTGAAGAATACAGATATTTTAGAATAGAGAAGTAAATGTTTTAGATATGAGATATTTTTGAATAGAGACGTTTCTGAATAAAACCTGCTCCAGAATAGAGATATTTAAGAAGAGAGATGCCTGAGAACGGAGAAATAACGAATCGAGTTGTTGTCCTGCCACCTCTATACCTTCTCAGGAACATATCTTCGACGTTTCAAGTCGTCAATATGTCAGTCAGTCAGCTAGTTACAGAGCTGTTTTATATGTATAGATAATTTTTACGGAAATTTAGACGGGTTGCTAAAACATCGGAATTCGGCGGTTTTTTAAATAAATTTCGAAAAAGGTGGGACGGCTAACCTGTGAATAACCTCAGCAGCCTCGTCGATTTCGTAAGGATTGCAGATGAGAGCCTCGTGCATCATTTCACCGGCTCCGGCGAACGGTGAGACGATCAGCACACCAGGTGGCGAATTAATCTGACAAGCGACGAATTCTTTGGCGACGAGATTCATACCGTCTCTCAATGGTGTTACGAGGGCAACCGCGGAATCGCGATAATGCGCAGCCAGCTCATCCTGACTGACGCAACCGTAAATGTAACGTATGGGTGACCAATTAGGTGTCGTGAAACGGCCGTTTATGCTACCGATCAATTGATCAATCTCGAGCTTCAGATCTTGATATTCGCGGACGTCCGTTCTCGATGGTACGGCGATCTGCAGGAGAGTCACTTTTTCACGATGCTCCGGATGTCTCTCGAGCAACATTTCGAAAGCCTTTAAACGGTGCACCAATCCCTTCGTGTAGTCGAGCCGGTCGACGCCGAGTACGATTTTCTGATTGGTCAGCATGACCTTGGGTGCTGTCTCGGCCAATGAGACGAATCTGTCGAAGGGTATACCGATCGGCAATGGACGTACTCGCACCGTTCTACCACCGTGCTCGACCAAAAGATTCTTCCGGTCCACCCTCCCACCGAGACTTCGCTGACAGCAGTCCACGAAGTTCAGACAATAGTCCTGAATATGAAAGCCAACCATATCGCAACCTGCAATCCATTTAATCAATTTACCATGTCATCCTTCTGAAAGCATATTCACAGGCGCAACCGGTGTGCAGCTTTGCGACACATTAGTGCGTTAGAAAATAGAGGCTTTGGGCAACATTCTAATGAGTTTTTACGGCAGTATTCCAGTCTAGAAATTAGAACAAGTCGATTTGTTGTGGTATTTTCTTTGAGTATGGACGTTTAACAATATGTTCTCAAAAGGAAATTTCGAAATTCCCAATATTTACAAAGTTATAGCGATTTGAAACCAGTCGGATTCGGAGGCCGCACCGGCGCGTATCGGACAATTGGAAGATTCTAAGGAAGCTACAACTGCTCGCAGGGAAGAATGAGCTTCAGAAAACCATCATTTCAAAGTCAAGGAAGGCATACTTTACGAGGCAGGAATGGCCGATTAATATAACGTAAGTATAACATGCCATTATATTACTTAGATAGTTGCGGTTATCTGAAATTGTACTCAAACCTTTAAGGCAGTATCCTGATTTAGAAGGTCCGAAAAATAGTATTTTTTTTTATTTCTTAAATCGATAGATAAACTATCCAAGAATATATTTACAAAGTTACAGAGGGAAATTCTAGGTATTTTCGAAGATACAAAGCCGAAAGCAGAGGCCTTTCGAAATTTCGAAGCCTACTTTTGGTTAAACGATACGATCAATTGAGATGGAATTTATTGTGTACGAGCGATATTCTTCCAGAAAGAGCCTGACGGTCGACATTTTTTCCAAATTTTGAAACAAAAATTTACAGATTGTAGTTACCATAGGATGAATTGTCAATTACTAACTGATGCACCGAATTCATGCACATTGCGAGACCATTAGGCTCTCGACAATGAAAGACCACACATTTTGGGCGTTGTGCCCACGGATTTTATGGAAAAATTACGGATAAATTAGGGTTTAGAGTTCTTTTTACAAAAAAAAATGACTAAATTGTACCAACGAAGGTCAAAATATTATCGACGATCCTGAAAATCTAGTGCATCAGTTTTCTCACTCGCGGCGATCCCGCATGGTGAACGTGCACACAGATAAACGCCTCACACACGGACTTGCAGCAACCGTCGCCTGTTAGGCCTCTGCTCTTTGCTGTAGTGTGAGCAACAGACCGTTGCTGCGACATCTGGCGGTAGTTTACGGTGCCTTATACCCAAAGACTACGAGTTCTGCAATATCGTCGTGACCGCGACGAAATTTCACAGCGTGTGATACATGGTATTAACCCAATGTCACACACCTTACCCCCGCATCCCCATGCCTTAGGCATGGAAATTGAAACAGGTCAAACTCACCCAGCATTCCTTGAAGAATTTCATCGGCCCATGGAAACAGCCTGAATATGTCCCACGGTGGGAAGGGGATGTGCAAGAAGAAACCTAATTTCAGGCGTAGGTTCTTTTCTTCGGCCGCTTGTCTTATCCAGTTGGCAGCCAGCATTAGATGATAATCGTGTACCCAAACGAGGGGTGTGCCATTGTTCTGATTATTCTGGTCGTTGTGTACGATCTCGAGTGCAGACACCTGTACGAAAATCGATCGGCTTATTGGAATTAGATCGTCATCTTTCCGGTTTTTCTTTTTAATGCATTTTTCAAAACATTTATCCGCCTTACAGCAGCTCGGGTTTGTGAATAATATTGGTTTCGATTTACGTAGACGCGGTGTCTAATTTTGACCAGAATTGAAATTTTCATGACATTGACGGATTTTTAAGGCAAGAAACAGGGATTTTTTCATGACTTTTAGTATGACTTTCTGATATAAAAGTATACTTTAGTGCGACTAATTGTCTAAATTTTTATATTTATATTCTGTTCTTTGAAACAGATGTGCGTTGTATGCCAATAAAAAGTATACGAAATAAACGAAAAGTCACCGAAATGTACAATTCCATGTGTAATAAAAAAATGTGAGACAAACATCATTTCGAGTTTGCTGTAAAGAAATATATTTCGAAAACATCTGGAAAAATATTACATACATTTAGGAACTTTGAGTAATATTATCTAGTGGCTTTACACGAATAACAAAGAAAAACTAATATGTTGTGATAACGAATCATTTCTTTTTCTACTACCCTTTTTCTGATACCGCAGATTATCGCACACCCGCGAAAATTTGAAATTATTTTGGATAAATTAATACAAAAATCGGCCGTGATAATGAGCGCTGCAGAGATCTTAAAAAAATATGGTAGACTGGTAACTTGGCATGACATTTCATGACTTTTTCAGAGTCTAGTGTAATTTCATGAAATTTAAGACTTTTCATGACTTTTCAGGTCGGTAGACACCCCCCTGGTAAACCTGGATAAATCGATTCTTGGTAATTGCATTCGTATTTTTTTTTTATTGCTTTGTTCCAGTTGTCCAGGGTCTTCCCCTTTTTACGTGCCCCAACCCACCTCAATTTCCACATCCCCCTATCTTCCATTCCACAATTCCCCTGTCTACCGCCCATTCCACTTACCCCCACCTTGCGGCCGCAGCCGACTTCCCCCTCTGTATCGTATTCACCATGACATGGTTGCCATGGGTATAGGGAAACTGCGGAAATCCTATTTCCGCAGCTGGTCCCAAGTTCGCCTCCCAGTCACGGAACTAGTCGTCTTTCGCCGAGAAATGCCGAAGAAAAACATTTCACGACAAAAGTGATGCGGTGACTGGAATTCGAACCTGCGACCTCCCGTTCCGCCAGCAAGCTAACCACTAGACCAACGCACCGGATGGTAATTACATTAGCATTTTTATTACAAATAATAATTAAAAAAAAATAAGCGATGATAAGTAGTACGTAGTTACTATTGAAAATGAGAATTCGAAATAATTAGGAATAATAATAAAAATGAGTTTGTAAAAGTGTACAAGAATAAGACTCACGGTTTTAGCTGCAAATTCTTTATTGACGATGACGTAAGCGCGCCAATCATCGGCGCTAAACGTAGCTCTGTCGGGCATCGAGTGAAAAAGCGGCCAAAATGTACCATTGCAACATCCATTGTAGTACGCATCGAATATCCCAGGCTCGACGTGAACAGCAACTACCTATAACATGAAAACAGCTTTTTAAAATTGGTTGGATAATCGATTGATCTTGAAGTCATCGATAAAAAGATCTACAGTACATACATTGGCGTAGTCTGGCGGGGGGGGGGGGGGGGGGGGTGTTGAAAATTTAAAGAAGCACATAAAAAGGAGTACTGCCCAAATTTATATAAACCTTTCCCAGCAGCAATAGTACTCCCAGTGAGCTCCGCCGGCTGTAAGAGTTTTTCTACCATGAGGCGGATGAAAATGTGGCTTATAAGCAAAATTCTTCAGGAACGATTCTGTCATATGTCATTGCTGGACACATTCTAAAGAAAAATTTCAGCTGAAAAAATATTGGGCCGTTTTGCAGAAAAAAATAGAAAACTAGGACTTATTTATTTGAGTACCTACTGAAAGTGAAGTTTAAAGACTGGTAACTGGATCAAAAAATGCGTTGATTATTTTTTAAGGGGCTATTCTACTGTAATGGCTCGAAAATAAGCCATTTTTAATATAAAAAAAATTCGAAAACTGTTGCATGTATCGGTACAAACTTTTTTTTCGCTTAAAGATACACCCTTACAGAATAGAAAACGATTTTTTTGTATCATAAAAATGTATATTTATTTAACAATTGATAATCGTGTATAGGCATGAAAAAAAAGTATGTCACTGGAGTTGATGATTAGCGCTCTCCAGGTAATCGGAAACAAAAAATTCAAAAAGATTCTTAATCTGTATGAGTATCGCCCGAACTAGAATTATTATTTTATATTGTAAAATAACAAAATGGCTTCGTTTTTTGCAAAAGTGTTCGAAAAACACGTTTTTTTTTCGTCATAATTCGGGCGAAAGTATAAGTAAAAATTAATATTTTTTTAATAATTCTAGTTCGGCCGATAGCAAAACTCATACAGATTAAAAATCTTTTTGAATTTTTTGTTTCAGATTACCTGGAGAGCGCAAATCATCAACGCCAGCGACATACTTTTTTTCTTTCATGCCTTTACACGATTATAAATTGTTAAATAAATATACACTTATATACTACAAAAAAAAATTATTTTCTATTCTGTAAGAGTGTACCTTTAAGCGAAAAAAAAGTTTGTACCGATACATGCAATGGTTTAAAAAAAATATATATTATTAACACTAGATTTACCAGACCAGTCATTTTGACTGGTCGTGCAATTTCAATTCAAAATTCCTACTGCATGTAAATTTGCTTTCCGAAATGATGTTATGACTTTTGTAGCTATAAGTAGAGAATACATTTTATGAACTTAATGTTACTTTATATATATTCGTAACAAATATATTTTTTGTTATTGACACTTATACCAGTACCTGGTCTGGTAAATCTAGTGTTAAAAAATACCTTATTGTTTGAGCCTTCACAGTAGAATAACACCTTACGTATGGCAAGAGTTTTATATTAATGTTAACATGAACGTGTGATTAGAGTAAGTTTCATATTTCATCTGTGTTACGTGATTACCGATTATTGTGTAAATTTTATTTAAAAAAAAAGATGATCACGATTAAAACCAGTTTTCGTTAGGGCCCTCCTGCCCCCCCCCCCCCCCCCCCCCGGCCCTAGAAAAAAGGCTGGCTACCGCGAAAGGGTCTATAATAATAGAGTGTTCTTGCTTCACAATAGATTTTATAAAAATCTATTCAATTGAGTTTGATTCGGTTTTAGTGATTGAGATTTCTGCATTGATACGTCTGAGGATAAGTTCCGAGAAATATAACGAAGAAGGCAAAACAAAGGTTGTATATTGGGTCAGGGAAATCAGGACAAGGAAAGTGAGGATAATAAAATAAAATAAAAACATTTGAAGTCTAATGATTGAGCCTCGTAATCGGAAGTGCATAAAGTTCGAGTTTTATAAACAGTTGCGAAAAAAAAAGTGTTCTGCGATAACTTATTGTTTCGTTCGAGACGACGCGTGTGAGCTTGCGTATTTAGTCTCTTGATTTACTCTTGACAATCTTTATGCGAGACGGCGCGCCTACGTTATGTTTCTCCCTTCGCCATTAATTGGTTATTATTCGTCGATGGCGCATTATTTACGCGTCGAGCATAATATGAAAAATCATCGATGTCTTGGGGACAAATATCAAGGGGGGGGGGATAAGGAGATGCCGGGGAGCGAAATTAATTCAAAGCGTGATTGGCCGAGAGACGGCGGGGCTCGTCATTCGTGATTGCCATACACGAGTGATAATGAGTGATAAGGTAATTGACTCTGGGAGATATACAACGCAAATGAAAATTTATACAGTTTTTTTGTAAATTTATCTTCACGTGCCACTATTTCAAAACCGGAAATTTAGCTTTTATATAAATATATAAATTTTATTATCTTCAAGGGTGCAAAAACTAATAAATCGTTCAAACTCCATTAAAAAATATTAATCGGTTACAATTTTCATAACATTTTATTTATGAAGTCTTTTTTTCAAAATCATTTTTGTTTAATAAACAAAATGCAACTGTCATTGTTGATATAAGAATGAAAAATTGAAGCAATTAAAACCATTCGTGACGAAGCAAAATGATTATCTTCGCCAAAGATATTGGAATGATGAATTGTTCAATTGCAACAGTAATCATATTTTCAATCGCATTTAATGAGCTCGGAAAGTAGCAATGTAGAAAAACCTGCAGTTTTAATCGAAAACTATCAATTAAAAGGCAGACACGTAACACATATTCATTTGCTTCAAAAATGTTTTTCAAAATTAACATAACTATAGAAATGTTTAAATAAGGAACGTTGATGCAGTGGAATGACTTTTTAAGTTTTCCCATTTTCAAATACCAGAAGACGTCCGACGGTCTCGAAGATTTATTCCGGAAATTTTACAAACGATTTATTGTTGCAATCCGGGAAAACAAAGCGTCACCGAGACATGGAAGAAAAAGTGACGGACGAAATAAAAAAATCGCCAGAACTGGGTAAATTGTTCATCTCTATTTGTTCACGAAGACGTTAAAGGAATACTGATGAGTAAACGCATTCCGTTATTATACTGCTCAGCTTATTCATGGTTCTCAATGACCCTATATGTTTCCTATTATAAAGAACTAGCTTCCGCCCACGGCTTCGCTCGCGTGACATTTGGCCCATAGAAACTTCATTATTACCAGTTGTAGCCTTTATTAGGGGTTGTTTAAATTTTTTTTTAATATGCGTTTTATTATTTATTTTGAAGAATATTTATACCGAGTTTCAAGTTAATACACGGAAGAAATACAATTTTCTATACAAACTTTTACACTCTATTTCACCCCCAAGAGAGTTGAATTTCGAAAAATCCTTTCTTGGTACACCCCTACACCTCTAGGGAACATATCTTTCAAATTCCATGCTTCTATCTTCAACGGTTCAGGCTGTGCATTGTCTATACGTCAGTCAATCGTTCCGTCAGTCACGAAACTGTTTTATAATTATAGATTGTATTTTGCTTCGATCGTGTCAATTGGCGGAGTAAAGGATTATTATTGCAATGCTCCATGCAACGAAAATTTCAATTATACTCGTTATTCACCTAAGTATGTAGATTATTATTAATATCAGTGTCATTATTATTATTGTCATGATAATTTTTCAAATATATGACAAGCGCTCTGAGAGAGATAATTATACCGCGTTCGCCTAGACCCCGCGTCATTTAATACAGCCTGATAACCCAAAGACCCTTTCGAACGTCACGTCTATAACACATTTTCTAACCACGTGGCTAAGCCCACAATTATCGGGTCACGAATAATCACGTGACGTGATAATTTCATTCAGCCACAAGCTCATTATGAATTTTTCAGTTTAGTCCGATAAATATGAAAATAGAACGATCACGTGCTTAATCGATGAATCTGGAAATGAACCAGTATTTTCCAAATGCATATACGAAAAGCAAACTAATTTTCTTATCAGCGAGAACGCAGACGCGATTCTCATTGCTACGATTGTGAGACTGTTTTTTTTTTTTTGCTTTTTTATTCAACAACATCAGGAATATCCCACGTGTTCTCTCGTAACAATTTCAATCGCGTAAACAAGTATGTGTATACGTTCGAGTATGGAGCGCGTGATGGCATTTTAATTAGTTATAAATGTGTATAGGTTTTCGGCGAAGGAAATTACATAATCGCTGAATGTTGCACTAGAAACGAATTACTTTTATCGACGTCACGACAAAAGCGGACCGACTGAAAATTCCGTTTCCGCGGCTTATCATTATAAATCTCGATTTTCCTTGCGTCGCTACAAACCGAGAAAAATGAATAATCTTTTTAACCATACTTTAACCATATTTTACATTTCCCCGAGGGAACAATAATATTTTGTAACCACAGTTAATGCCAAAAATATAGTACTGCTTATTGCTGTTTTGGAAGTTGCCTAAAATAAGTACTAATATTAAACGCAACCACCAATCTTACAAGCATACGTTGATTGTTCAATGCTATATAATATAGTAGGTTTTCATGAAATGGATATTCCCTCACACTATCAAACATTAACTTCCCCAAGATCTTAATAGCGAACAGGAATAAGATATATATATATATATTCTAAAAGTTACTTGTGATTTGCAACGATGTTTATAGTGGTTTGTACCATATAATATGATACGACCTGCTATATACATTAGGGTGGTCATTATTTGGGGTCAAAATTAATTTTACCCTTTCCGCCCCCTAAATCTGTTCGAAATACGTAAAAAGTAACGCTGTAATTTTTTCAGATTTTTAAAAAAATGTTTAACCCTTGACCACGGGAGTTGAAGTTTTCCATTTAAAATACATGGGTTTTTCCTGCGTTTGCAGTCACTATTTTACTGTGGGCCTAAATATGTTTGTAAAATCTTGAAATTTTCAGAAGTTAGTTTACAAGCATATTGCTACATGGAAAAAATTTCCAAACCCCCTACCCTCAAAATGTTGTATAATATCACCATAATTATAACTTTTTTTTTTAATTAAAATTTTTTTTTTTTTTATTTTGCTTCCTCGTTTTTTTATAAATGTATTTAAAATAGAATAATTTTCTAAACGAGTTACAAATTCTTAAGTATTGTCTCCTTTATTGCATCTGGTTGATTTTTTCGATATTCTCTTACAATTTGTAAAATGAACCGTTTTTGTTGTTCGTTCCGTGTGAGTATTTCATTGTAATCGGTGAACAGTGTTCACCGATCCGTGTGAGTATTTCATTGTAATCGGTGAACAGTGTTCACCGATCCGTGTGAGTATTTCATTGTAATCGGTGAACATCGAAATATCGATGTCGGAGCCGATATCGATGCCGAACGATATCGGAGAATATCGAAAAAATCATCCAGACGCAAAAAAGGAGAGAATATTTACGAATTTGTAACTCGTTTAGAAAATTATTCTATTTTAAATACATTTATAAAAAAACGAGGAAGCAAAATAAAAAAAAAATTATTAAAAAAAAGTTATAATTATTATGGTGATGTTACGATGTTACACAACATTTTGAGGGTAGGGGTTTTGGAATTTTTTCCATGTAGCAACATGCTTGTAAACTAATTTCTGAAAATTTCAAGATTTTACAAACATATCTAGGCCCACAGTAAAATAGTGACTGCAAACGCAGGAAAACCCCATGTATTTTAAATGGAAAACTTCAACCCCCGTGGTCGAGGGTTAAACATTTTTTTAAAAATCTGAAAAAATTACAGCATTACTTTTTACGTACTTCGAACCGATTTAGGGGGCGGAAAGGGTAAAATTAATTTTTACCCCAAATAATGACCACCCTAATATACATAGTGATGTGTGTCCTACAAGAACAGAAGGTGAACTACAAGAAGATGTGTTGAACCGATATCCTATTTTTGCAATGCAACAAACATACTATCAGTGGTGGGCGTTAATCAATTAAATTTTCAATCAGTTCATTAGTTGACTAAAAAAGTTATTGCAATTAATTTAATTGCAATTGATATTAATTGAAGCTAACTATTAATTGCATGTTGCAATTAATTTATTTGGATTAATCTATGTTAATTGCAACCCGCAATTAAAACAATAGCAATTAATTTTTTTATTGTTCTAAGAAAAGAATTAAAACTAACAAATAACCTATTTAACTTCACAGATATCAGATACGACTTGTTTGTTTGGGTTTTGTAGGCTTACGTAGCGCCCTATACAAAAATAAGTTTTAATTGTTAGTTTTTGATCAAATACACCAAAAAGATTGAAAAATCATTAGTTCCTAATTGTGGAAAGTCACGATTAATAATTGATTAATTGTCAGTTGCGACTACAGCAATTACAACAAATTAATTGTTAATCGTGAGTTGTCACAATTACAATTAATTAATTGTTAATTGTCATAGTCGTGATTAACAATTAATTAATTGTTAATATTTAGTTACCGTAGCAATTGAATTTTGCCCAACACTGCATACTATGTAACAGTTTGTAAGAAACGCGTAGGTCTTAAAATTACAAAGCCATGCTTGCACCTGCTGCAAATGATTTACGTCTTCGTTATAAGTAAACATTACCATAATTTTTTTTCGAATAGTCACTTTTCGTAAGGTATTTTAGCAAATTATACTCGACCACGGACTTAAAAATAGGTTTTACAACAACGGTGGTGGGGATACGTTCGCTTAACGTGATTTTTGCGTTGTGATCTATGGCCGCGAGGTGCGTGACGATAGATCGGTACACTATGCAACGAAGACAGAGTAGCATTCTGTCTCTTTTTCTACCACATGTAACGCATGCGCTATAAACCCTAACCCCATTACTTGTATTTATTCCAATATTAATATAAGAACGAAGAAAGTACAAGTACATGTTCAACGCGATCAAAGATAACTAACTACACGGAGAGAATTAAAAAGTAATTTTTGTCGTGAATTTCACGGTAAAAATTACCGTGATATATTTCAATGTGGCGACAAGTGAGAAAAGTATAATAATTCGTATGCGTCAAGTTTTTTTTAACTCACGTTACAGAAAATTTCAAATACGTAGGTAAAATTTTACTATACAAGAAGGATAGCGCGCACGATAATTTTTACCGAGAGCACAATACATTTTCCTATAACACTCATTAAATTTTATAATAAAACTTAAAATAACTGTTATAAAGACGATACTTTTTTATAGACATTTTTGAAAGGCATAAAATAATAAAATGCACAGTAAAATTTCGCTGATATTATATATTTGATTAAATTTAAGTTTTGCGTATTTTGTTACACATGAAAATTTACTAGAAAATCTGGTAAAATGTTCTACCTGAAGAAGAAATTTTATTTTATTTTCGTGAATATCTGTGTTTTACTCAGTAATAAATAAGCGAAGTTTCAGGGTTGTCATCTGATTACCGTCACTGCACGGTAATTTTTAACATTCAATTTTCTCCGTGTAATTAACGGTTCATCGGATTTATGTTAAAATGTAAACTAAACACGTGCAAAATTTAAGTGATTCTGATGAAAATTAACGGCATTTCGTTAATCGCTGTCACAAAGGTGATTTGGCCAAGTGGATTACACTCATAGTATTTTGCGTTCATTTCCCTAATTGCCGTTTTTTTTTAATCCGGAATTTCATTTCCTATGTACCCAAATCACTTTGAGCGGAATGGGTGTAATTAAATCTTTTTAAAACTTGATTTTGGAACATGTTTTTTAGCACTGTAAAAAGCGAGCACTTTTCTTTCACCGATTTGTATTCTGTTTTGCACTTCGGTACTGCACATCCTCTAATCATGTTGACTGCTATGAATTATCAAAATGAGCATAGGAGAAAATTACGAGTAAACATATGAATATTTTTTTCGCTGTAGTACTGATGAGGTTACGTCACGCCCCGGGCCACACCGTACCGAACTACAGCACTGACGCGCAGTGGCGTTGAGGCGAACGAAAAACTTGCTCAATAAGGGTACTAATCCTCACCACTGAAATTCGCCTTCCTTTCAAGACCTGTATGTAAGACCGTGTACTCGACAAACGTTAATGTTAACCATATGAATTGCACAAACTTAAATGGAATAGTAGGAGTTTGACCGGAACAAAACCTAACGTACAGTTTACAACAATAGTAGTTGGGGGCCGATTTTGTGATAGCACTGCATTAACCATATCTATATTGTCAAGCCTTTTACAATCGTAAATAATTATTTCAGGGATGATAGATAGTCAAATACGCCACCCAAATCGCATGTTTAGATATACTTTTCGCTTGTAGTTGTGTTAACCGTATTATGATTGCAGTGTAATAACATCACAATCATAATATGGGAATTTATATGGAACTATAGGGACAGACCATAGGGTATTTTACTATTTCCTCTTTTACCATAGGCGTTTGTTGTAAGTATTTTGAGACAACGTTTATTTATTAGGCCTTGTACGTGTTTATTGTACGTGTCTAAAACTAGGGTTAAAATGTACAATACTATAATAAACAGGTACAAGTATATAATAAACTTATTGTGAAGGATGAAACTCTGTAAAAAATGCAATTTCATTATCATACGCTTCCCCATTCATCGAAAAATTATTTATAGGCATGGCCATATTTAAATTGAGGAAACACAATAATTATTGGGGTAACTATTGGAAAAAATTGATTTTCAAGGTCATTATAGTATTCGCGAGAAAAAAATACGCAGAATTTGAAAAAAAAAAAACAACTCTCTACGACCATTTTTAAAAAAGTTATTGAATTTGTTAACTAAGCCGCTCGAAGGGAGCTGCGGAGCGGGACGCGGTAGCCCCACCGTACCACCCGACCGAGCGGCCGACGCCGCTCGCTGATCCGTGCGCGGGCGATCGGAATAAATTATTACGCGCAATGAGGCGAACGCTCTAAAGGGTTGGTATTATATTGAATCTCACGCCGAAAAGTGTAGAGAAGGCTCACGAATTTGAATTTTGCAAAAATCTTGATTACAACAATGGTAAATTGCAAAAACGTAAAAACATCGATATCTCGGGTTGTAATGAAGATATTGCGACTTTTTTTTAAATTGCTCGTCTTGAAAAAACGCATCAGAATCTTGAAGAATATTTCAAATATCTACATAATTTAAGGAGTTATTTCTATTTGTTTATAAGCTAAAATTTAAAAACGTCGAAAAACGATGATTTTTTAAACGAAAATGGTAATTTTTTTCATCGATAATGTACATGACGAAACGAAGCTCCTGAATTTGCAATTAACTGCTTAACTAACAATGTTACGTTATTTTTGCATAGGACCTATTTTATAGAGGACATTATGACGCACTACTTTTGTAGGAAGCATTTGTCGATAAAACGCATTACAAAAAATCGACTTTTTTTAATTTTAATAGTTTTTGATTGTTAAAAAACAACTCGGATTTTGACGAAAACTTGAATACAGGTTCCTGTAGGTCCAAAAAACCTAAAAAGAAATGGCGCTGCTCTTGTGTCTTTGAATAGAAGTTGGTCGGTGTTGAATTAAAATCGGTTATTAGTTCGTTTTCAACTATAAAAAGAAAGAAAAAATAGACTTTCTCAAGGGATGGATGACTGCCTCGAAATGATAACATTTGCACTTTATTTTATAAGTAACATTTTGCACTTTATTTCGTGCCAAGTGATGCTTCTATGTAAAACCCTGTAACAACCCCTATTTTGGGGGTTGATTTCTTTAATGTCCACCATCGCCAATAAAATGTAGCAGTTCTTAAATTTACGAGGCCTGCAGCACTAGAAATTAGAAAACCAATGCCTTCGATTCTATAGTGATAAGAAAACTTTGGCTGTTGGAAAATAAAAATTGCTATCTCGATCGTCTCATCGTCTTTCGCAATTACTGCTGCAATTTCGGTCAGCACGAGTCAGCGAACTTCTTAGGCTAAATTTAAAACGACCCTGCACGACACACGATACTTTTCGAGGACGATCAGTCGCTTGTGTAAATTAAAAATACTCGCATTGAAAAAAAGCGTTGTATTTGGACTTATAATTGAAGTATCAAGCTTCGGTTAGTTCTGTCGACGATAATGTCAGATTTCATATACGTATCGAAAAAATCGAAATCGAAGGCCCCTCAGGTTGTCGCAAGACCTTCTGGGAAGTATCGTATGAATAAACAATAGGAAAATATCACATAACTACGCGAAATGCACTTACAGCTATAAGCACAAGTACCGACGAAGTAATAGTATAATTAACAGAGACTCATTTTCTTCTCACCCACACTCTACGATATTAATTATCGCTCTCGCGTTGAGCGGAAAGTCTGTTCATTCTTTATTCGCGCTCTTAGCTCTGCTCGCGGCTAGAGGCAACGTTCTTGAACTGAGAAATGGAGAATTTATAAAATCCATTCGAATTAATCCGATTCCACCCAGGTATCGGCATTGGTCGAATGCCAAACAATTAAGAAAAAATCATCTTAACGCAAATTACATATACAGTAGAACCTCGATTATCCAAACCACTTGGAACTAAAAATAGTTCGGATAATTGAAACCTATTTTTGTTTGTGAAGGGATGATATACAAAAAAATTGAATTGAATATATAATCTATATTACAGAATTTGACCTCTTTTAAAGATCGAATGCAGATGATTGAGGTTCGGATAATCGAGGTTCTTCTGTACGAACGATTACAGTCAAACTTCAGTTATACGTTTTTCAAGGGGTACAGCAAGTATGATGTATAAATAAGAATAACGTAGAGGTGAAATACAGTATGTATCTGAAACTCTTTAGCATTTGATAATGGCGATTGGTGTATAATTCGCAATATTTTCAATGGCAGTACGTCTATTACGCTAATGTTTGTTTTTTCAATTGAACATTTTTATTTGTTTCGTAGTAATGAAATAATGAGCCAAATCAATTTTTTAAATTTTCTTTTAGAATTTTCATTTGATGAGAGTTTGTAACATTAAAGCTTTGACGTTTTAAACTAGTAAATGACGACATGTTCGTATTGATAAGAGATATGTAATTACAGTTAAGTACATGCATGCATAGTACGATCCCAGAGCTTTACAGTGGAAAAAAAATCAAGGTACGGGTTGTAAAAATTGTTTTATGCTTGTCTATTTTTTTGTGCCTCACAGAACACTGATTACCGTATAACGGAGAAAAAACGGACCTCGAAACGGACGCTGGGGGACAAAATTAAGAAGTTTCAGGACAAGTGACGAAATATCACAATTTAATTCAAATTTATACAATTCTTTGTCATATACCGAATGCACCCTCCAAATTGTAAATCAATCGTCTACACCATTTCCATAAAATTTACAATTGAAAAAACACTTTTTAACATACACGGAGAGAATTAAAAAGTAATTTTTGTCGTGAATTTCACGGTAACAATTACCGTGATATATTTCAATGTGGTGACAAGTGAGAAAAGCATAATAATTCGTATGCGACAAGTTTTTTTTAACTCACGTTACAGAAAATTTCAAATACGCAGCAAAAATTTTACTATACAAGAAGGGTAGCGCGCACGATAATTTTTACCGAGAGCACAATACATTTTCCTATAACAATCATTAAATTTTATAATAAATCTTAAAATAACTGTTACAAAGACGATACTTTTTTATAGACATTTTTGAAAGGCATAAAATAATAAAATGCACAATAAAATTTCGCTGATATTATATATTTTTTAAATTTAAGTTTTGCGTATTTTGTTACACATGAAAATTTACTAGAAAATCTGGTAAAATTTTCTATCTGAAGAAGAAATTATATTTTATTTTCGTGAAAATCTGTGTTTTACTCAGTAATAATAAGCGAAGTTTCAGGGTTGTCATCTGGTTACCGTTACTGCACGGTAATTTTTAACATTTAATTCTCTCCGTGTAGGGACATGCCTAAATTCATCGCTGATCGGCAGTTTTACGCACGAAATAGTGTGAATAAATGCTAAGAATGTTATGAAAAACTGTCCAGCGACTCAGTACATTATGACAATTATATCACCCAAAAATTAAAGGATCCGTCTAGACCATTCATTAATTATTAACACTTTTGTAAATAAAAGCGGTCAGTTTTTCCCCCACCGTCGAAACGTAGAGGCGAAGTGTGGCAACGTCTCATGGGTTCTAAATGGCGCGCGTGTTTGAATACCATTCCCGAGCAGAAATTTGTTCAGGGTGAAATCCGGACCGGATCAGGCTGCCACAATAGCAAATCCGGGCCGGATCAGGCAAATTTAGTCCGGCCCTGATCAGGGATGTAACGCTTTTGCAAATTCAGGTCCGGATCAGGCACCTTATCAGGCTCTGATCAGGCGCTTTATCAGGCCCGGATCAGGCACCTTACCAGGCTCGGATTAGGCACTATATCTGGCTCGGATCAAGCAACTTATCTGGCCCGGATCAGGTGCCTCATCCAGCCTGAGACATGCGTGTCATCTGGCTCAATCATTTGATTAATTTTTTGTTTAAAAATAGATCAACATTTATTAAATTATTATCGCAGTTACACGTTATCAAGTTTACTAACGTTATTAAAAATATGAAACATATGAAAACATTTTTTTTAAGTTTAAGTTTTTATTTTACTTGACTTGATCGTTTAGTTTTCGTTCCGGTTTTGGCGATTACCGTCCCAATCTTTCCGGCCCAATCTGTCCGGCGCAAATCATGCGTGCCTGATCAGGGCGCCTTATTGATACCTGATAAGGCTTCTATCCGGCGCAAATCAGGCGTGCCTGATCAGGGCGCCTTATTGATCCCTGCTCAGGCCCCTGTCTGGCACAAATCAGGCGTGCCTGATCAGGGCGCCTTATTGATCCCTGCTCAGGCCCCTGCCCGTCGCAAATCATGCGTGCCTGATCAGGGCGCCTTATTGATACCTGATAAGGCTTCTATCCGGCGCAAATCAGGCGTGCCTGATCAGGGCGCCTTATTGATCTCTGCTCAGGCCCCTGTCTGGCCCAAATCAGGCGTGCCTGATCAGGGCGCCTTATTGATCCCTGCTCAGGCCCCTGTCTGGCTCAAATCAGGCGTACCTGATCAGGGTGCCTTATTGATCCCTGATCCGGCCCTGATGGATCCTCAGGCAGCCTGATTAGATTTCTGCTCGGGTTAATCCCCGTGGAGTGCAGCAATACGATGAACAAAATCCGATTTTAAAGAGAAGTGATATATTTTATTTTTGAGACGCGATATTTATTGTTCAGAATTGACTCGGTTTAATAAAGGAATGCAATTTTTTGTTCACAATTTCAACAACATAATTCAACGCGTGAATTGCTGCACTTGCTGATGCTCGCAGTAACAGAATAAGTGTCGCCGATCGTGAAAAAAAAACAAACTCGCAATACAAGCAATGCACTGTCGCCAAATGTATCAACATTTTTTAAATACAAATAATCGAAAAATACGCATTGTATTAACAACGTATTTAAAACACGTAATAAGTACGCTCGTGTAAAAATAATAATAATCTTAAATGCAAGACTCGAAACTTAATACAGTAATCGTGTCACTTTCGAACGAAATATTATTGAAGTTGGTGCCCTGCTCAAGAACAATAGAGTCCCCTCCCCCCCCTGATTCTCCCTAAAGATAAGCTGTCTCGAAACTCCTTAACAAAGTATAAGCGCGGAAAACGTGTGAGTGAAAAACGTAGAAATGAAACTTTATGACATTCTTTATAGGCGGAATCTGCCGGAGCCAGCGAAATTTGACGTATAAATGATAAAAATGTATGAGTGCGAAACGTATAAACGAGGTTTCGCTGTATTGTGAAATATATATATAAAAATTAGTTATCGTTTTCGATTGACAAGCGAAAGCATTCGAATTAGTTCGCAATGTATTTGCAAATTTGTTGTAAACTAATTTTATCGTATAGAGCGATTTAACATTATTCAACTTACTAAACGCGGCTGTTTGATAGCAATTGTCGTTTATTTTTAGTGTAGAAATTCGTATGGAGCACAAGAATATGATTTGGATTTTCCGATGTTTGGCAAGGAACTTTCGTATTTTTATGTTATTTTTCTTGTCTTGAAAAAATCAACATTCAATTATCCGAACCCGGCTTCCAGAGAAATATTGAATCTCAATAGTTCTTATTGTTCAATAGAATCTCAATAGTTATTATTGAAATTCATGGAAAACTTCGACTCATCTTGTAGTAGCGATTTTCGAATATTGATCGAATTAACAACTTACAGTGAATATTTAGTATTTTCATATAATTTTCATTCAATTGAACAACTTAACACTCAATTTTTAAAACCAGTTTTTTATACTGTTTTTTTTAATAAAAATATTACCTTGAAATTACACCTACTTGTTTATGAAACGTACTTTTGAAAATCACTTTTTTATTGCAAAAAAGGACGAAAATGTTGTCTAAAATTTCAATTTGTTGTCCAACGTTTCCCAGTTTTTTATTTTAAACTTTTTAGATGTTTCTTAAATATAAGTTCAGCATTTGAATGTTAAAATACAGGGTGTCCGATGGCAGATTTCAAACTAAAAATTCGTAAAAAAAATGAATAAACAAAGTAATTAAAAAATATTTATTAAAATGAAAAGAAATCAAATGCGGATTTCAATTTTTGAAAATAACATTGTTTAAATAAGGATCTTCAAGACGCAAGCACTCTTCTAATCTATGCCGCATATTTTCAAAAACGCGCGCACAGAGATCGCTCGAAATCCTCGAAAGTTCAGTACGGATATTTTCTTTCAGCTGAGTTGTGGTGGCAGGTTGGTTTTGGTAAACAACACCCTTAAGGTAGGCCCACAAAAAAAAGTCACAAGGACTCAGGTCAGGTGATCGTGCTGGCCAGGCGATGTCACCGAATCGAGAGATCGTTTTTCCAGGGAACAATTCTTTCACAGTATTCATGGACGCTTGAGAAGTGTGCGCACCCGAGTCGAAAAATAAAAGTCTTATTTTCCGGTGTGTTTTCGGTCTAGACCGAATTCACGTCGAAAACCGGCCGGAATAGCGAACCATTTTGGCCAGGCTTTGCAGGCCGAAAACACCCCTGAACTCTGGATTTCGGTTTCTCCGTCAGCCTGCTTTCCCGGGCCGAAAACACGCTGAAACTTACGATTAGTTGGGAGTTAAAGTGATGTAAAATTAGGAGTTAAAGTGATGTAAAATTTGAGCTTTGATTAGCTGAATGCTGCCAATTGTTGAACTGTTCTTGTGAGTTCGATTGATAATGAGGAGCCTGTAACCTGCGACGTCGATCAGTAGACCAAAAAAATGAGTAACGGCATATTTTCAGCCTGAGCAGAACGCTGACTGATGTAAGCTGAAATCCCAAGTTTCGGCGTACTTTCAGCCTGCAACCCGTTAGGCCGATCAACACGCTGGAACTAGGTTCCGGCGTTTTTTTCCGGCGCATTTTCGGTACGTTCCGGTTTATAAGTCGCCTGAATTATTACGATTTTAAAAGATTCGCCGTTTTTTCGGTCTAAGTCGCCAACCGTAGGCCAACTTTTACAATTTCGGCCGAATCGAATAAATTCGGCCTTAGTTTTCGACTCGGGCAGTGGCGCCATCTTGTTGAAACCAGCTGTTTCTGTTGAAGAGAGGACTGTTGCGAAGTTCTTCCGTAAAAAAACTTGTTGATCATCTCACAATATCTCTCGGAGTTGACCGTCACCGTCTGGCCACGATTATTTTCGAAAAAATAGGGCCCGATGATTCTGTTCCCCGAAATAGCGCACCAAACAGTGACCTTTTCAATATGCAGTGGCTGCTCACGCACTTCTTTTGGATTTTGGAAACTCCAGTAACGAAAATTTTGCTTGTTGACATAACCTCCAAGATGGAAATGTGCTTCGTCGCTATAAAAAATGTTTCTTAGTCGTGTTTCGGTGGAAAAAGTCTCCAGCATCTTTTGAGCATAAGTTATTCTTGTTGGGTAGTCACTGTCGTTCAATTTTTGAATTATTTGGATTTCATACGGATGAAATTTTATTTTTTTCTTCATAATTTCATGCAGTGTCGATTTTGGAATACCCAAAACAGACGAATGCACTCTCAATGACATTCGTGGATTTTACGACTAGTTAAATATATCTCCACAGCGAAAGCACATTGCCCTTCAGAACAACGCTCCATGGCGACTAAAAAATCCGCAACGCACGCGACCTCAGCTACCCGCCTCGCACTCCTCTTGCACCTCGCGTTTTAAAGTTATGATGATTTAAAGTTTGAAATCTGCCATCGGACGCCCTGTACTAAAAATTCTTGGCTTATATTTTTGAGATCAATATTGAAATGGTTGGATTTGCCATAAATGAACAACCATGTTGCAATATTTTTCAATGAAAAAACTAATTTAAATAGTTCAACAATGTAATAAATTGTACCTAGAGTTTCATAAATGTAAAACGTTCAGTTCCTTTAAAAAAAAAAAATCAAAATTAGCTATTTTTTCGTCGTCTACATTTTCGCCTTAAAGTACATTACCCCGGATTCTAAAAATTACTGATTCCAAACGCAATGCCAAAATTTTGTATTTTAAAGTAAACAAGCATTAACATTAATTTCAATAATTCGAAATTTATGTATTTTAATGACGATTAAGGAAACAATAAACTTTACTTTAAATTAGAATTTGAGTCTAATGTTGTTTAAGATACAAATAAACGTTCCTTTAGGATTTAAAAAGTCAATTTATTATATACGCAATGCGAGTAATTGATGAATCAATCAAATCGATAAAAGTGATTGCTAAGTTAAGTAGCAATTTATCATTGAACCTGAGTGATTTATTCTGACACTCGATTTACAAAATACAATAAGTTTTTATATATTGGAATTAATATTAATCTCAATGAATTGAGTACATTTTTCTTGGAAAAACGCTCGTATCGTTTTACTTTTCATTAAGCGTTGTTTTTCTTGAAAATCGGAATTCTTACCTTGCTGGACAAAAGACCCGCTGTTGGAGTTCTGTCGTTCGGATCTGATTCGGGTATCGGTTCGTTGCTGTTTTCCATGTGCATACCGGGCCATCCTACCCAAACTCCTTTACCACTTATGACGACCGGCGCCACAGCAGTAACGAGACCCCCGGCACTATATTACAAATTCAATGAATCAAACAAGTGTCCTCGCAAGGTGCTTTGCAAAAATCAAACAGTTGTAAAATAAAAACAAGTTTGTCGACTCCTCAACCATTTGCTTTCCACTAACTATAATTTTTCCTTCATTGGATTTAAGATACATTCATATTAAAAAATCATTTTTTTTTTCTTAGTCGCAGTCACTTTTTTCTGAGAGTCAATGAAAAATAAAGTTTCGGCCACACATGTCGTTGATGATCCGAATAATTTGACATTCTCTAATAGTTTACGTAAAATACAGAGTCCGAGGCATTACGATCGAGGAATGAAAGTGCAGTTCAAGTGTACGCGGAAGTATTCAATCGGTCCTAAACAGTATTGGCCTTGGATATAATTATAGTATCGTTAACCTTTTAAGGACGGGGCTGGTCGATATATCGACCAGCAGTTAGGCTTGGGACTCCAATTGAGAAATTCATCGATTTTATTGATATCTTTCATGTAAAAAAAAAAGTCGATTTTAATGGAAATTTCCCCGTCCTTAAAAGGTTAAACCTGACGCGATCTGCGTTCCTTGCGGACACGGTGAACATTGCAATAAATAAAGTCTGTTATTCCCACGTATGTACGAAATGACTGTTACACTGTGAAAAAGCGAATTAATATTAAGAAACGTTTCGTTGATATAACCCAATAAACATGTTAAGTATTACTTATTTAACGCATGTATGTGTATGTATATATATATATGCTCAAAATTTAAATGTTTTATCGATATTTTTTTTTACTAAACTCATTCAAACGGATCAACATTTCACATGAATTATTAATGTTCATGCGTCTTTATTGTGCTTAAAGTTACTTTAAACAATATCCTATATTTCATTCATCCAAAAGCAACAGAATATTTGGCCGATCTTTTTGAAACAGTTCTTTTTTCGCCAATTTGAACGACGGTCACATTATTATTCAATAATGGGTTTACTTCGCGTTATAATGGAAATTATAAATTCCAATGCTCGGAAATTTAATGTATCCACGCAAGTACAGTAGCTCCGCAGGTTTTAAAGCTGTTATATAAAAAAAGTCTTTTAGTACACTGACAGAAAAATTCTATTGATATTTAATAGATGCATCTAATTGATTTTTTTTTTAATTTTATTAACTATATTTTTTCTGAAATCAATTTTTTTCCTATTCCGTTATTTAAATGATTTATGTTGAATATATTGGTTTGTTCCAGCCGTACAGGGTCTTCCCCTTTTTACGAGCCCTAACCCACCTCAACTTCGTTCTGCCTCCCATTCCACGTCCCTCCTCTACCACCCATTCCACAACTCCCCCGTCTACCTACCATTCCACCCTCCCCCCACCTTGCGGCCGCAGCCGACTTCCCCCTCCGTATCGTATTCACCATAACATGTCTGCCATGGGCATAGGGAAAGTGCGGAAAACCTATACCGATACAGCCGGTCCCAAGTTCACCTCCCAGTCACGGAACTAGTTGTCTTTCGCCGAGAAATGTCGAAGAAAAACATTTTACGACGAAAGTGACGCGACTGGGATTCGAACCTGCACGGAGAGAATTAAAAAGTAATTTTTGTCGTGAATTTCACGGTAAAAATTACCGTGATATATTTCAATGTGGTGACAAGTGAGAAAAGCATAATAATTCGTATGCGACAAGTTTTTTTTTAACTCACGTTACAGAAAATTTCAAATACGTAGCTAAAATTTTACTATACAAGAAGGGTAGCGCGCACGATAATTTTTACTGAGAGCACAATACATTTTCCTATAACACTCATTAAATTTTATAATAAATCTTAAAATAACTCTTATAAAGACGATACTTTTTTATAGACATTTTTGAAAGGCATAAAATAATAAAATGCACAGTAAAATGTCGCTGATATTATATATTTTTTAAATTTAAGTTTTGCGTATTTTGTTACACATGAAAATTTACTAGAAAATCTGGTAAAATTTTCTATCTGAAGAAATTTTATTTTATTTTCGTGAAAATTTGTGTTTTACTCAGTAATAATAAGCGAAGTTTCAGGGTTGTCATCTGGTTACCGTTACTGCACGGTAATTTTTAACATTTAATTCTCTCCGTGTGCGACCTCCCGATCCGCTGGCCAGCACGCTAACCTCTAAACCAACGCACCAGGTTTTTATGTTGAATATATTTATTTATTCAAATCAAGATCTATTTAATATCGCCCAATAACTAAATATTTTATTTATCCCTAATAAATCTGTGATTCGATTTCATCTGTTCAAAAAATAATTTACTTGAAGCCACTTCAAGTATCTATTTAATTTTAATAAATTGAAATTAAATAGAATTTGCGTAGAATCAAACATTTTTCTACTTGATTGAATTAATGGTCTGTCTTTTTGCAACAAATAGTTACTTATTTGGCTCACGCTATTGACCAAAATTTGGGTTTTTTTGGGTTAACAGAAATATATTTGAGTCAAATAGACGTTTATGCGCGCTAATAAAAATATTTTTGAATGAAAAGTATCTCCCATACGTTCAAAGAAAGAATGTACTTAATTTTTATCTATTTTTTTTTTAATTAAATATATGTAATATTTAACAAGAATAGCTGGAACAAATAAATAAATAAATATATATATATATATATATATATATATATATATATATATATATATATATATATATGAAACAAATAAGATCGTAGGAGGCCGCGAGACATGGAAAAAACCTATTTGTTTTAAATAGATCCTATTTAAATTAAATATTTTTTTTTTGGCAGTGTACTCCAGTCAAAGTCAGACTAAAGGGCTGCTGATTTATTTTTTCTACGAGCCATCACTAAAAATTATTTCCCAGCATATTCTAAGAAAATCGTGTAGCCCTTATAAAGCTCGGAAAGTTTAAAAAACCAGATGCACTTGTAAAATACCATAATCGGATAAAGCAAATGAAAAAATGAATTGAAAGGGAAGAAATTAAATCTCAAATACATAAATTCGGCAATATGGAATTTAATAACAAAAACGGCACATAGCGAATGTTTAATTTTTGTAGATGGAATTTGTTTATTCTTCGCCTGAGCCGATGAACATTTACAATATTAACCAACACTTGTGAATCAGTCTAATCTCATAGTCTCAATGTATATGTTAATTACCTAAGATATGAGTGATAATACTGATACATAGTAGACTTTCGTACGTCCCTAAGTTGCGACGGTTAAATAATTATCTTCGCATGACTTGAGCGCCAAATGATACGTAACGCAGACACAGGGACATGTGTAAAATGTGTACATTAGTATACATATGTATGTAGGGTTCAGACGACGAAAATTAGAAAAAATTGCTGACCGCGAACTGCGTTGACCAAGTAAGCACTCGTATACGTTTATACCCTCTGAGCAGATGTTAAAAACTGTTGAAGACGTTTATCAGACCGCCCACATTGAAAACTGATAACGAATAATGAAATTTCTCTTTTTTAAAAATTATTTTCTGTTTTGTTTTGCTAGTCAAAGCCATAGGGCTTTTAATTACTCGAGCCGCAGACGAAGTTGAAGACGGTATAATTATCTTTATGGAATCCAATCCTTTAATTACAGTTCGATAATTCTTCGTCTCGACTCGCTGAATAGGGAAACGAAGTTGAATTTTTAACATTTCAATAAAATGTATTCAACAATGAAAAAAAATAGTTACAAAATAAAACATTAGATTGTCTATTAAAGTTAAGGATGCGAATTTGAGAATTCTTTATAATTCGTATTTAAATGGATCTGGTAATATTTTCAGAAATATGGTTAAATATTTTTTTATTGATTGGCTCGTGACGATAATACTGCGTTAATATTTTTTATTCACGAACTATGTTGCTAGTTTGAATAAGGAATATTAAGAAAACAATGATTTATTCTTTTGCGTAAAAAAAAAGTTCTATTTTATATCACTTTACTATGTTTTTCATTCTTATTTTTTCATTGCTCAATCGTTAAGCCCGCTTCAATGCATTTGTTTATTAAGACACGCCGTTTAGTTGTTTTTCCGAGGGACACGATCGTGAATGACCGAGAGTAATATTTTTTAAGCGATAACCGCATGCCCCCGACGTCTTGTTTTCTCGTTTTTTTTTCCTTTCATTTCGTGTTCAATATTCCTTTTGTATATTTTTTTTTTTATCATTCGATCCGCGAAATGAGGACGAGCTCCTCTGGGGTGCGACCGTACAAGCATATATGCTCTACGTATCTTATAGACCGCACGTAATTAAAGCGATAATCACGCGTACTATACATGATTCTTATCGAGTAGGGATTTTTCAAATACTAGATACATTAAAAGTGTTTGATCAATAAAATTTGGATTACAATTATAATTTCATGCAACTTCAAAACATTTCCCCATCGTATATCTCTACGCAATAATGATATAAAAGTATATGAGATTACATTTTTTTTTGTATCGCATTGAATTAAAATTAAATAATGCGAATACTAAATTTGTTCCCGGAACTGGATTACATTTTAATCGCAATATTTTTAAGCACAATCGACCACATTTATTATTATTGTATTGTCGCTGCAATTGTTTTCACTTTTCTTTCCAAGATGTTCTGTATTATTTATATAAAAGTTATCAAATTAATTAAGTGTTTTTCGTTTAACCCTTCGTGGTCACCCTGGGTAGAATCGACACGTCGATCAATGTTTGGCGTAAATATATAATAGTTCCCGGCTTCGAATGGGACTGTATTCACCATCTTACCTGGAGAATTGAAGTATCCTCATACCATAAAATTTACCCTCTTCACATGTCGGAATAAATACCTTTTTTTTGGAATGCGCACTAGGCTATCATTTTTTTTCCCCAAAAGTAGCATATCTAAGGTGTATCACGTCCAAATTTTAGGTAAAAATGTTGAAAATTCACCGAACTATGATTTTTTTTAGCAAAAAAGTGTCTTTTTTGCGTTTCCACTTCTTTATGGTTTTTTTTTTTCAACATGTCGCCATTTTATTTCTCATAAATAAATTTTTCGTACATTTGAAAGTTCAAAGCAAGTTCCGAAAGTTCAAAGCAAGTGGTTCAATTTTTTGAATCACTTCGGACCGATAGTTTGGTGACAATACTTTTTGGAAAACTGACTGGGTAGAATCGACCCACGTTTGACCACCGCAATTGAATTTGGATGTGTGACCACGAATACAATCTAACACGTATTTAAGATAGGATGATGAAGTTTGCGTCGCTGGGACGCAACGAAAATTCTTCGTGATATTTTTCATTTCTTTAAAAAAAATGATTATCTAATATCTTTTTGCTGCATGTTTTGGTTGCAAATTTTTAATAAGAATCCCTAAAAAGGTTTCAGTGATTTTCCTAGCCTAAATGGGCAAAATAAATACGGTAATACGAAGAAAAAACATTCGTTGCATTCCAACGATGCGAACTTCCAAATCATTTTAAAATAGCGTATTATAGTTTCCATGACTGACTTACATTTTTTCAAATATAACAAGCTGTGAATATTCTTTGATGTCACTGAGACCCATGGCAGTGACGTTCTTCATACATTAATGCTTACACGGAGAGAATTAAAAAGTAATTTTTATCGTGAATTTCACGGTAGCGCGCACGATAATTTTTACCGAGAGCACAATACATTTTCCTATAACACTCATTAAATTTTATAATAAATCTTAAAATAACTGTTATAAAGGCGATACTTTTTTAAAGACATTTTTGAAAGGCATAAAATAATAAAATGCACAGTAAAATTTCGCTGATATTATATATTTTTTAAATTTAAGTTTTGCGTATTTTGTTACACATGAAAATTTACTAGAAAATCTGGTAAAATTTTCTATCTGAAGAAGAAATTTTATTTTATTTTCGTGAAAATCTGTGTTTTACTCAATAATAATGAGCGAAGTTTCAGGGTTGTCATCTGGTTACCGTTACTGCACGGTAATTTTTAACATTTAATTCTCTCCGTGTATTAATGCAAGAAACAATTCTGAGAACGTTTATAAAAGTGAATCATTCGTTTGCTTCGATCGCGACGTATAGGAATTCCCGCCGATACTTCCTTTTTTTTTCCGTAATTAACATTTCGTCATCCTTCCTCGTCCATCATTCTCGTAACGATACGCGAAACGAACATTTCGGATACTTCAATGAACAACAACAAAAAAAACCCAAACAAACCCAAACAAACCCAAACAAAAATTATAGTAAAAGTTCAAAACAAAAGATAACTGACCTGGCTTTGCGTTCCAATTGGCCAGTAGACTCATTCCTCTTGAGAACGAATGGTAATCTGTTGCTCACGACGATCATACTTCCGCTCGACGTGAAGCTTCCCGGTTCTGTAGACATTGCGACGAGGGGTGGTTTTGAGAAAATATATCGTTTTCTTTTTTTTCTCTCGCAGCAGCTCACAGTTTAGTATATATACGAGGACGTTTCGTATCTACGTTCTTTTGTGCCAACGACAAATTTCTCTGTCGCTTTTTTTTTTGTTTCTCTTCTACTCACTATATGTATGCACACATATATGTTACGGAAAATTGACGGAAGTCTATTATGTATATGTATGTGTGTATGTGTGAGTGTTCTATCCTCGTGGAACACAACCGTAGCCGATTAGCCCGTGTACTAGATATCCTATTGAGATATATATATATATATGCGCGTAGTTAACGAAATTTGAGAAATTGTTTATTTTCTTCTTTTTTTCCTGTACACGTGAACTTCTTCTCTCGATTTTTTGCCTATCGTATTGTTTCGTAAATTTTAATCTTTTCTCCTGTCCGCTCGTCACTTCCTGGCAGTAGTCTCTCTAGCCTCTTCGTTCTTTTGTTTTGTTTTTTTTCTCCACAACAAAAAAAAAAACTCTTAGTTTGCACTCGTTGAACGGCCCGAAAATTTGGCTAAAGACCCATGATCGGTGCTGCGATTTCCGTTTTTTCTTCTCGTTGACGACGTTATTGTCGAGTGATTTTCTATAATCAACTGTCGAAGCAAGAAAAACCCGGAGATATTCTCGATGCTGTAGTCGAGTTAGTGTTTATGTTTGTGTGTGTACGATGAAAAGAGAGAGAGAGAGAGAGAGAGAGAGAGAGAGAGAGAGAGAGAGAGAGAGAGAGAGAGAGAGAGGGAGGATAAGAGAGACAGAGAGAGAGAGAGAAAGAGAGATGAATGGTTGATATGTTGGCGGTTCGAAGCACCAAAGTAGCACTGAAGTGATTGCTTCGAGAACAACTGGGTTTATTGGAGTTAGTCTCGTTCACGACTATTTGGTTCAAAGTGCGCTTTTTGCGGCTCTCCTCCGTATCGATATGGAGGCCACGACCCCTAGAGAGTCACCGCACAATCTTTGATGATTCTTCTTCTTCATCTCTCTCTCTCTCTCTCTCTCTCTCTCTCTTTCTTTTTCTGGAGAGACAATTTCTCGTATATCTTCCTACTCCTCTCAATTCCCATCTCCTTATTTTTCTCTATCTCTCTCTCTCCTCTTTTTTCTCTCCCTCTCTTCATTTCTGATCTATCGTTATTTCGCGCTTCCTTTGACGTTCCTCGAGAGACAATTTCTCCCACTCTCAACCCTCGTATTTCACCAACGCTCACGATTCCCTCGAGGTTATCTCATTATCGTTGAATTTTCTGATACACAAAACGCACACGCACACGAATACATACGGGCTTGTTGTGCCTCGCATAAATTTACCGGGAACGTAAAAAGCTTCGAGGTGTACTTATCGAGCTTTTGGAGCCTCGTAAAAAAATGTGCAATTTACGGATGAAGCAACTGAAAATGCCATGCGGTAGCGGAAAAGTATAAAGATTCGGGAAGATACGGACGAAAAGCTGAAGATTGATGATATAGAAGTTTGCATCGTTGGAATGCAAAAAAAACGTTTATTTTTTATATTTATTTCTCCAATTTCTTCATCGTGCAGAATAGCATAATGCAAATTCGAGCGGTCGATTTTCCATTAGGATCCTAAAGAACGTTGAGTTTTTTTCGTAGTCTAAATTCGCAAAAAAAAAGTTCGTTCTACTAAACTTTCGTTGTGTTCTAACGACGCAAACTTCGATATCATGAAGTATTGTCAAAGAGTTCGTTGATCGTTCCCATTCGGTTCCTTCGACATTTTTTTCTCGTATGCTGTTCGCCATTATGGATAGCTGATCTCTCTCTCCCCATAAACACTCGCCACCGAATTCAACAGATTTTTATTTCTAATTATATCATTGTAGAGAATTGAACAGGCAACCGCTAGAATCAACGGGGTATCGTAAACTCAAAATAACATAAAATCGTGTCTTTCAACGTTTCGTCTGAAACGAAGTTTGTACGTTCGATTTGTTTTGGTTTCGGTAGATGATAAAACGGTTTATTTTTTATTTGTGCTGAATTTAACGATAAAATTGATTTTTTATTCAAAATCAGTTTATTTTAGATAAAACAATTTTTTTTTCGTTAAATTCAGCACAAATTCAGAATAAACCGTTTCAGGCCTGTCGAAGCCGAATTGGAAATCACAAAATCGGTAATAGCATTATTGGATATTAAAATGATAAAACTCTTCTCGAAAAATATAATGAACCCAAAAAAAATATAAGGAAAAATGGGCCCACGATGAGACTAATCTTAAAAATCATAAAATGGGTGACTCAATTTTAGAGAATTTTTTTTTTAATTAAAAAAGATAATCATCTTTAAAAAAAAATAGTTTTCACTTTAGAAGCAAAAAACGTTGACATTGATAATTGATAATTGTGTTCATATTTTTGAACAAAAGTATGCATGAAAATGAAAAAAAATGATATATCGACATTTGTCGATATCTCAATTAGTTCTGAAGTTACCAGTGTTTAAACGTTTCCAAAACTTCCAAGATCGACATTTTTTGGAAAATTATAACTCCTAAATGAGAAGAGATAAAAATCTAAAAATTCGTGTGGAAATTCCTTTCATGGGGTACAATTTTACAAAAAAAAACCAGGAAAATAAAAAATGGTCGGGGTCACGGACTAGGTGAAATGGCGTGGAATGCCTCATAGAAAAGTGAAATGCCTCTTAGAAAAGTCTATGTGGTTTAAATATATGTTTATATGTGCCAAGTATTCCTTCATATAGATCAATTGCAGACGTTGAAGTTTGCATGGCTGCAATTCTTTTTAATTGAATTAATAAGATTTTAATCGTTCTAATTTTTTTTGGCGTTTTAGACTGTGAATATCTCTCAAACCCTTTTACGTATTCTTATGAGAGCTTCACGACCTCACTTTGCAAAGAAAAGGCTTTGGATAATGATAAAATTTAAAAAATGAAAAATAAACAAACAAAAAACCATTGCGTTATAACGATGCAAACTTCAACGTCATAATTTCATAACAACATAGTTAATTGATATACATTCGTGTTTTGAATGTATAAAAGCTATATTTCAATTAAAAAAAAATTACCCGCATACTGTTAATGTGTCTTTAATGAAAATATGTTGTTACTTGGAAGGTATTCGAATCAATGGTATAGCGATTTGCAGCCGGTAAATTTATCATACTTCTTCGTATATAATAGTACCTTTCATGCCCGCGTGGACTTTAGGATTTAATCCAGAGAGGAGATAAACAAAGGAAAAAAAAAAAAGAAATAAAGAAAGAAGGTAGAGTGTCATATGTCTCAGGCACGGTGGTAGACTGACCGGCTGAGGTAATGGTTGGTAATTAATGAAATACGAGTATAAAAGTGCCAACCTTCACATCCAGTATCACACAATATCATTGTTGTTTCCAGAACTATATGGCTTTGCAATATAGTTCCGTAGACAACATTGTACGATTTATGGCCTTTCGCAAGCACTTTCAAGTGTTGGGCGATTGATACTCGCGAACAGCGCACATATAGTTGACCATGCGCGAAGCTAATCCTTTCTTGATGTATCTGTAATGAAATTCGGAAGATATGTTCCTTCAACGGCGTAGAGTTGACGGAACAAATCTTCCGAATTTCATTGAAATAAAGGCAGGAAATTCGATTTTCCCATACAACATTTAACACCCCGTTGCTCCTCTAATTAAGGGTTGTTTTAATAAATCCTAAAATATGCGTTTTATTATTTGTTTTAAAGAAGAACATGTATACCAATTTTAAAATTGATACGCGCAAGGAATGCAATTTTCTATACAAACGTTTACACCCGATTCCATCCCCGTTTATTGAAAAAATCGTTTTTTGAAAAAAACACAATTTCTAAATTCCACGTTTCTATCTGCAGCGATCTAGGCTGTCCGTTGTCTATATGCTAATCAGTTATTACATTGTTCATCTTGTTAACAATTCGTGATGGGGAAGAATTATTTGCAGTATATTGTATTATCACTATTTTGGCATATGAGACGATGTTCCCCTTGCATAGGTATTGCGAGATGTTCCCAAGTTCCGTTGCTAATTTTCAACTATTCCGGAAGACACTTGGCCAACCACGAAGAACAGTCTGCAAAATTCGAAGTACGTCGTTAGGTTTTGCGGATTCGGTTATACACTCGCTCAGAGTACATATGGATTTCGGGAGAAGTTCCGAGGTCCTGCATCGCTCGGCGGTCACGGAGCATACTATCCGTGTAGGGTTGCCGACCGGCCGGTATTCCGCCGGCCCAGCCGGTAATTTTGGTCAAAGGCCGGCAGTCGTCATTTTTGGCACAAGGCCGGCAAAAATCAGTCGACCAGGAATTTTACTTTTTTTTTCAAATGACATCGATAAAAATTAGAAAAAAAATTATTTTCAATGAGCAGTGGCAGTGAATGATGATTTTTTTCTCGACCCGTCTGTCAGTCACAGCTTACAGCCAGTTTTTACTGGCGCCATCTGCATGTAGCGCTATAAGGCTACAACTGCTACTAGTACAAGAGTACAAAACCCAAGTGTCCAGATGGCGTTGCAGTCATCGTGCCTATTGCTGTATTCACGTTATTTACATTCGTGAAAATTGTGAAAAAGCATGGATAGCAGTTAGCAGTCTTTTAATATATTTATTAATATATTAACAATATTCATTCATTACTTTATTACCCATCATTCCCACTAATCCATTGAAGGTAATTCTATCGTGACATTCAAATCGCAACATTGTTTTTCAGTTTTTCTTACATACCAAATGGTTTGCGGGCTTAAGTTAATTGAGAAAAGATGTTGCAAATTGACTAAAGAACAACATACTCCAGATTCAAGATCATCCAAGATAATATGTACTTGCTGTATAATTACAGAAATTGCGAAAATTTGTTTCTTTAGATTTTTTGAAAAACTAAATAAAGCTTCTTTGATGTTGCATACAAATGTATGTAAAGTTTTAGAAGGGTTCGCCGAGTAGAAGCGAAAATATTTATTGATGAAAATACAACCTTTAGCATGGGCTCTTATGAGAGACTACCGAAAATTGTGATTTTTACCAATAAATATCTGAGTTTTCGTTCAAAAATTCATTACAAACGTGCATATGACATCAAAGAAGATTTATCCAAATTTTCAACAAAATCTTAAGAAAACGATATAACGATAGAACTACCTTAATCTGTAATCCTTCAGGGCTATATAGACCCCCTTCCCCCACCTTTCCGACCGGCCGGCAAAACATATTCTGAATGTTGGCAACCTTATATCCGTGCGATCTGCAGCCGACACAGATTTTCAATCCTTGTCCGCAATTGTTTTGCACTACGAGCAAGCACATAGGTAAGTCGGCGAAAGGTGTTGAGAGTTAACGTACGTCGACATTTTATTTCGCACTTCATGAATCGCAGTTTGCGTTTATCCGACAGACTTGGGAATTTCACATGAAAACGAATGAATAAAGATTAGGACCAAAGACAAAACTTCAATACCAAATTATGTTAAAAGGAGATTGATTCAAAACGGAAGGCATGTTGAAATAAAGACCCAACAGTAATGCAATAGAATAGATAAATATTAGTGTCTACGAACAAGCTTGTCAATTGAAATTAAAAATTAAATAGGGTGAACCGACCAGTGCATAGCCGAATAACGAGACTGCAGGATTCAGATGGACTGTAAACTGAAAATATTATTGAAAAAAAATATTATTCCAATAGTGTAAAAACATATTCTAAATAATTGCAACAAATAATATTGGAGGAATTGATAAATAAGTAGGGGAATGAATAAATCGCCAGTGAATGGACGAAATTACCAATGGACACTCGACCACCAGTCAATGGACGTGCAGTATGGATGAACGCTGTAAAGCATAACTACACTGACAGAATAATTTTTTTGATATTAAGGGGCCAGTCCACTTTGAAAATTTCAAAAAATCCATTTTTTTACTGTTTTCGAAAGTACATACATTCAGAAATATTGTGTCAAAATTTTATGAAAATCCGAGCTCTCTAAATATTTTTTTTTTACCTGAACGTCAAATTTCGACCGATGTCAAGCCGCCACATCACAACTGCTCGATAGAATGGTGCAAGTACCTCAAAGCTAAGGCACTTCAGCAACATTACAAACATCCTCCTGCTCTTTCTGAGGAAGTACAGGAAGTTTTAAAACCTATTTACGAGGATCTCACCAAAACAGAACTGCTCGAAAGGTGTTTAGGTGGCCATACGCAAAACAATAATGAAACTTTTAACAACTGCGTATGGAATATGGCACCTAAACACATGTTCAACGGCAAACAAATCGTAGACATTGCCTGCAAAGTTTTCGCGTGTGTCTTTAATGAATGATTTCGTCCAGTGCTTAAAATAATGGAAATAATGGGCGTTAAACTCGGCCCGATCGCCATCGGATTCGCCGACAATCGCGATGACGAGCGTGTTCGCTCTGCAAACCGTCGCAGTTCTGAGTGCTCAAAAGAGACCAGAACCAAACGAAAGCCAGCAAGACTTGAAGAAATCGACGATGATGAGCAATCAGAAGGGATTTTGTACGGTGCAGGAATTGCCGATTGAGTTTAGGTAAGAGTTTTTCATAGTATAAACTTCAAACGCGTTTTTCTCGAAACAACGTTTTCAAAATCTAGCTCCATCGTATCTCTAAAACTAATAAACCGATTCTCTTGAAATTTGAACCACATATTGTAAACATGATTCGCAACAAGATGACCCTCGATGGTTTTCAAATTTTGATTTTTACTCTTTTTTTTGCGAAAAACTGCGAAAAAAGCGTTTTTTTATACTTTTTTCGTTTTTCATCTGCCATTTTTTTATTTTTTGATAAAATTTTATATCCGAGGGTCATTTTGTAGCTCGTGTCATACTGAATCTAATGAACTTTGATTTTTTTATTTCAGACAAGCCGTTGCCGAGTTGTGATGGAGCTACCTAGCCCACCTATTTTTGAGGCGTTACGTTAAACTATAGTCTTTGTACTTAAAAATGAGTAAAAAAGAATTAAAATTTTTTTAAAAATGTATTTTAAGACTTTATATGTCAAGCCCAACAACTTTTATATTCATATCGTTTATAAAATCCTCAAAAAAAAATCGCGAAAATAGCCTTTTTTCGTGGCTCCAAAGTGGACTGGCCCCTTAACTAGGTCCGTCTATTTGATTTTTTAAATTTGAATTAACTAGATTTTCCGTGACCTCAAATTTTTCCTATTGCATTCCATTATTAAAATTAATTATATTAAATATATTTATTTATTCAAATCAAGATCTATTCAATATCGTCTAATAACTAAATATTTTATTTATTCCTAATGAATCTGTGATTTGGTTTGATCTGGTAGTATAAGACAAAAGAGACAGATGGAAAAACGGTACACGATTCAGTCTCTCGAAAATTTCATGGCTTTGTCTTCATTAGAAGACTGTTGTGGCATTCTGCAGTTAAGGAAAAGGGGTAGTCGTTCTATACATGAATAGTCGCGCCTGTTAATAAAAGGCACGACGATACTTTTCTTTTTTTTCCAAATAACAGTCTTGTTCGTGAAAAAAAAGAAAAATAATTTAACTTTTTTTCAGCGAACTTTATGTCATAAACCTATATTCCTTTTTCGTACTCATGCGATATATCGTATTTTATCTTTATTTATTCAATTTGAATCTAATCTTTATTTATTTAATTTCAATATATTTAATATTTAAAATAGCATGACATTTTTTTTTTTAATTTGAACCAAATACGGTCGAGGTCGGCCGTGAAACAGGGAAAAAACCAATTTGATTTTAATAGATCCTATTTAAATTAATTTTTTTTAGCAGTGTACGCGTATTTATTATTCATTTTTATGAAATGCTAGATTTGGAGATCACCGTGTTGTACAAAAATGATAATACTCTTGTACATATGAGTATTATATTTGTTATTATGATTTCGTAGAAAATACACAAAGCTCTTTAACGTGACAATCTCAAAAACCTACCAAAGTTTGTTTCGACACAGAAACAAAAAATTAAATTTTGTTAAACGTTAAAAAACGAATGAAACGATTTTATTATAACATTTTATGAAATGTACATTGTCAATTCTTAACAGTAATTCATTTTGCAATGTTCAGGAAATAGGCTAAATGTTTCATTCTCCTTTGAGAATTATCAGAACAGAGCCCATATGCCCATTCACTGGAAAGAGGGTGGAATATAGCACCAGTGAATAAACAGGTATAATTCTGAATTACAAATTCAATTAAAATTTCTGCAAAGAATCAACGATTGATTCTATCTTAAATAATATATAACCTCAAAACTCATAGAAACTTTTGTTTTCGCCTTCAGAACACCTACTGTGCGCAGTCGTATTGCAATTAATTGTAAATCGCACAGTGTGCAGGTAACGTAAACTAGAGAAATTCCGTGTGGCGTAAAAATTAGATATTATACTAAGAAATTGGTTTTAACGACACCTCTGATTTTTTTGCTAAAATTATAGTGATTCGATTTTTTCTCGACAACTCATATTTTTTATTTATTTTAAATATAAATCAGGTTTCGTCCATTCATTGGTCTCCGTCTATTTACGGGTCGGTGTAGTCTAGGCGCATTTAGTTTGTACGACTGAATATTTTTTTGAATCAATAATACCAAATCCCCAACAAATTTTATTCCTCAACGATTCGAAACGGATCTTGATTGAAATAACAAATATATTTCAAATAGAGCCCTGAAATGTAACATCAAATAAAGAAAAGTTTAAATACGGAAATGTTAGTTGTATCAATTTTAAAATATCAGATAATCTAATCTAGTTGATTGGAATACATTTTTTAATCAGTATAGGGAATGCATAATCATGCATATTTATTGATTCACTTAATTGTTTATTCAATGCATCTGTTTTATAACACGAAGTTTCAATGTAAATATATATTTACGTAGGACGTCATCGCCGATATATCTCGTAGATGCGTCTATACCTATTCTTATCTTCTTGACGCCGATCACTCGATAAATATGCCCTTAAGCGAGATATACGTTGGTGGCCATCAATGATTTGAACAAAAATATAGCTGTTCCGACTAATCGTGTATCGTGCCGCGAAGGATCTTAAACCCTTGTCAAAGGTCGAATGACTCTATAGAGACTTTCGATAATAAGGAAAATTCTGATTCATCAACAAATAGATTAGATAAAAGCCAATAAAAATACGTGCACTTCGGTCGAAATAAAATTGGTCTACTAAACGGAAGGATCTAAGCTTTTGTTTAATTTTCGCAAAAAAGCGCAGTAAATGCGCTCTTGAGAAAATCTTTAAAAAAAAACAGAGTACGACCAAATTGTAGCTCCGAATTTGAAAAATCATAGACGTTAGATTTTTGCAAAAAAAAAGTCTTCGAGAAATTGTACACCATCACAAGAATTTTTTTTCATTTCTTTTAGTTTTCATTGGCGCGTAGATCTTATAATGTATCTGTAAATATTTTGCTGCGATTATTCCGGCTCGTTGTAAAGATAAAACATTTTTTTACCCCGTCGAGTTTTTCCTCATAAGACTTGACACGATGAAAAGATAAAGGCGGAAAAAACACTGCTCAAGCTGCGATTGCTAGGTGAGAAGAACGCGATAATATACCGTTAATGAACGCGTCAAAAAGAATACGTGGAAGATGTTTGTGTCGTATAGGTGTACGTATTATTGTACTCGTATATACATGTTAAATGGTAGTATCTAAATTGGCACGCGTCGCTCGCGTGTCTCGAAGTAAATTTATCATCGTGCATCAGTGTCACCTATTGAAGTATAACTATATTTTGTGTGTATAATGTTTGGGGAAATGTACGCCAGCAGAGTCCCATACTTTCAGTTTCCTCTGCGAATGATTTATTGCCGCAATTAATGTAATTGGCGTCTGAAGAGCGAGGTAGGATTGTATTTTCCTCGAGGCATTAGTCAACAATCTAGGACATTCTAATGAACTATTCTGGGGCGTTTGAAAAAAATGCATACCGCCCTTGGAGTTGATCGAAGTCGCGAAAATCGCCTTGATGTGTGTGTGTAGTATATACTATGATCTGGATTTAATTTCCCAATGAACTTCCATCTAAAGAGGAGAATGGGGCACAATTCGTCACGGGGCACTGTGAGCCATATGCGATTTCTCGGAGGTTTGTAGCTCGTAAATTCCGAAATTTTTTGTGTTAGACCGTGATTTATATTTGATTTCATTAGGCCTAAAAGAAAGTCGATAGCAGCTCACAAAGATTTATTAAAAGATAAAAATTGATTTGAGGCTTAGGTTTTTTTTTTCTTTCGCTTGCCGGGAAAACGTAAAATATAACGTCACTTTCTGTAGTGGCTCAGGTTTTCGATCCTAATCGATAATGTTATTATTTATAATGCATTCGGTGACTTGTGTTTTTCCATTCGTAGTTTAATTCATCATTATTTTTATGAATAATCAAAAATATTCTACTAGTGGGGTAAAATGTATCATCGAGTTATGGAGCATAATGAGTTGACTCCCAATGTTGTTGGCAAATAATATGACCACGATGTTGACGTAAAAATGCGAAAAATGATCTTTTTTTTTATCACTTTAGTCATAAATACCCCACGTTTTGCAGTACTTGACACACTGTACCCAACTATTTGACACATTGTACCTCACCCGTGGGGTACAATGAGCCAAACCGCAAATTTTTTTCGATCCCATTATTTTGGTATTTTGAATCTTTTTGCAAAAAAATATGGTAGATTTATTACACGCCCAAACGTTTATAAAATCGGTTATGACCTTTTTCTTCTAATCAGAGTACTTTGGGAAGGGTAAAAAATCGTTAGAAAAAAAGTGACACACTGCGCCCCACCTCCCCCTACATATAAAACAGTTCCGTGACTGACTGACATATAGACAACGCACAGCCTAAACCTCTGAAAAAAAAAACATGAAATTTAGAAGATATGTCCCTTAGGAGGTGCAGAGGTGCATTGAGGAAGGATTTTTCGAAAATTAACTCTTAAGAGGGTGACATGAGGTGTAAAAGTTTGTCTAGAAAATGGTATTCCTTGGGTGTTTCCACTTGAAACCTGGTATAAATATTCTTTAAAACAAATAATAAAACGCATATTACCGGTGCAATGGTCTAGTGGTTAGCGTGCTTGCCACTAAACCTGCGGACCGGGAGGTCCCGGGTTCGAATCCCAGTCGCGTATATTTCGTCGTGAAATGTTTTTCTTCGGCATTTTCGCGGCGAAATAAGACTAGTTCCACGACTGGGGGGCGAACTTGATGACCGGCTGTATTGGTATAGGCTTTCCGCAGTTTCCCTATACCCATGACAGAAATGTCATGATGAATATGATACAGAGGGGGAAGTCGGCTGCGGCCGCAAGGTGGGGGGGATGGAAGGTAGACGGGGGAATTGTGGAGGGGAGGTGGGAATTGTGGAATCAGGAAGATATAGAAGGGCGAACTGGAATGGGTGACAGACCGAAGTTGAGATAGGGGCTCGTAAAAAAGGGTAAGACCCTGTACGACTGGAACAAACCAATAAAAAAAATAAAATAAAAAAAACGCATATTTTAGAGTTTTTTTTTTTAACAACCCCTGCTTAGCGGTGCAACGGGGTGTTGAAGTTGGTATGGAAAAATCGAATTGCTACTTTTATCACAATGAAATTGGGAAGATATGTTCCTCAAAGCCTTATATACCATTGAAAAAATGATTTAGGGTTTTTTTTTTTAATTGGCGTAAATGATGTATAAACACCCCAAGAATGACAACCAAAAGTTATTTAGATGGAAGAAAATGTTTAGAAATATTCTACCGATGATTTAAAAACTTTAAACGCGTTTCTCTTCAAATTATGTTTCCAAAATCAGGCGGACTCGTACCGCCTACAATTTTTAACCGATTTACTTCAAGTCTCAACTGTAGCTTCTTAGTTAGAGCTTCTAATAAATGACACACGATTTTCAAGATCGTTAACAATGATGGTTTTCATAAGTAAATTAAGGTTTTTTTTCAATAGAAAATGCGACTTTTTTTCAAAATGGTGCCAAATTTGCCAAAATCAATATTTTGCAATAATTGTGTGTACTTCGCTAGCAAAACTCGTGTAGATTACGAACATTATTTATTTTTCATTCTACTTGTTCACGTGCGCTGCTAACAAGTCCGCCCGTAGAAGGACTAAAAAAGGCGTTCTCTTTCCACCGGCCACTGGGCCTGCATTTTGTATTTTTGGAAAATAAAAAATTGATTTGACCACCTACAAATATGGAAAATAAACCCTCTAAACCTCATTTTGATTGCCTTATTGGTAGTTTCAAAAAGAAATCCCATGAAAGCCTTGTTTTCCGACCGTCAAAAGGTATATAAGACCTTAAAGGACATAGAGGTGCACTAAGAGTGTTTGGCTTCTCGCATGGTCAACTATTGTATATGTAGTCATTCGAGAGTATTGAGTGCCCAAAATTGTAATGTGTTTGCCGAAGACCATAAATCATACAATGTTGTCTACCAAACTAAATCGCAAAACCAAATAATTCTGTAGACAACAATGGCACTGTATGATACTGGGGTTGAAGATTGACACTTTAATACTATTATTTCATTAATTAATAATCCTTACCACAGCCAATCAGTCCACCACAGTGCCTGAGGAATATGACGCTCTACGTCTTTTCGTTATTTATTACTTTTTTTCTCTCGTCGTTTATCTCCTCTCTGGATGAAATCCTAAAGTCCACGCGGCCGAAGTCGCGGGCGAAAGCTAGTGTGTCTATATGTATATCAATGCTAGCCCTCGGCTTCACCCGCACCGAAAGCATATTGATAGCAAATCTTTCCACACATCTCTTCTTTGAGTTTCGGAGGTTTTGTAAGAAATGTTCCATAAGACACTGAAAACAGTTTGCACTACCTTAGTAGGTAGGATTTTTACCTACCAAAATCTCTCTCTCTCTCTCTCTCTCTCTCTCTCTCGCTCTCGCTCTCGCTCTCTCGCTCTCGCTCTCGCTCTCTCTCTCTCTCTATCTCTCTCTCTCTCTCTCTCTCTCTCTCTCTCTCTCTCTCTCTCTCTTCCCCCTTTTTCCCGATATGTTCATTTATTAATTTGTTCGTATTTCCATCTGCGCTCGTTTGTTTGTTGAAGGGGTCTGCATAAGCTTGCAATCTATTGTTAATAACAAATGGTTAAAGTTGTTTTTTGCCGAAAATCGATTTTTTTTTCTGACGCTTACCATTTTGGGGATCTAAAATTTCAGTAACGTATCTGGTCATATGAAAGTATCATTGTCGGATTAAAAGTATAGTTTTTATTTATTTATAATTCCAGATAACCCGGAACCACCAAAACCGCCTACACTGTCTGCCCAATAAGCAGCAATGCGCAGCACTTTGTTCAAATAATTACTTCATTGTTCATCAATATCCAAAAATCAAACTTGGCAAGACTATATATGGGCGACGTTGAAGTTTGCATCGTTGGAATGCAACAAAAATAATTTTTTTATTTTCCCAAACTTCCTTTGGCAGACTTGAGTTAAGAAAATCACGCAAACATTATTAAGGATTCTTATTTAGCAATGTACAACAAATCTGTAAAATATGATTTTGGATAATAATGAGAATAAGAAATTGAAAGGAACTTTCCGTGTTTTCGAACAATGCAAATTTCATGTGTATTTATTATCTATAAAATCCCGACCTCATCATCCCAATACTATTATAAAAAAAAAAAAAGGGTAATCAACCTTTTTTGTGCCCCAAGCTTATGCAAACCCGTTAATATGATCATTACGTTTCTTCGTATGCCTGTTTATTACAATTATTATTAACTAAATAGCGTAGAGCCCAATAGCCGAAATCATGTTACGGTCTGTAACCTGTGTTTCTATGAAAGATTCATCCAAATCGATCCAATAGTTCTCGAGCTATGAACACGCAAACATACGTGCAAATACAGGGTGTCCATTTTATCTCTGCCACCCGAAATAACTCGGTAATTATCGACGTCACAAAAAAATGTTCCAAACAAAAGTTGTACGGTGTGAAGGGGGCCATCAAATGCGACCATTTTTTTTTATTTCGGTCGAGGCGCTGACGCACAGTGAAGGTCACCTCTACTTTTTTAAAGAGAATGGTACATTTTTTTTTCAACCATCTTGTGGAGCACCTCAAGCCGCATAAAAAACATTTGGGGGTCAAAGTCGTTCAAGGTCATTCAAGGTCAGTATCGATGAAAATCGGATCGATACCAAAAATATTTTCAAATTTATATTTTATTTCAATAGATGTTCAAAATGAGCTCCACCAGCCTCCAATCATTTTTGCAGTCGGACAGTCAGACACTGTTTCGATCGTAGAATGCTTTCCGGAGTGATGCTGTTGCACGCATTGATGATCCGTGTATTGCCTGGTGGCAATACACGGCAAAAATGGACACCCTGTATATATATATTTGAAATACGTTTTTTCCATTTGGTCTTGTGGTCTGTTACGAGGCTATATCTTCCATTTTTTCAGGTGGGCATGCTACCATCGGCGTAGCTAGCATTTTTTTGAGAGAGGGGGAGAAGAGACTTGGCGAAAACTAATTACAATAATTTTTTTTTTAAATAATATTTACATAATAGTCGGTAACCACGAAACACACATGATGTATAAAACTTGATTTTATCACAGGTTCATGTTAACATTAATATCAAACTCTTGCAATAGCTTAAAAAATAATCAACAATTTTTTTCATGTCATTCTTTAATCTAGTTACCAGTCCTTAACCTACACTTTCATCAGGTACTCAATTGAATAAGTCTTAGTTTTCTATTTTTTTTCTGCATATCGGCCCAACACTCCGTGTTCAACAGTCGATAGCTCAACAGTTCAACAGCTATCAAAGTCGGATGTTCGAATTGGTTTGTATGAAAATTCTGCATAAGATCTTTTTTCATAAACTTTCCTTAACATTTAAGGTTGAAAAGAAGACTTTTCTAGATAAAATAAATTACCAAGAGGATTTTTAAAAACCCGGGTCAATAAAAGTTCTTATTTGTAGAAATGGCATGGGAAAAACCAAAAGCAGATGATTTTTTCTAAAAAATAACATAAAGCCCAAAATAAACTAAAATCCCGGCATATAATAGGACATGATCTGACCTATCGACAGTTGCAGGATTATCCATAAATTACAGGACACCCTGTATACATATATCGATCATGATGGGCTAATGCTATCTCTACTTTATTGATACGATCTGCAAATGATTTGCGTCTTCGCTATAACTAAAGATGACCATAACTTTGTTTGTATGATCACTTTTCGTAAGATCTTGTAACGAATTATAATCGACAAATGTTAATGTTAACCATATAAATAGTACAAACTTGGACTGAGATAAAAGTGTACGGTATTTATAAAAAACGCCCATGGTAAAAAAAGGGTATAGTTAAATTACCTATAGTTTATTGACACCCTAATCATAATATTGTTAATACAACTAGTAGCGTAAATCATAATATGGTTAACACAACTATAAGCGTATATGCCACTTTGGTGGTGTGCTTGACTATATGTAGTATCTCCGAAATAACTATTTACTATTGTGAGAGGCTTTACAATATCGATACGGTTAATTTAGAGCTATCACAAAATCAGCGCACAAATACTAATGCTATGAATAGAATAGTAGAAGTTAAACCGGATCAAAACTTAACGTACGGTATACGGTACTAGTATTTGTGTGCCGATTTTGTGATAACACTTATTTAACCTTATCGATATTGTGATGCCTTTTACAATAGTTTATAGTAATTTCGGGGATTCAAAATAGTCAAACATGCCACCAAAGTCGCACGTTTAACTATACTTTTCGGTTATAATTGTGTTAACCATATTATGATTGCGGTGTCAATAAACTATAGGGAATTTGACTGTACCCTCTTGTATCAAGCGCGTTTATTCTGAATACCATGCACTTTTCTCTCAGTGCAGCATTAGTACTTGTGCGCCGATTTTGTGATAGCACTTAATTAACCATATCGATATTGAAAAGCCTTTTATAATAGTTTACAATAATTTCGGGGGTACAAGATATGCAAACACGCCACCAAAGTCGCATGTTTAAGTATACCTTTCGCTTATAATTGTGTTAACCATATTATGACTGTGGTATCAATAAACTATAGTGAATTTGGCTATAGGGGAAAGGTGTACGAGTGAGGTGATCCGACGAGGTAAGAAGATCATTTTCAACCGCAACGAAACTATTAACGGTATCTACAGATATTCTTTGGTAAACATAGCGCTCGCCCCCCCCCCCCCCCCCCCGCGCGCGTTAGTAAATTTGTCATGGCGGTATGGGCGACGCACTTGTTTTGACGAAAAAATTTTTAATTGTCAGCTGTTGATTTAAGGTACGGTTGAGTTCAAGCTTAGGTGACTTTTATTGTGTACTGTCAGTTGCAATCGTTGTTGTGTTTGTGGCTTTATAATATGGTCAATTTGGTTTTTTGGTTGGCGTGGTAACAGTGGAATACTTATAGGTTATGTTACCGAGCAATGAATGAAAAAGTTGAGTTTGGGGTAAGATGATTCCCTTCTAGGTGTACAAGATGATCCCTAGGGATCATCTGAATTATTGCCGTAATTGTATAAAAAGATTGTCTACTTGTGTTCAAACTGCACTATTAATGTATAATTGATCTCACAAATAATAATTGATATACTTAAGTGATTTAAGACTGGCTGTAGAAGACTGGTTTAGTTTAATTCTAATTGAGTCAGATAAAACTTATAATATAATGGTTTTGTAAACTCGAGCAAATTTTAATTTATATTTACCTAATTTCTCCGAAATAAAAAAATCCCAAAATACGGGCTAGATGATCGGGGGGATCATCTTGTCCATACCCTAGGGATTGGAGTGCACCGGAGTGTCCAAGATGATCCTTATGTAAGGTCTTAAAAAAAGGAAATCTTTTTTCTGACACCCTAATGAATTGAATATTTCGAATACGCCAATCGTAAGATAGATAAATATGCCACTAGTAACCGCTTTCAGATCTTAATTATGTTGAATATCTTTGAAATTACGAGTATTTTCCCTTAAGGGGATCATCTCGTACACCTTTTCCCTACCCTTTTTTACCATGCGCGTTTTTTGTAAATACCATACACTTTCCTCTTAGTGTAATAGTTCAAGTTTTATTAAAGTATTTCTTTATGCCTGCTCGGATGAAACTCAAACAAAATTAATCGATTGTTTGAATTCAATTATTATGGAGCAAATTTTTTCTGGGGCGTGCCCCCCAGGTACTTCGATGCTTGTTACTTCACTATTAATAGTTTTTGTATCGTAGTTCCACAATTCTACTATATTTTACTATGTTTCAATTGTTTTACCATCGAAAACGCAATATAAAACTGCCTGCCGCCCGATAGTTCGCTCGCGAGCAAACGCGCGACTGAGCGATCACCCATCCAACTACTGGCCCGGCCCAATGCCGCTCGATATGAAAACATCGTCGCAGACGCACACCGAGCGCGGGTCCGGTAGCTTCGATTGAGTCGCCGATTTATTTTTCCGTCTCGATCCCAAGCTCGTCAGTCAAATATCGGATAATTCCTGCCCACATACAATGTAAACAGTTGCAGCAAGAAATAAATAGCTTGCTTCCCAAATTTCCTATACATCAATACTTATTCGATGAGTTCTTCATTGGCGGGGCTAATATACGAAGAAGAATCCAAAACCCAGCGTAAAGTCATTTTTCCCTGCACGTTTAGCATGCCAATTATAATGATAATAAAGATTATATCATCGAAGTAGCGAGAATTCGATTAATAAACTGTTTTTCTCCCCCCTCCACCCACCTTTTATCTTCTGAAGAACGTGCAAAGCCCGATCACGCGGATTGTGCAAGTATGCACGATGTGCATAGTAGACCGCCTGAAAAATGTTGTAACTTATCCTTCGCTCTTTCGCCACGATATCAACACGTCTGTAGCACGTCTTGAGATAACTACGGTATATCGATAGATCAACCGCCAGTTGCGTGACAAATGCATTTTTCTTCATTTCTTTTTATGTATATACCGACATACGAAAACACATTATAGAATACACATAGCCTTTGACGATTATGTTTCGAAGTCTACCGCGAGAAAGCGGACAGCGGTAGAGTAGCAAACTAACAGCGTGCGCGTCCGAAACATCGTCGGTCTGGTCACTGTCAGTCGAGATTACGAACTCGTCTTTGTAACTATTCATTCTTAAGTGTGTGTATGTGCCCATGCGTGGGTGGATTTATATGCGCTCGGACGCATGTGTACGTATGCTTAGTTCTTAGTCGGATTGCCAACCGATTCACTCACAATTTTTCAGTACTATTTACTTGAACTATGCAATAGCATTTACAACATTTTGTATCAAACAATGATCAGTTCATCGTTGTCTTTTCATCTGCCATGTACTGCACTTCTACAAGCATCATGAGCTATTCAAAATTTAATTTATTTTTAATCCATTGGTTCGTAAGACGAGATTAAAATATTGATGTTCCAAATTCAGACTGAATGTTACGAAAAAATCGGATAGGAAACTTGTATTACTAATAAATTTTCGATGAGCGAGGAAATTGTGAAAAAATGACATCACCGTGAACGTTTTTTTTTCCTTTTAAGTTTCAAATGGTGATAGTTACGAAGAAGAGAGGCTTGGAAGCTTTGATTAATCATTAGCTTCCGCCCGCATGGAATCCTAAAATACGTTTTTCATTGTTTGTTTTGGAACGTACCTATCCTATGATTTCAGGTAGATGAAAATAGGGAACCAGACTTTTCCCATAGAAACTTCATTATCAGTTGCACCCCTCATTAGGGGTTGTTTTAGAAAATCCCAAAATATGCGTTTTATTGTTTGTTTCAAAGAATATTCATTACCAAGTTTCAAGTTAATACACGCAAGGAATACAATTTTCCATACAAACTTTTACATTCCATTATAGCCTTTTAGGGGTTGATTTTGGGAAAATCCCTTCTTCGTGCACCTCTACGCCCTTTAAGGAACATATCTTCTGAATTTCATTGATATAAAAGCAAGGAATTCGATTTTCCCAAACAAAGTTCAAAACCCCGTTGTACCCCTAATTAGGGGTCGTTTAAAAAAATCCCAAAACATGCGATTTATTATTTTTTTTTGTAAAATATTTATACCAGTGCACCTCCACACCTTGTAAGGAACATATCCAAATTACATGTTTTTATCTTCAGCGGTTTAGGCTGTGCGTTGTCTATATGGCAATTAATCACGGACCTGTTTGATAAATATAGAATTGGGGGATACTACGATATTCGGGGCGCCAAGTTTTGATCGGGCGTCATTGATATTTCGGCCAAAAGAAACACTTTTTCAAGAGTGATAAGAGTTTATTTCCGACTAAGGGGGGAAAACCCTTTACAATGTGTAAAAAATCTATTTTTTTCACATACTTCGAAAGTATAATATATTGAGAGTATACTGGAAAATCGAAAAATCGAAATATGAAATATTTACGAAGTTATAGCAGATAGTCGAGAGCGCACCGTGACCGCATGCTGTGAACGGCAGAAACTTTAAACGCGATTATCTCGAAACTGTATTTTCAAAAACTGCTCATGTTATACCTCAAAAAGTTGTTGATCGATCGGGCTGAAATATTGGGAGGTTTCTCACTATAACATTATCGGACGGATATACGTAAAGTTTTAAGGTTATCGCGTAAATAAATAACCTTTTTAAGGTACAAATTGTCGAGAAAAGGGTCAAAAATATGGAAATTTGATTTAAAAGTCTACTTAATTTTTTATTTTATACTTTTTAATATTTTTATAGGTATATCCTTCCCCTACACATGTCAATATTCGGAAAATATTTTCGATTTCTGCTTCAGATCAATAGAAAAAATCAAACAAATAGAGCACTTTTCGATATTACGCAAAAGACCCCTAAAGAAATACCTTATAACGCCGCCATTTTGTTTTGTTTAAAAAAAATTCAATACTTGAAAGTTGTAATAAGATAATGTCAAAATTTAAAAATGATACGATTATTTTGTCACCTTTACAAAAAATCATGAAAAATGACACATTTTCGGGCGTCTAAAGGGCTTTCCCCCCTTATATAACGGAGCTCTAGCGATTGAAAAAAAAAGTCGATTTTTTGTTACATTTTGGAGCTACGGCGATCTTTGGGGGTACCACGATATCCGGGACTCCAAATTTTGATTATACGTCATTGATATTTCGGCCAAAAGAAACACTTTTTCAAGAGAGATAAAAGTCGGTTTTCGATTAAATAACGGAGCTATATCCCAGATAGACACATTTAGCTCATATTGGCATCATATGGGCATTATCTATGATGCATAGAAATTAACACAGCTATGTGTCGCTTATGAGTGTTCATCTTCAAGTCATATTTGCATCACATGACGATTTATAATAACACATACAATTGAAGCAAAGTTGTTCTCACGCGAGAATGCATGCAGTGAATTCATCAGCACTAGCAAAATCAGGTCACGAATATCCAACAATAAGGGAGTGCATATGGGGTTCATACTGGTGTCACAGGGTGACGTGAATGTGTGTTCATACGGAGCTCATATGAGCGTCACGGCGTGAAGAAACTTTAGTGCTCATATGGAGCTCATATGGACGTCACGGCGTGACGTAACTACATTGTGCTCATTTGGACCTCATATGGGTGTCACGGCGTGAAAAAATTGTAGTGCTCATATGAAGCTCATATTGGCGTCATGACATGATACAATTGCTGTTATTATATGGACGCTAGAGGGCGTAACCCGTACTACGATACTGTACAGGCTGCCGGATCTGTGCCTGAAATGAAAAAATTAATAAGTCTACAAATTATGAATAAAAAAAAAGTTCTGGTAGTATTTTTCGTTTCCATATGCTTTACTTATATTTCTGCATATATGATAATTGGATTAAAACGTGTTCTCGGCCTCATTAAAGTTTTTGTCTAGCCTCGGTTTCGAACCTACGTCTTCTAATTCTAAAGCTGAGCGCGCTACCTACCTAACCATCCCATCACTTGTGTAAATTTCCTTTTTTTCGCTCCTTACTTTTATCATTTTAAAAAATGTTAATAAGTGGGCAAACGTTGAAGTTTGCATTGTTGCATTGCAATGAAAATGAATTCTTTTTGACTACTGAATTTGTTTTGCCCATTTAGGCAGTAAAAATAACTGGTACATTTTTACGTATTCTTATTATAGTTTTACGACTTCAAGGCTTTTGATGATGATAAAAAAAAACGAATAACTGCAGTTATTATTACATATAGCATATAAAATAAATACCTTGTTGTCCTTGCTAAATATTTTAGTGATGTAAGAAAGACATCCAGATGCATTAAAAGGAATGATGAAAAAATGTTCAATTTTTTAAGAAGGTATAATACATCCATTTGAATAAAAAAAAACAACAAATTCTTACAATTGAATTTTTATTGAAATTTTATTTCATTATATAGTACTTACTATAGCCGTCGTATGGCGCTCATAGGAAGTACTACTGAAAAACATGCATATCGCCGTCATATTGCGCGCATCGAATGTATCACTAAGAAACATGCATATCGCCGTCATATTGCGCTCATCGAATGTATCAATGAGAAACATGCATATCGCCGCCATACAATGTATCACTCAGAAAAACGCATATCGCCGTCATATTGCGCTCATGGGATGTGTCACGGAGAAATAAACATATTGCCGTCATATTGTGCTGATCGAATGTATCACTGAGAACATGCATATCGCCGTCATAGAATGTATCACTGAGAAACATGCATTTTGCCGGCATATTGCGCTCATGGAGTGTATCACTGAGAAATATGCATATCGCCGTCATATTGCTTGCATGGCATGTCTACTACCAGTGCTAACCCCGTGAATACACCAACAAAAATCATTGTATGACTACCATATGACGTCTATCTGCAAATATTCATTGCAGAATTTAAATTTGCCCTCTTATGCGTTCATCTTGTAGTCAATGGATGATGCATTTCGAAACGACAAATTTAAGTCACGATGTATCTCAAATCCAAGGTACTGAATGAGCTCATGAAATGTATTCACCAACGTAAACGAAATTGCGTTCATGTTAAGTACAATTCATGAGAACAATTGATGTTACCATAGTGAGTACACACCAAAATGTCTACACATGACTTCAATATTACGTAAAATTTGCGGATATTAATTGCGGACACTTGAGCACAGCGATATGAGTTCGACGTGCTCTAAACGCACGATGCATTTGGAAACAACATATTAAGATCAAAATGTTTTGTAAATGCATGATACTAAATGAATTCATGGCTTTGCATCACAACATGTAGTCAATATGCTGTAAAATTTGCTTCATCAATTGTATGCACGCCGTGATAATCATGACTGTCTATCCGGGTAGGGATTGAAAAAAAGTCGATTTTTCGCTACATTTCGAAGCTACGGCGATCTTTTTGTGGTTTTCGCATGTGCGCGAAAAGGTCCAACGTGATCCCGTGCTCTCTGCTTCGCGTCTCAATGCACCCTACAATTCCACACGCACATCCGTGGTGCCCTGCGCCTACACCAGTATTCCACGCACCGCACACCCGTGCAGAAATTGTCGTAGGGCTCCAATTGGATTCCCATGCTTGTCCCTACTTCCTAATAGGGATCCAATGGGTTATCGCATTGGATCCCTATACCAAAACGTCACGCTCGTTCATTGGATTCTAATCAGGATTCCCCATTGGAATCCAATGTACGAATCTAATTTGAATCCTAAAGAATTGCCCCATTATTGAACAGAATCCGATACGATTCTTGATGGATCTTATCGCATCGTGTACGTTGAATTTTCTAAACAGTTTATATAGATATACAAAATGAGTGAATCTTGAAGAAAAAAAATATAATTCTTATCTTTAAAAAAGTGTAAATCGCTTAGAAAAGTATATATCTTGAAAATCGTTTAAAAAGACATCACTGAAAATCCACTGTAATTATCGTTTGTTATTTATTTTACTGCACTTTGTGATAATATCAGCACACACACACACACATGATATACTCACGAAGCGTGCAGGTTATGTTTCAACGGGTCAAGTTTTTTTACGTTAGTTTTCACATATTTTCGGCTCGAACGTGGTAAGAATTCTCAAACGACGTTAATTGGGAAACGGTGCAAATTCCAATTGGATCCCAATGAGAACTCCGTATGTGCGGCGTCCCTAACAAATCCCTATGAAGATGTCAGTGCATCTTGGCAATCCCCAACAAACTTGTGCACGGAATCACAAAAAAATCTTTTTTTTTGGGAGATTCAACAAATTCGATTGAGAATTCCAAATAAAAAATTCTCAAAAGATGTGAATTGGGAAATAGCGCTGAATCCACCCGGATTCCAATGTTGAACAATGTTTGAGTGAATGAATCATTAAAAATTGCCGCAGATCCAAAATGTAGCAAAAATTCGACTTTTTTTCAATCGATATAGCTTCCTTCCCAGATAGACACATTTAGCTCATATTGGCATCATATGGGCATTATCTATGATGCATAGAAATTAACACAGCTATGTGTCGCTTATGAGTGCTCACCTTCAGGTCATATTTGCATCACATGACGATTCATGATAATACATCCAATTAAAGCAAAGTTGCTCTCACGCGAGTATGCATACAATGAATTCATCAGCACTATCAAAATCGGATCACGAATATTCAACAATAAGGGAGTGCATATGGGGCTCATATTGGTGTCACAGGATGACGTAAATGTTGTATTCATATGGAGCTCATATGAGCGTCACGACGTGAAGAAATTTTAGTGCTCATATGGAGCTCATATGGGCGTCACGGCGTGACGCAACTACGTTGTGCTCATTTGGAGCTCATATGGGTGTCACGGCGTGACAAAATTGTAGTGCTCATATGAAGCTCATATTGGCGTCATGACATGATACAATTGTTGTGCTTATATGGACGCTAGAGGGCGTAACCCGTACTACGACACTGTACAGACGGTCGGATCTGTGCCCGAAATGAAAAAATTAATAAGTCTACAAATTATGAATAAAAAAAAATTCTGGTAGTATTTTTCGTTTCCATATGCTTTACTTATATTGCTGCATATAGGATAATTGGATTAAAACGTGTTCCCTGCCTCACTAAAGTTTTTGTCGAGCCTCGGTTTCGAACCTACGTCTTCTAATTCTAGAGCTAAGCGCGCTACCTACCTAACCATCCTATCACTTGTGTAAATTTCCTATTTTTCGCTCCTTACTTTTATCATTTAAAAAAATGTCAATAAGTGGGAAAACGTTGAAGTTTGCATTGGTGCAATGCAACGAAAATTAATTCTTTTTGACTACTGAATTTTTTTTTCCCATTTAGGCAGTAAAAATAACACACGTTTTTACGTATTCTTTCTATAGTTTTACGACTTCAAGGCTTTTGATGATGATAAAAATAAACGAATAACTTCATTTATTATTACATGTATCATATAAAATGAATACCTTGTTATCCTTGCTAAATATTTTAGTGGTGTAAGAAAGCCATCCAGATGCATTAAAAGGAATGATGAAAAAATGTTCAATTTTTGAAGAAGGTACAATACATCCATTTGAATAAAAAAAAACACCAAATTCTTAGAAATTAATTGTTATTGAAATTTTATTTCACTATATCGTACTTACTACCGCCGTTGTATAGCGCACATAGGAAGTATTACTGAAAAACATGCATATCGCCGTCATATTGCGCTCATCGAATGTATCACTGAGAAACATGCATATCGCCGTCATATTGCGCTCATCGAATGTATCACTGAGAAACATGCATATCGCCGTCATACAATGCATCACTGAGAAACACGCATAACGCCGTCATATTGCGCTCATGGGATGTGTCACGGAGAAATATGCATATTGCCGTCATATTGTGCTGATCGAATGTATCACTGAAAACATGCATATCGCCGTCATAGAATGTATCACTGAGAAACATGCATTTTACCGGAATATTGCGCTCATGGGGTGTATCACTGAGAAATATGCATATCGCCGTCATATTGCTTGCATGGCATGTCTACTACCAGTGCTAACCCAGTGAATACACCAACAAAAATCATTGGATTACTACCATATGACGTCTATCTGCAAATATTCATTGCAGAATTTAAATTTGTCCTCTTATGAGTTCATCTTGTAGTCAATGGATGATGCATTTCGAAACGACAAATTTAAGTCACGATGTATCTCAAATCCAAGGTACTGAATGAGCTCATGAAATGTATTCACCAACGTAAACGAAATTGCGTTCATGTAGAGTACAATTCATGAGAGCAATTGATGTTACCATAGTGAGTACACACCAAAATGTCTACACATGACTTCAATATGACGTAAAATTTGCGGATATTAATTGCGGACACTTCAGCACAGCGATATGACTTCGACGTGCTCTAAACGCACGATGCATTTGTAAACGACATATTAAGATCAAAATGTTTTGTAAATGCATAATACTAAATGAGTTCATGGCTTTGCATCACAACATGTAGCCAATATGCTGTAAAATTTGCTTCATCAATTGTATGCACGCTGTGATAATCATGACTGTCTATCTGGGTTGTTTGATCGAAAATCGATTGTTATCACTCTTGAAAAAGCGTTTCTATTGGCCGAAATATCGATGTCGCACGGTCAAAATTTCGCGCTCTCTATACCGTAATACTGCCATTGTATTAATTAAATTCCTAATAACATTTTAAACGACCCTAGCCAGATAGACACATTTAGCTCATATTGGCATCGTATGGGCATTATCTATGATGCATAGAAATTAACACAGCTATGTATCGCTTATGAGTGCTCACCTTCAAGTCATATTTGCATCACATGACGATTCGTAATAACACATCCAATTGAAGCAAAGTTGTTCTCACGCGAGTATGAATGCAGTGAATTCATCAGCACTAGCAAAATCGGCTCACGAATATCCAACAATAACGGAGTGCATATGGGGTTCATATTGGTGTCACAGGGTGACGTAAATGTTGTGTTCATATGGAGCTCATATGAGCGTCCCGGCGTCAAGAAATTTGAATGCTCATATGGAGCTCATATAGGCGTCACGGCGTGACGTAACTACGTTGTGCTCATTTGGAGCTCATATGGGTGTCACGGCGTGAAAAAATTGTAGTGGTCATATGAAGCTCATATTGGCGTCATGACATGATACAATTGTTGTGGTTATATGGACGCTAGAGGGCGTATCCCGTACTACGACACTATACAGGCTGTCGGATCTGTGCATGAAATGGAAAAATTAATAAATCCCCAAATTAGGAATAAAAAAATTCTGGTAGTATTATTTTTCGTTTCCATATGCTTTACTTATATTGCTGCATATATGATAATTGTATTAAAACGTGTTCTGCCTCATTAAAGATTTTGTCCAGCCTCGGTTTCGAACCTACGTCTTCTAATTCTAGAGCTGAGCGCGCTACCTACCTAACCATCTTATCACTTGTGTAAATTTCCTTTTTTGCGCTCCTTACCTTTATCATTTAGAAAAATGTCAATAAGTGGGCAAACGTTGAAGTTTGCAATTAATTAATTTTATATTAACAACGAAAATTAATTCTTTTTGTCTACTGAATTTTTTTTTGTCCATTTAGGCAGTAAAAATTACTGACACGTTTTTACGTATTCTTATTATAGTTTTACGACTTCAAGGCTTTTGATGATGATAAAAAAAACGAATGACTGCAGTTATTATTACATGTATCATACAAAATGAATACCTTGTTGTCCTTGCTAAATATTTCAGTGATGAAAGAAAGACATCCAGATGCATTAAAAGGAATGATGAAAAAATGTTCAATTTTTCAAGAAGGTACAATACATCCATTTGAATAAAAAAAAACACCAAATTCTTAGAAATTAATTGTTATTAAAATTTTATTTCATTATATCGTACTTACTAGCGCCGTCGGATAGCGCACATAGGAAGTATTACTGACAAACATGTATATCGCCGTTATACAAAGTATCACTGAGAAACATGCATTTTGCCGGCATATTGCGCTCATGGGGTGTATCACTGAGAAATATGCATATCGTCGTCATATTGCTTGCATGGCATGTCTACTACCAGTGCTAACCCCGTGAATACACAAAAAAAAACCATTGGATGACTACCATATGACGTTAATCTGCAAATATTCATTGTAGAATTCAAATTTGCCCTCTTATAAGTTCATCTTGTAGTCAATGGATGATGCATTTCGAAACGACAAATTTAAGTCACGAGGTATCTCAAATCCATGGTACTGATTGAGCTCATGGAATGTCTTCACCAACGTAAACGAAACTGCGTTCATGTTAAGTACAATTCATGAGAACAATTGATGTTACCATAGTGAATACACACCAAAATGTCTACACATGACTTCAATATGACGTAAAATTTGCGGATATTAATTGCGGACACTTGAGCACAGCGATATGAGTTCGACGTGCTTTAAACGCACGATACATTTGTAAACGACACATTAAGATCAAAATGTTTTGTAAATGCATGATACTAAATGAGCTCATGGCTTTGCATCACAACATGTAGTCGATATGCCGTAAAATTTGCTTCATCAATAGTATGCACGCCGTGATAATCATGACTGTCTATCTGGGTATTTTAATCGATGATACTTGCGTGCCTTCACTCTCATCGTTAGACTAGTCGCGTTCGTGGCAAAGTCCTTCAAAGAGCCTTCGGGCGCGAGCGGTTCATAGATCGATTAAGAAAACAAAAGGCTCGCTTATATACAAACGGAACATGAGAAAGGGAGATTACCGTAATATTAATTTGTCAAAATAATAGCCGCAACGTCAAATTCTCGCTGGCAGAGCAAACATTTTTATAAAAAACAGTATAAACATTTGTAGAAATATCTCTATTAGCTTACCGTTGTCCATAAGTGCAGGATTATGCAATGAAAATTATGACCTTAAGATGCAATTAGAAATTAGCAAAATTCATTTTCAAATCGTATTCCAAAATATCAATTTTCATCATCTTCTAAATTTTCCATTGTGATGTTAGGTCAGTTTCATGGGGGGGAGAGGGGGAGGGAGGGAGGGAGGGAGGGAGGGAGGGAGGGAGGGAGGGAGGGAGGGAGGGAGGGAGGGAGGGAGGGAGGGAGGGAGGGAGGGAGGGAGGGAGGGAGAGAGAGAGAGAGAGAGAGAGAGAGAGAGAGAGAGAGAGAGAGAGAGAGAGAGAGAGAGAGAGAGAGAGAGAGAGAGAGAGAGAGAGAGAGAGAGAGAGAGAGAGAGAGAGAGAGAGAGAGAGAGAAGAGAGAGAGAGAGAGAGAGAGAGAGAGAGAGAGAGAAGAGGGAGGGAGGGGAGAGAGGGGGGGTTGAAATTCAGGTAATGAGATGGAACGATCTCATGAAAAATCTACCTCGAAATAATGAATCGAAGCTTCGAGGCGTGCCAACGTCGCCACATCATCGTACTATAAAATTACACAGCATTTTCCCAAGGAAATCTCAAGGGAAAATCTTTGTTGCTAATTTCTAACAAATAATATATCCTAAGAAACAAAAAAAAAACACTAGTAATCCGTTTGCAACGTCGAATGGCTGCCTCGAAGCCGGCTAGACATGATGATGTATAAAACACTCCTTCAGTTTAATATGAAATCATACATTTTTATTCTCAGCTTTCTTTTATCCCGTCCTGCGTTGTCGCGTGAAATTTCACCAAGGAACATTTGCCGAGTATTACGCGTTTACCACGAAACAAATCCGTTGCCGAGTTATCACGTAATATTATTCTCCCGACAATGAGAACTGTAATGAAAAAAAAAAACGAGAACTGTCTGACCGCGCAGCTAGTTTTTGTTCGAGATAGGAAGGTACTAAACTCTTGTCGAACCTATCGAACACGTCGCAGTGCCGTTTGTTATGCCGGTAAACTTTAGATCAGGGAGGTTTCGTCTGTTTCGAGAAACACCGATAGGATTGTGTCACGTGTTTACGGTATGTTATCGCGAGAACCTGAGCTTCCAACATTGATAAAGGACTCTGTCCTACTGGGAGGAACAGCCGATCGCCACGCCATTTATAACTCTCACTGACACGCACGTCCCGTGCTTTTGATTAACTTCGGTCAAATATTATTGTCAGTCGGTAAGGATAAAACGGAACTTATCTCGGGATTTTCATTGTGGAACCTTTTTTTCGCACCACAAATTACATGCATATTTCAAAAGTATGAACTCCGTATTTGTTTAACAAAATATTTATTCGGCGTATGAAACTTTGATGGCGAGAATGATAAATTTTTGGTTATTTCGCGGTGTGTTTGCCGATGTCTATCTATATGTCTATATCCAGCTCGGATTCCCGAAATCAGTCTTCTAGATAGAAAGCTTGAAATTTGTGTCGCTAGAGCGTCAATTCATTTCTCGATGATACTCAGTCGGCAAGGATGGGCGCTTCAAGGCAGCGTACCGTTTGGGATATAGGGCCGTATTCACAGTCGAGACTTAAATGTAAGTCCGCCTTAAGGCGATCTTAAGATCGCATTTCGATTCACAGACGCGCCTTGAGGTTACCTTAAGGCAGAACTTAAATCTCTACCTTACCGAAGGTAGGACTAATTCACAGACGATTCTTGAGCTCGTCTTAAGGGACAACACCACTGTGACGGCTTCAAAAAATCGATTTTTTGAAAACCATCTAGAAAAATCTAAAATACATTTAAGATTAAGATGCCGTTGGACCCAGGTCGAAAAAATAATTATTTTCGGAGATATTGAATATTTTGTGGAGCGGTGCAGCGCTCCGTGACGCTCGGGGTCCCGCGCAGCTGCGCGCCTCAGGGTCGGGCATATCGAATAGCGATCCATACGACGGTTTCGAGATAAAAAAAAAAGAGTGCATCGATCATGTCCAAAAACGTATGGGGACGCGCCTCCGCGAAATCGTGAAAAAACAAAAAGGATTGTCTGGCAGAGGAAAGCTCACCGGAAAATTGATTGACGAGTTGAGCACATATTACGGCTTGGCTATTCGGAGGAACAGCGATGATGTTGAAAAAATGAAGGAAGGCAATTTGGGCAACTATCAAACATAAAATATCCACAGATAGTAAGCCACAACATGACGATTGCCCAGAGGGAGCCGAGTCGTGGTGTTCGTGGCAGCGAACGGTCACAAGCGGTAATATTTCTGAATATCGCCATAAGCCGCCTCTTCCTGAGGAAGTATTGGAGGCAATTACGCCAGTCTTCGAAAATTTGAGCAGAGACGATTTGCTGCAGCGTTGTTTGGGCGGCTTCACGCAAAACATCAACGACAAAACATCAAGCTACAACAAATCAGTTTGGGCAATAGCCCCCAAGTGTCAGTCCGGGGGCAAAAAAATCGTCGATATTGCAGCTGATATCGCGGTATTATTATTCAATGATGGCCTGAGAAGCCTCATGAAAGTTTTGGAGACATTGGGGATAACTATCGGCCCAAATTGTTTCAATTTTTGCGTTGAAACCGACGCAGCGCGGATCGAGCTGGCGGAGCGCTCGCTCACAGACGCTGCAAAAGAGGCAAGAAGAGCCTCTACAAGTTCGAGAAAAGATGCTAGGGACAATCATTTGCTTCTTGAAGGCCAGCTATATGGTGCCGGCATCGCTGATTAAAGGTAAAAAATTTTTTTTCCAATTTATCGCATAAATTAACAAACCTAAAACTTTGAACGCGTTTTTCTCAAAACCACTTTTTTGAGTGCGGCACGCAGCAGAACTCGAGCAATTTTTATCCGATCGACTTCAAATTTGGACTGCATCAATAAAACTAGATTATCTAAAGAAGTACATAGGATTTTTTCGATATCTCAATAATAAAAAAAGTTATAGCCTATTTTCGACGAGAAATTTTGCTCGAAAATCGTCCTTTAATTTCAAAAGCGTGCCTATTTTTTAAAAATCAATATTTTTTCAAATCCCTATGTACTTCTCTTCAAAATATCATATTATTAACGAAAACACTCGGTATTTTTTTTCAGATCGACTTTGAAGAGAGTTCTGCTGCGTGCCGCGAACCACTGCAGAGGCAACAGTACCTGACGCGGGAGCTTCCCCAGCGTCACCATGGGGCGTGAAAAATTTGAACATTTTTTTTTTATGTATCTTCAATAAACAACGAACAAAACAAAAATTTTTTTTTCGAATATCTCTTTTTTTTTCCCACAAAAAAAAATTCTTGAAAAATGGCAAAAAAACAGGGGGTCACAGTGGTGTTCTGCCTTAAGGCCAAGTGTCACACCGACCAAGCGACCATGAGTGCGAGAGAGATAGCTGATTTGCAGATTCCCAATGATTTCTGAAACGGTTGATTTTTGGGAAAAAATAAAAGAAACACGTTCCGCTCTGTTGAACGACGAACAACGGCTTTCTCTTCTTTTGCCCGAAATATGTTCCGTCTAGGAGAGAACTTGGCAGTAGGATTTTTACCGACTGGACGTGTAACACATGGCCTTAAGGCGATCTTACTACGTAAGATTCACAGTCGATTCTGAGATGCTTAAATGTCAACATAACCTCACTATTTGAGCAAAGCAGACGATGTTTTTCAAGTCGACGTTTTATGAGACTTGAGACGATCTCAAGAAAAAAAGTAGCGTACTCCAAAATAAATTCTTGACACAAACTGATTCGTGCGGTTTCAGTTTTTTGCGATAGTGTGAATTATTTTTCGGCTGAAATAGTATTCGAAGTGACAGTGTATAAGTACATTATTTATAAGATTATTTGAATTATTTCGCGAAAAATGCACTATTGTGTTTGCACGTTTTTGTGAATTCACAGTTCACAAAAACTGTGAATTCTTCAAATTTGTCCACAGTTTTTTTAACTACTTCACAGATCCCTAAAACATTGAAAAACTTGAATCAGATTGATTAAAAAAAAAATTACATTGAAGATTAGTTTTTTAATACTGGCTGCAGAACAAAAGCAATGGTTTTTACGAATTGTTTCTTAATCTTTTTCAATTGAAAGCGTTGGAGCTTTTTGCCCATTGATTCTATTTAAAAATAAATATATAAACAGGGATATTTTCTTACCTGCTCTGTAACAATCGATGACGAGTTGTACTCTTCACCAATTGCTTCCCACGCCTCTTCTTTGTCTTGAAGACTTGACGTAGAACTCTTCTTATTTTCCATTGTTCGAGCATATTTTTGTAAAATTTTTACAAATAATTGCATTTTGGTCCCACTGTAATTTCGATTTTTGTATTTTGTGGCCATTTTTTCTAGTAATATCAACAAGTTGTCGCACAATATTCAAACTTATTCAAAATGACCGGCGTAAACAAAGAAGATAAAGGAAACTGCGCAAGCATTGTATTTAGAGCATGGCTTATGCAATTTCAGTAGAGCAGAAACGACATGAGAATTCGAGACAACTAAATGTGCTCATTGATTGGCTGTTCTAACGGAATAATTCCGGAAAGACCCGAACCTCGTATAAGATCGTCTCAAACATTGCCTCAGCTAAGGTGAACTTAAATGAAATAAGCATATGCTTGGGACCAAATTCTTACGTAAGGTGATCTTACTTGCCAACTGTGAATACATAAGGTCTCAAGACCGTCTCAGCGGTTTAAGACGATCTTACGTAAGGCGATCTTGAGAACGGTCTTAAGACTCGACTGTGAATACGGCCCATAGAGTTGCCACACAAAGTTTTATGGTGGCGTCATCGTCGAAATTATTGCGGCAATCGCGAAAACCATGCTTCTCTCTTCCTCTCTCTCTCTCTCTCTCTCTCTCTCTCTCTCTCTCTCTCTCTCTCTCTCTCTCTCTCTCTCTCTCTCTCTCTCTCTCTCTGGAGCAAATGTTCACCTCAGTGAAATTAGCGCTCTGAAATCAACTTTGTGATAATTACTTTTCATAAATCGTTTGGCGGTGATTGTTGGATTAATTTCAACGTTTGCTGGATAATTGTTTATACATAAAACCAAAATCAAAATTTCGTGTGAAGTTGGCCAATTTTTTCCAGTTATCACTTATTTTAAACGTTTGACGGCTTAATTAAAGCGCAATCGATTAAGAATTTCATAATTGAAACGTTTGTCGTATCTTAGATCGCATAATATTAATTAATAATAAATTTGATGTAAACAGGAAGATGATGTCACAAGACCATCGTTTTATTGGTGAGGGGCGTCTCGGAGACTCAACTGCATGGAGCATAAAGCCGCGTATTCGCATGGCTCGCTTCAGTCGTTGAGACAGCTTTAATTGAACAATGAGAGAGCGACCCTGGTGGTCAAAATGGCAAAGGCACTCAAAATCCCGCCAAAACGCGCCCGTTATTGCAAAAGAAGGTCGAAAAGAGGAGAGTTAGATTTGAAGTTGAGAAAGGCCGTGTAAACAAGAAATTTCGAAAATCCCTTCAATTGTATTCTCTCCCACGATGTGCTAGACTGTGCCGTCTGGCCGCTTTATGTGCATAGAAGGTCAACATAACCTCATCAAGTTTTTTTTTTAGGAAAAACAAAGCATCAGGCTCCGTAGAATGCACTGGCGCATAGCTTGACAATTTTCTTTTGCCCTAAATATGAATTTCTGAGAAATCTCTGTTCGAAGATTTCAGCTGTCTCTCTCGTCCTTAAAAAGTTATTCGACAATCGTGGGAATTAATCGAACATTCACCGACAAACGATTTATGAAAAGAAATTATCATAAAGTTGATTTCAGCGGGATTTTGAGTGCCTTTGCCACTTTGACCACCAGGGTCGCTCTCTCATTGGTCAATTAAAGCTGTCTCAATGACTGAAGCGAGCCATGCGAAAACGCGGCTTTATGCTTCATGCAGTTGGGTCTCCAAGACGCTCTTCACCAATGAAACGATGGTCTTGTGACATCATCTTCCTGTTTACAGAAAATTTATTATTCATTAATATTATACGATCTAAGATCCGACAAACGTTTCAATTGTGAAATTCTTAACCGACAAACGATTGCGCTTCGATTAAATCGTCAAACGTTCAAAATAAGTTATAATTGGAAAAAAATGGCCAACTTCACACGAAATTTTGTTTTTGGTTTTGTGTTTAAACAATTTATGAAAAGAAATGATCATTAAATTGATTTCGGAGGGCCAATTTCACTGAGGCCGAATGTTCTACTCTTGGACTAAACCGATATAGCCAATCGATCTGCTTCTACGTTTTAGTTGTAGCGTTGGCATTGATGTCCGTTTTCCGGCGAATGCTGTAGAGCGATTCTGTAACTCAATAGCGGCTTTTTCGGGTGTCGATAAATAATAACAGCGTATCGCATGGACGATTATAGCAGAAAGGGCGGCCTCTTATTGGCTGTCTGTAGCTAACAATAACGAAAACTGTGGCTACGAGTTACAGAATCGCGCTACTGCTCGAAAGATTCCACATTCACGAGACTGCCGGACCGAGGAGCCTGATCTGGAACATACGTGTAATAAGCCACACGGTTCGTTAATTGATAGAAGCATTTTCATTATATTTCTTGAATGAAATGATAATTTTCATTATATTTCTTGAATTGAAATAATATTTTTATTCACTACACACTAGTTTAATTAGGAGATAAGAATTTGAATTCAGGTTTTTTTTTTGCGGGGGATCACGTTACACGTGTGGACGCGGAAGTAATGTCCTCGGAACGTGGAATTAGCGTCTGTTTTCGCCTTTTGCGTGATGGTTGAGATTTCTTTGTTCCTTCGCGATCGTGGCGGACTTGTTATATATATATACACGTATGTTTTGCGCATGCCTTCTTATCAGCTGTCTCTATTGTTATTAGCTGTCACATAAGCTGACGATTCTAATTTTCTTAAACTTAATTCATTTTATAAATAAATCTCATGTAGCTGTAGTAGTGCCTTAAGATGCTTCTACATTTAAATCGTAGTTCAATTACTCACCTAAATACAAAAAAACACTTAAAAACGCTATAACAATTTATATCCGACGTAAATATAAATTCCATTCAAATGTGGTCAGGTGGCCGAGATTATAGAGTGTAAAGTATGTAGAAAATGTAAGCGACCGGAAAATTGACTTTAAATAACTCATCAGACAAACAGCTCCTCTGCTGTGCAAATTGCAATAACCCAGAACACCCAGTGAACCTATACTACAAGTTCATATACAAATGCTCAAACAGTGAGAAAGACATTAGACAATGACAACTCATCGAAATTGTTGAAGCGATACATATGAAAGTCGCACCGGATAAATCCTATGCATAAACTATGGCACCACCCGCAGCGACAGTAACAACACAGACTCAAAGATGCTGATAACAACAGCCCAAAGTCTACAAGCTCACTACTAAGATGTGTTTGTTTGTTAAGTTTGATTTACGCACAATATCCAAAAACTGTATGGCACCGCGTGAGGTACTGGTTTCGATTCTCGCCTCATAAAGTTCTTTTTGAACTGAAATTATTATTTTTTTATTGAAATTATTTGTTAAGCCTTTTATCGATAAATTAGTTTGATTATTGATTACATATGTTATAATCATCATAATAACCCAAACAAAAATAGTAATAATTCCTAACAGCAATTATCGTTAATGTATTTATTGACGGTTGATGGTTTTTTGTAACTATCCAAAAGTGCATTATAAAAATTATTTACAAAGTCATAATACATTTTTCGTAGTTAAAAAAAATTTTAAGTACTTTGTAAAAATGGTCGTACCAATTATTACATTAAACTAATTAGACGAAATCATACATGAAACATTGCGCGTCTGAAATAAGAATTTCGACGATCAATGTAATAATTAATTTGGTTGTCTTTAATAAAATTACTTCAACAAAAAAAATAGTCGTGCGGAAAAATGATTCATGGTGGAACGCTTTAAAATCGGCAGGAAAAAATGAAATGAAAACATGTTAAGAACATTCAAAGAATGTCCATATTTCGCGTTGTATGTAGATTCTAGTTTCCACCGCCAAGTTGACCATGCACATGGTGTGTTACGTTAAAAGATTTTGGTATCGCTGAAAAGGGCTTAATGTTGTAATAATCTCGTACGGGGCTCGTTTTGGCATGCTGAAAGTAAAAAGAATATGTTTAAACATCTCACAAATATCACAAAATTATGAAAATATGCACTGCTTAAAAATAAAATGAACTTTGCTCTTCGAAAATGAATTCCAATTCGACAAAGTAAAGTGCTATACTGTAAATATTTTAAATAAAAGCAGAGCATGCAGACTGTAGATTAAGTCATGAAATAATTCTGTTACCTTTGGAATGAAAAACAGGGTACAGCGGTGCAGTCCTAATCTTTTTCGCTGTGTCATATCTTTGCTACAGCCCTGTGGCATCCTGGCACTGCGCACGTCCTTCCCATCTTTCAGAAATTAAAATAGCAATGTATTAAGTTGACTAATCTCAAGATATTTTGAAATATTAAAAATAAACTGTTACATTCAAGGTGGGGCTTATTATACTTCAAATGCATTTAAGTTCTCAATTTCGAGAAAAGCTTCAGAACGTACAAACACTGATCATCAGTGCCAGAAACATAGATCTATGTTCTCTGTCAGTGCATAACGGGCAGAAAGGGAAAAAAGTATATTACCTTGAATAACCATGTAGATCTGCGGATCTCAAAAACAACCTCCACTCATAACCTAAAACCTAAATAGAAAAATTTGGAAAAAAAAGGTCAGATTAGATTTGTAATAAAAAAGGTAGATTTTTCGATACTCCCTCGTTCGATACTCTTTCAAAGTCGTCGTCGCAAATAAACAATTTCAATGCACTATAGGTGTTTTTTTGACACGTGTCAACAATTAGCCGCCATAACAGTCAGTTTCACCCTGTGCACTGGCTGTATTACTATATTTTTGGTACACGAACTACACTGCGACGCCTACAGGCCATATTTAACACCATGTTTCGTCGAAATTACGGACGTTTCTTAAGGCCATGCGTCACACGTCCAGTCGGTAAAAATCCTACTGCCAAGTTTTCTCCTAGACGGATCATATTTCGGGCAAAAGAAGAGAAAGCGGTTGTTCGTCGTTCAACAGAGCGGAACGTGTTTCTTTTCTTTTTTCCCAAAAATCAACCGTTTCAGAAATCATTGGGAATCTGCAAATCAGCTATCTCTCTCGCACTCATGGCCGCTCGGTCGGTGTGACACTTGGCCTTAAGCTCAATAAACTTAGCCGCCGTCTATGCAAATATCGAATTCTTTCCTGTGCCAATCGATTGTTAGTCGTTTGTTAGACGAAATCCAACGTTTGTTAGAGTTAATTTATTTAGTAATACGAAAAACAAATTTCATGTCAAAGTTAGCCGCAAGAAAACGGTCTTGTAATGATTTCGAACTTTCCTTCGTAACCAATCGATTGTTAGTCGTTTGTTAGTGATTGTTAGTCGATTTTTATCGTTTGTTAGAGCTTAATATTCATTTAATCGTTGAAAAACTTTTCGTCGCCTGCGGCACGATGCAAGCGTCGTGAAGTTGGCAGCATGGCCACGAGGGCCGAGTACGGCTTTGCTCATCTACTCCTTAATTTCAACAAAATAATGATTCTTCTTATCCTACTCGATTGTTAGTCGTTTGTTAGTGACTGTTAGTCAATTTTCAGCGTTTGTTAGAGCTCAATATTCATTTAATCGTTGAAAAACTTTTCGACTCCTGTGGCATAATGCAAGCGTCGTGAAGTTGGCAGCATGGCCACGAAGGTCGAGTACGGCTTTGCCCATCTACTCCTCAATTTCAGCAAAATAATGATTCTTCTTATCCTACTCGATTGTTAGTCGTTTGTTAGCGATTGTTAGTCGATTTTTATCGTTTGTTAGAGCTCAATTTTCATTGAATCGTTGAAAAACTTTTCGACTCGTGCGGCACGATGCAAGCGTCGTGAAGTTGGCACCATGGCCACGAGGGCCGGGTACGGCTTTGCCCACCTACTCCTCAATTTCAGCAAAATAATGATTCTACTTATCCTACTCGATTGTTAGTCATTTGTTAGTGATTGTTAGTCAATTTTCATCGTTTGTTAGAGCTCAATATTCATTTAATCGTTGAAAAACTTTTCGACTCCTGTAGCATAATGCAAGCGTCGTGAAGTTGGCAGCATGGCCACGAGGGCCGAGTACGGCTTTGCCCATCTACTCCTCAATTTCAGCAAAATAATTATTCTAGTTATCCTACTGGATTGTTAGTCGTTTATTAGTGATTGTTAGGCAATTTTCATCGTTTGTTAGAGCTCAATATTCATTTAATCGTTGAAAAACTTTTCGTCTCCTGCGGCACGATGCAAGCGTCGTGAAGTTGGCAGCATGGCCACGAGGGCCGGGTACGGCTTTGCCCACCTACTCCTCAATTTCAGCAAAATAATGATTCTACTTATCCTACTCGATTGTTAGTCGTTTGTTAGTGATTGTTAGTCAATTTTCATCGTTTGTTGAGCTCAATATTCTTTTAATCGTTGAAAAACTTTTCGACTCCTGCGGCCAGATGCAAGCGTCGTGAAGTTGGCAGCATGGCCGCGAGGGCCGAGTACGGCTTTGCCCATCTACTCCTCAATTTCAGCAAAGTAATGATTCTACTTATCCTACTCGATTGTTAGTCGTTTGTTAGTGATTGTTAGTCAATTTTCATCGTTTGTTAGAGCTTAATTTTCATTTAATCGTTGAAAAACTTTTCGACTCGTGCGGCACGATGCAAGCGTCGTGAAGTTGGCACCATGGCCACTAGGGCCGAGTACGGCTTTGCCCACCTACTCCTCAATTTCAGCAAAATAATGATTCTACTTATCCTACTCGATTGTTAGTTGTTTGTTAGCGATTGTTAGTCGATTTTTATCGTTTGTTAGAGCTCAATTTTCATTAAATCGTTGAAAAACTTTTCGACTCCCTGGCACGATGCAAGCGTCGTGAAGTTGGCAGCATGGCCACGAGGGCCGAGGACGGCTTTGCCCATCTACTCATCAATTCCAGCAAAATAATGATTCTACTTATCCTACTCGATTGTTAGTCGTTTGTTAGTGATTGTTAGTCAATTTTCATCGTTTGTTAGAACTCAATATTCTTTTAATCGTTGAAAAACTTTTCGTCTCCTGCGGACAGATGCAAGCGTCGTGAAGTTGGCAGCATGGCCACGAGGGCCGAGGACGGCTTTGCCCATCTACTCCTCAATTTCAGCAAAATAATGATTCTACTTATCCTACTCGATTGTTAGTCGTTTGTTAGTGATTGTTAGTCAATTTTTATCGTTTGTTGGAGCTCAATATTCTTTTAATCGTTGAAAAACTTTTCGACTCCTGCGGCAAGATGCAAGCGTCGTGAAGTTGGCAGCATGGCCACGAGGGCCGAGTACGGCTTTGCCCATCTACTCCTCAATTTCAGCAAAATAATGATTCTACTTATCCTACTCGATTGTTAGTAGCTCTAACAAACGATGAAAATTGACTAACAATCACTATCAAACGACTAACAATCGAGTAGGATAAGAAGAATCATTATTTTGCTGAAATTGAGGAGTAGATGGGCAAAGCCGTACTCGGCCCTCGTGGCCATGCTGCCAACTTCACGACGCTTGCATTATGCCACAGGAGTCGAAAAGTTTTTCAACGATTAAATGAAAATTGAGCTCTAATAAACGATGAAAATTGACTAACAATCACTAATAAACGACTAACAATCGAGTAGGATAAGTAGAATCATTATTTTGCTGAAATTGAGGAGTACATGGGCAAAGCCGTACTCGGCCCTCGTGGCCATGCTGCCAACTTCACGACGCTTGCATCGTGCCACAAGAGTCGAATAGTTTTTCAACGATTAAATGAATATTGAGCTCTAACAAACGATGAATATTGACTAACAATCACTAACAAACGACTAACAATCGAGTAGGATAAGTAGAATCATTATTTTGCTGAAATTGAGGAGTAGATGGGCAAAGCCGTAATCGGCCCTCGTGGCTATGCTACTAACTTCACGAGGCTTGCATCGTGACGTAGAAGTCGAAAAGTTTTTCAACGATTAAATGAAAATTGAGCTCTAACAAACGATGAAAATGGACTAACAATCACTAAGAAACGACTAACAATCGAGTAGGATAAGTAGAATCATTATTTTGCTGAAATTGAGGAGTAGGTGGGCAAAGCCGTACCCGGCCCTCGTGGCCATGCTGCCAACTTCACGCGGCTTGCAGCGTGCTACGGGGCCGAAAAGTTTTTCCACGATTAAATAAAAATTAAGCGCTAACAAACGATAAAAATCGACTAACAATCACTAACAATCGATTGGTTACGAAGAAAAGTTCGAAATCATTACAAGACCATTTTCTTGCGGCTAACTTTGACATGAAATTTGTTTTTCTTATTATTAAATAAATTAAGTCTAACAAACGTTGGATTTCGTCTAACAAACACTAACAAACGACTAACAATCTATTGGCATAGGAAAGAATTCGATATTTGCATAGTCGGCGGCTAAGTTTATTGAGCTCGTTTTTTATACCGTCCCTCCATACGAAGATGACACTCCTTCCCTATGGTCTCCTTGGTGGCGCTAGCCCGCAAGTTTTGGGCGAGACCGCCACAATCTTGACCAAATGATACAATCAATAGGGAACCTTACCGCCAATTTCTCCCGCTAGAGGGGACATTGCAACAGAATATAACGTTAAGGCCGATTTCCACCAGAGATGTGAGTCGCTTTATTTTCTTTTTGGTCGTGCTATGGAAAGTGAAGCTATGTAAGCTATGGAAAATGAAGCGATCCTATTGGTTGGTATATATCCTTAGCTTACATCTGTAGTGGAAAGCCAGCCTTAGTGAGATTCTCCTTGGTTTTGCCCGTGTTTCTACGACTACTGTTGTATTTTCTTCAAATAATCCGTTTGTCGTGAGAAAATTGTGAAGAATGCGTCATCAGTGTTGTGCAATTGGATGTCGAAACGAAGGCGTTAATTTATTTCCTCAAAACGAAACACTTCGCAAGCAATAGGAAAGTGCTGTATGTCACATGCACTTTACAGCTACAAAACGATCAAGGTTATGTTCTAATCATTTTAGAGCTGAAGATTTTCCAATTGCGGTATAGTTAAATATCCGTAATTATTGTTCATTATGTCTATTCCTATAAATTTGTCACAAGGCAGACAAACGCGAAAATGTACCGGGCGCGTTGACAGCTTCTTATGTTTTTGTTTTAAGAAAAAGGGAAGGGCTATGGCAACACCATCTAGGGGACAGTTTCTTAAGTTTACGTCATGTTTACGTGGCGCCATCTGCGCTGAGTTTCAAAGTAAAGTTCCCTAATGAGATGAAATTTGTTTTGTACTTGCGATGTTGTTGCAGAAAGAGCCTGGCGATCGACAATTTTCCAAATTTTAAAGAAAACTTTACAGATTGTCGTTATGATAGGGTGAATTGTGAATTACTAACTGTTGCATCGAATTCATGCACATTTCAAGACCATTAGACTCTCGACTGTGAAAAAAGAACAGACATTTTGAGCGTTGTTTCAACTGATTGCATGGAAAAGTGACGGAGAAATTGGGGTTTAGAGTTTTTTTTACATAAAACTAGCAAATTTGCATCAACGAAGCTGAAAATATTATCGATAACCCTGAAAATCTAGTGCATCAGTTTTTCTACTGGAGGCGATTCCGCATGATAACATGCACATATATATCCAGGTATCCATGTACTGCTTTTGTACTGCTCTAGTGGAGTATGCCGTACCGATACCATACCCACGGTCTTACATACAGGTCTGGAAACTCGGATGGTTCCCCTGCCAAAGCTTGACGCTAGAGTCTCTGTAATCGAGAGGTGTTCTGTGCAACAGACAACAATAGTGACGCATTCGCGTTATAGTCTAACCTAAGAATCTAATTTTGCATAAATTATTTTTAAATTAATGATGTTCCTATGCATATGTATAGAAATACATAAACTCATAAAGTGACGAGTACAAATCTAAAAAATCTATCCAGTAATTACGGGTGTATGGTAGATATCGTCACTGCCAAAGGTATTGTGAAATTAATTTTCTTACTTTCAATCATGATAATTTTATGTAAACTGGTTTCGAATAATTATATATAGTAGAAAAAGCAGTAACTCATAGGCCTAGACATTATTTCAACGAAATAAATAAGTTTTCCTTGAAAAATCGTAATATTTCGCCCAAGCCAGAAAAAAACTTTTCGACGCGATTACACCTGAATTTATCTGTTGGAAACGTGTATGTGTCACCTGATTGCCACGTCTGATGCGTCATTTTCAGATTTTTTTAACAAGTCATCTATATGTGACTATAAATAAAAGCTTGGGGCGATCAAAATTTAGATATATAATCCTTAATTTACATAAATCCTATCAATTGTATTTAATTTACGGTAGAACAACCTTAGATTTATTAAATAAAAATCGGAAAACTGAGTATAAACGTGTGATAATAATTTCTCTAATTACTATTGTGCCAAATTCAATTTCAAATATCAAATTTAAATCAAATTTAAAAAACATTTAAAAAGTTGAGCGCCTCAAGCTTTTATTTATAGTCACATATAGGTGACAGTTAGCAAAAATTATTTTCTATTTTTTAATGTATTAAATAAAAGTTTGTTTAAGTTTTTGGATGTATATTGAAAAATCGCCAAAATTTTTGAAAATTTGAGGAATGATAGTTCTTCATAAAATAATAATACATTAATTATTTTAGATTTTTTCACTAACTAATTTTGTAGTTATAAACATATGAATTTAACACGGTTAAAATACTATATCATCAAGATTTAGGATCAAGCGGTTGAGTATGCTGAGTTTCAAATCAATCGAATGAGTAATTGTTGAGAAATGAATTAAAGTAATGAGGAGTATCGCCTTTTTTAACGACGAATTAATAGCAATCATTGGAAAACTCAAAAAATATTGAGTTTTTGGGTAATAAGATGATCTGAACGTATTAATTAAATAAAAAAATTGAGATTTTTTGTTGTTGGATAGTTGAAGCAGATGCATAGGACAAAAACTCAGTAAAGCACAAGCCAATATCGTCGAATTTGACTTAAATTATTATTAAAAGTGGAAAATTAACATTTCTAAGTGTTAATTTATTATTATATTAGCTATCTGTTGCGCTTAACATGTACATGATCTAGACTTGTAAATCCACGAGTCGCTCGTTTGGCCTAACTTTTTGCCCGGCGGTCCATCCAGTAATACCTTAAATTAGTTATTGTATAACTTTTGATGTGTTTGGTCAATCGTTTTTGAACTTGCACAGGAACTCAACTTGGATTTTTGAATGATATGTGAAATTTTGGACAGTTTGTTATGATTTTCAGTTGCATCCCATACATCATTAATTGGCAAATTCTCCATCAATCCTACCATTGAAGTCCAATCGCGTTTAATAAGGATAAATCAATTTTATTGTCTTATGTATAAAATACATTCTTCAATGCATATATAGGTGCAGAAAACGAACGCATATTTTAATTAATTGTAAATAGCATGAATTGTTGAGGTTACTGCTCGCAAGTATTTCTATGTAGCCTGTATTGCACTTTGGTACAACGCAGGATTTCGGCATCACATTTGATATAAGCGCAGGGAAACGATTGTTGATTTTTTTTTTTATAGGACTCGACTGACTGCACTATGTGGTAACGATATACGTTGAATCATAGAATACGCAGGTTATGTGTTCACTATTAAATCAACATTCCTCGATACTAGCATTACCAAAACGGCTTCAAAAGTCGATTCACCTCCACCTTTGAAATTATATTGAGTTGCAAGACTGTGACCGTACTTACCACGTATCAATGCCGTACGGTTACGGTATGAGTGCAGTACGACTATAATACCGTACCCTAACGCTACCCTTACAGTATTGGTACAGTACCACATTCGAAATGCGTTTTTTTCATTTATTACAGACTAATTTATGCGGGGAAATACGGTTCTTAATAATAATGTTATAAGCAATTTTTCCTTAAAATACATTTTCTTTTAAGAATTTTCGGGACACGTGACGAAATGTTACCATTTGATTTAAATTGACACAGTAGATTGTCATATACTGAATGCACCCTCTAAATTTTATATCGATCGTCTACACGATTTCCATAAAATGTACAATTGAAAAAACACTTCTTAAGGCCAAGTGTCACAATGACCGAGCGGCCAGAAGTGCGAGAGAGATAGCTGATTTGCAGATTCCCAATGATTTCTGAAACGGTTAATTTTTGGGAAAAAGGAAAAGAAACACGTTCCGCTCTGTTGAACGACGAACAACCGCTTTCTCTTCTTTTGCCCGAAATATGATCCGTCTAGGAGAAAACTTGGCAGTAGGATTTTTACCGACTAAACGTGTGACACATGGCCTTAATATAGAGAGCAGCACTCATCGCTGATCGCCAGATATGCGCACGAAGGTGTGAAAAATGTTGAGAATGTTATAAAAAACTGTCGAACCACTCAGTACATTATAACAATCATGTCACCCAAAAACTAAATGATCCGTCTAAACCGTTGATTAATTATCAACATTTTTGTAAATGAAACGATCAGCTTTGCCTCCACTGACCAAACATAGTGGCGACGTGCGGCAACGTCGCATAAATGCTAAATGGTGCGCACGTTTGAATACCACCAATCACCGTGGTGCGACTATACATTCAATAAAATGCATTTTTAAAGAGAAGTGATATATTTTATTTTTGACACTTGACATTTATCATTCAGAATTTATTTAGTTCAATAACGAAATGTAATGGTTTTTTTTTAATGGACTGCCTGAGGTTCTGCGCTTGCTGATGCTTGCGGTAACAGAATAAATGTTGCCAACCGTGAAAAAACAAACTTGCAATACAAGCAGTGCGCTTTCGCCAAATTTGTCAAATTTTTTAAAATATCAAATAATTGAATTGAATTGAACACATAGATATAACATTTAAAATACGTTATTAAGAGGTTACGTGGGTTTGAAAATTTCAAAAATTCATTTTTTTAAATTTTATTAGCTAATAGTACAATATGTCTAGAATATTCTCCCAAAGTTTTAAGTCAATCGGAGATAAAGTCTAGGAGAGAGAGCCTCTGGGAATTCGCCCCATTGGGATAGACCGGCCGGGAGCGACGCAGGTATACGCATTTTTCCCAAAACACTATTTTTGAAGGCGGTGGACACGATTTCTCAAAAACTAATGCACCGATCTTATTGAAATTTTGCACACTTCTTCAAAATAGCATTGACTAGTGATTGAACGAAGGTTTTTTTTAATTCGATTACAACTAATTTTACAATGCTATACGTAGTGTAAATTGTACCAAAAATTGAACTATTTTGCATACAACTCGGCCAAAAATTCAAATTCAAATTTAAAAAAAAATCCTTCGTTCAATCACAAGCTATACTTATCTACTAACAGAAAAATTTGGTTTGTTCATTTCAGATAAAGCTATCATGAGTTATCCTGACCACCACGAGGATACTTTTTTTTGCGGAGTCTCCGGAAACCAGGTCCCACCGGCTGAATTTCCCAAATTTTTGGATGAAATTTTTTAAAAATATTCTTGAAATGTTGCTCTTTTATATGCTTAACATTTTGAATTAAATAATTTATATATTATATTTAAAAAAAATACAGGAAATATGCTTTTTTTGGCTTCGAAACCCACGTAATCGCTTAATATTATCCTGTAAAAATAATAATAATCTTAAATGCAGGACTAGAAATTCATTACAGTAATCGTGTCCTATTCGAACGAAATATTGGTATGCAGAAGTTAGCGCTCTGCTCAAGAACAAGAAAATGCCTCTCCTGATTCCCCCTAAAGATAAGCTGTCACGAAACTCCTTAAATGAATTTCCATATTTTCCTTAAATGGATTCCAATTTTTCCATGAAATCCATACGAACCTATTTATAGCGAACGTCACGTGCAGATACAGATAGTTATTTTATTTTATTTTTTTCATTGATGAAACAAGATCTCAAGACTATTACCATCTGGAAGACTATACCCATCTGGCCAAGATAGTTGTTTATAAAATGATCAGACGAGACGTGACAACGCTTAATATGAATATAATACACTCATTACATAAAAAATTACTCCCAACATTTTTTATGAATTAAGGGGCTACTCTACTGTGATGGTTAAAAAAATAAGCTATTTTTTATAATTTTTTTTTCGAAAACTATTGCATGTATCGGTACAAACTTTTTTTTTCGCTTAAGGCAGTAGTCTGCTTTACAGGCTTCAAAAAATCGATTTTTCGTTTTTGTCTTAAATCTATTCCAAAACTATCCAAGAATATGTGTTCAAAATTTTAGAGGCCAATTCGACATATTTTCGAAGCTAGATCAGTTTTAGTGGCCGAGCGTCGAGCAGGTGCGAATGCTCGGGCAGAACTTTACAGCCCGTTTTCTCGAGTTTTCATTTTCACAAGTTTTGGAAAACTGTGCCGGCGATAGTAAAAACAATATATGTCCGATCGAAAAAAACCAAAGTGATCTAGCTTCAGTATTGAATTATCTTCTATTTGAACTAAAAAAGTTGGACAAAAGTACTATTTAAATTACTTGTTTTGCAACTTAAAGTGAATTTTTTTTTTCAAAAAAGTGAATTTTTTTTTCAAACTTCGAAAAAATTTGGAATTTCGTCATTTCTTCGGTATTTTTTTAGTTCATATAGAAAAGGAACTTATAAAAACTAAAAAAAAATTTGGTTCCACTGTTTCAGATGCATCGCACGACCTCCATCACCGGCACCGATTTACGAGTGCACACTCCAGGCGCCCCAGAAAAATCGTTACAACTTTGGCAAATTTCAATAATTTGTAATAATAAAAATTGTTTTTTAAAGCTTGAATATAATATACTATCGTCTCAAAATTTCGTTTACCGCAATCATTTCCTTCCCTTTCAAAAAAATTGTTGAAAAAACGCTTTTTTTCGGCTCCTAAAGCAGACTACTGCCTTAAAGCTACAGTAGAGCGTCGATTATCCGAATCAATTGGGCGCCTTTCGGATGATCGAAAATACGGATAACCGAACAGCAATATTCCGTGGGTGCAAAAAAGTTGAATCTTTCAATATGATAAAATATATTTAAAAATACAATGAACATTAATATGTTCATAATACAAGGACATTTTTGGTGAATTGAAAATAATCATTGTACCATTTAATGATATAGAACCAAGTTAAATATATATTTAAAAATAATCAACATTCATAGATCTTCGAGTTCTTGTCTATTTATTTTTTTTTAAGTCGACGATTTTCTTCTGCTTTACAACGGAAGCTCGTTTCTTGGCTGCCAAATTTCGCAATCGTTTTACAAAAAGTTGCATTGAACACATTCAGGCAGCGTTTCGTACCACTCTATTGCCGTAATATATAGGGCGTAATCGTTCGAATAACTGACAAGGGGACCTTACAGGCTGTCACTCACGGATTTTGATAAGTCTCAGATATGTTGTAGAGGGACCTACCCTGAGTACCTGAGTAAAGGGATTTTATACAACGCTCTTTAGTTTTCGAGAAAAAACGTTCGAAAGTTTAGCTCGTAGCTATCATACCGGTACGGTTGCACCTTTGTCGAACCAGCGGGCGTGGCCCAGTGGGCAAGGTTCCCGGCTCTGACGCTCGAGGTCCAGGGTTCGAGTCCCGTGATGGCGTTTTTTTTTTCACAAAATATAAATAAATTCGATGGATGATGCAAAACCTAATCAAAGTCTAATAAATTCGATGGACCTAATAAATTCGATGGATGATGCAAAGTCTAATTATTTATTTATTTATTTAAAAAAAAATTTTATTCATTTAAAAAATTTTTTACTTTCCATTTTTTTTTTAAATTATTTATTATTATTTTATTTTTCACGCAGAAAAAAAAGAGAGGAAGAAATTATAACATCTTTCACAAGAAACTGCAGTTTATTATTTTTCATTACAATATGAATTTTAAAATGGTCAGGCCGTTATTTCAAATACTCCAGCCGGGTTCGCTACCTGCGTTCCTCATCCCCATTTGTACCCTATCCCTTTGTTATACAAAGCCTAACGGTTTTTCGGACGTTGAGGTGACGTTGGAGGACTGGCGTCGTCTGACTAGACGACGCCAGTCTTTCGCAGTGTTTCGCAGGCGTCAGTTGTGCAGATACATACGTTGGGTATAACGTCGCTCCGAAATAAAGTTTATCGAAAATGAAAAACCGTAAAATGGAAGAAATAAGTGCTGCTACGGCAGAAAGTCAGTCGGAAAAGAAGGATTATGAAATGGCAGAAACAAGTGTTGGATCAGAAGAAAATCTATCGGAAAGAGAAGAGGATGATGAGCAAACGAAGGCTGTTTTCACAAACGCCATCACATATACTCGAAGCTTGCTTCAGGATTTGAATCTGCTCACAGACGCACCTCCGAGTGCAATTTCCGAGGAATCTATGGCGATGGGAGAGGTTTTTGCAAGCGAAATACTTGAAATGCTCGCATATAGGCATATAATTCATGTGGATGAGTTTATCGGCGCCGACGAGGTGGATGAACTGCAGATATGTAATGGTAAGTTTTATTTCTGTTCGGGGAATTATTTTGGTTTTCTGTATAACGTGGAGAAAGGTTAATAATGATCTTCTATGTAGTGTGAAGCCGTACCAGAAGATGATGAGGACTTTGTGGCCGAGGAATTCAAACCTGCACCTGCGGATTATGTGCCTTTATCATACAAACAAAAAGCAGTCGCTATAGCGACTGCTTTTTGTTTGTATGATAAGCAGCAGCTCATCCGTTTGTATGATATAGCAGCAGCTCATCCGAAATGGAGTTTGAAGACCTTACAAGCGCGCGGACTCTCTCGGTTGAAAAACAAACGAAATCTCTATCGATGGAGACAAGACGTCAAAGAAGGTGGAAATACGTTTGACAAATGGTACGCAATCAACCATGAAACACATGAACGATTCCTGGAAGCTCGGCAGAATTTGGAGCAGGTAAAACATATCAAAATATATATTAATTTATCTCTTATCTATTCACAAAAAAATTGAAAATCGTTTTGAATTTTTTTGTGAATAAATTCTGGCGAAGAAACTATACAACGCATCAATGCAAAATTTGGCATGTGGATTTATTTATTTCTTATTTATTCACAAAAAAATTCAAAACGATTTTCAATTTTTTTGTGAATAAATAAGAAATAAATAAATCCACATGCCAAATTTTGCATTGATGCGTTGTATAGTTTCTTCGCCAGAAAATTAGAAAAAAAGCAATAAATTTAGCGATAAAAAAATAATCCCTCCTTAAAAATTTAAACATAAATATAAAATATATTATAGAATTGAAGAAAACAAAATTGAATGAGTCGAATATATAACAATTGATCAATTTTGTCCGTGTTCAGGTTACGACGAGAACGCTGCAGCAGTGGGCGATGAATGCTGCTATTCCTTTTTTATCGGAAGATTTCCATTTCAACGCCAGCCTGTCTTGGGTCAAAAAATTGAAAAGAAATCACAGGATCAGACAGCGTAAAATCACGAAGTTTGTCAGCTCCAAGGAATTCGCCACGATGGAGGAAGTGTTGACTGCTGCCGAAGAATTTCAAATCCAGACAAGAATAGTAATCCCCGACTTTGACCTTGATTATGTCATTAATACCGATCAAACCGGCTGCCAATATCAGTCAACTTACAACAGGTTGCTTGCGGAACAAGGAGCAAAAACCGTTCTTGTTAAGAAAAAATATTTAAACAAAATTAGTCATTCCTTCACGGCACAGTACGCATTAACTACGTCAGGAAAGATACTTCCTTTCGTATTTTTATGCATGCAGGAGCCATCAGGAAGATTTGGTCCGATTGTCAAAAAAAAGGTCGACGCGTTGAATGATAAATTCAAAAATGTTATTGTGACCTGCACAAAATCAGGAAAGTTTACAAAACAATTGTATGAAGAGTTCTTGAAATCTTTCATTCTTCCCTCCGTGAAACAAAAAGAAATTCTATTCATTATCGATTCGTGGGGAGGGCAAACTGATCAAACGCTTTACGATCACATCTTTGTAGACGAGAAGAATGCATGTACATGCAGTATTAAAGTTATACCGCCCAAGTGCACGCCGATTTGCCAACCGTGCGATGTATATTTTTACCGGCAAGTGAAAATTTTCACAAAAAAAATACAAAATGCTCCCGATTTGTTAAAAAAATAACAGAGAAATTGCGTCAAGGGAAGATTCCATACAAATTCATTCTTTGATTCTTCATCAATTAAGCGCACCTGCTTTCGCGCCAATGATTAAATATGCGTGGTTTTCATCGAAGTTAATTGAGGAAAGACCGCTGTTTTTAAATGTCAATCAAGTATGCTTTCCAATAACGCTGCTCAAAACTCCGTGCGCCTGCAAGGCCATAGCTTTTATACAATGTGCGCGTTGCTCTTTGGTCTTGTGTTTTGCTTGCTTTTAAGACAAATACCACCCGCAATATTGTTCTAATGTAACAAGCGACCACAGTGACAGCGAGTAAGAAAAACCTGTATATTGTAATGAAAAATAATAAACTGCAGTTTCTTGTGAAAGATGTTGTAATTTCTTCCTCTCTTTTTTTTCTGCGTGAAAAATAAAATAATAATAAATAATTTTAAAAAAATGGAAAGTAAAAAAATGTTTAAATGAATAAAAAAATAAATAAAATAATAATAAATAATTAGACAGTTTTGCATCATCCATCGAATTTATTTATATTTTGTGAAAAAAAAAACGCCACCACGGGACTCGAACCCTGGACCTCGAGCATCAGAGCCGGGAACCTTGCCCACTGGGCCACGCCCGCTGGTTCGACAAAGGTGCAACCGTACCGGTATGATAGCTACGAACTAAACTTTCGAACGTTTTTTCTCGAAAACTAAAGAGCGTTGTATAAAATCCCTTTACTCAGGTACTCAGGGTAGGTCCCTCTACAACATATCTGAGACTTATCAAAATCCGTGGGTGACAGCCTGTAAGGTCCCCTTGTAAGCATAAGGATGAACGAAATTACTGTTTAGATAATTGATATTTTGGATAACCTAAATCGCCATCGGGATACTGACGTTTCGGATAATTGACGTTCGGATAATCAACGCTCTACTGTATACTCTTACAGAATAGAAAACAATGTTATTTGTTTTATATAAATGTATATTTATTTAACAATTGATAATCGTGTAAAGCCATGAAAAAAAAGTATGTCGCTGGCGTTGATAATTTGCGCTCTCCAGGTAATCTGAAACAATAAATTCAAAAAGATTCTGTATGAGTGTCGCTATCGCCTGAACTAGAATGATTATTTTATATTGCAAAATAACAAAATGGGGTCGTATTTGCAAAAGTGTTTGAAAAACACGTTTTTTCTTCATCATAATTCGGGCGAAAGTATAAGTAAAAATGAATAGTTTTTAATAATTCTAGTTCAGGCGATAGCGACACTCATATAAATTAAGAATCTTTTTGAATTTTTTGTTTCAGATTACCTGGAAAGCATAAATCATCAACACCAGCGACATACTTTTTTTCATGCCTTTACATGATTATAAATTGTTGAATAAATATACATTTATATGCAACAACAAAAAAATGTTTTCTATTCTATAAAGTGTACCTTTAAGCGAAAAAAAGTTTGTACCGATACATGCAAGTTAAAAAAAAAACTGGTTGTCTGTAAAGTCGGTTTACGGACGGTAGTTTGACGTGACAACGTCAAACATTACAGTAGTATAATACACAGAAGGAGTGGAAGGAAAATGAAATGAAAACAAGTTCATTGATAATTAACATTTATTTGCACTCAGAATTGAAATATGTTTATTACTTAAATGAACAGATTATTTACAAGAATGGGCTTTTAACAATTTGTTTACATCTTATGTACATGTGTGATATTCAATTGCCTCCAATCTGTGTTATTCTGTTAAGGATAGGACGATGATAGGAAAAGTAGGCAATGAAAGGAAGTGTTTCAAGTGTAACGTGCCTTGAAAAAATCAAATCGATGGTTGTTCCTCTCAGCGTTGTTGATCGTTGAAGGTGGTGGGAGATCTGTGAGATCCATAGGTTCGTCAGGTTGATCTGCCATAGTGTGATCGTTAGCGGTTCTGCAAAAAAATCGTCGATATTTTATCAAATTAATTAATCAAACACTAATAATGTCTGATATAGCCATTAAATCTTGTTAATATTTGATAACACACGTTATTTTAATTAAAATTTTCGTAAACGTATGAATATTAAATTTTTAAATTTTATTTTATGTAAAAATTAAAATTTTAAATTTAATTTCAAAAACATTATAAACAATTTGTTTTGAAAAAATAATGTTATCAAAAATTATGTTAATAAATCATCAACTTGAAACAATAAAATTTGAATAATAAAATAAATTCATAAAATTGTTGCTTTTAAAAAACCCGCCAAAACCTGCTTGTTATTATAGTATGTATCCTTGCACGGCGATTGGTCAGTTTAACTTGTTATTCTGAATGCATTGTTATGGCAAGTGTGAGGTTGAACATCAATATTTAACAATGTTTTACGAGCGACACAAAGAGAAAACTTAATTGTTTATACTATCAATTATATGAATCTTCATTATTTTTCAGTCAATTGTAACATAACCTATCATTACTGCTCTCGCCGGCCGAGCCTACTTTAAAAAAAAAATAATAATGAAAAGATTAAACACATAAGATTAAACAATGAGATTTTTAAATGCAAGAATTCCTTACCTATATTGCCGCAATTGTTGTATTTAACACACATGAAAATCACAATAACATTTCACTTCACTTTATAAACATTTGACGAAAACAGTTCACGTGTATCTTTTGTGCTAGGCTGATCGAGTGGAAGGGAGATAGATGCTGAGCCGATCGCTCGAGCCGATCATGCCTCTCTCTCGTTCGTGCCGCGCTCTCGCTTGCGGAACGCGACAATGAGCGTAACGGGACAATGACGTCATCTTTTTCGTGCATGCAGCCCGTAGTAACGAGTTATTAGACGTTGTCACGTCAAAAAATGATTAAGAAAGCTTCTTTTTTGACCCTTCACAGTAGAAAGCCCCTTAAGCGTATTATATTTGGTTTAGCGGATGTCACGCCTCGTCTTACAATTTTCTAAAGAACTAAAGTAGATGTCTCTTGCAATGAGCATTAATCTTCAGATCAGCCTTGTCCTTCGAGCTGTGCGGCTGCCAAGGTAGCTGCAGCTTATGCAAGAGCAAGTGCTGCTGATGGCGTTGCTGATGATGATAGGGTAACTGCTGTATGTGAATGCCTGATACCCTAGACGAATATGTTCGACAACATATTCGTTTGACAACTTGTTCTTTGTTTCCACGTTATTGCTTGAAAAGTTGATACCACTCAGATCTACCTAGACACGTACAGCTGAAATTAGTTAAAGCATTCTTGATATACTTTACAAAATAGGAATGGTATTTAAAAAAAAAAAGGAGCCACAGATTATTAATAGTGGAGGCGACTAGACCACTTATTAATAATAAAGCATCACGTTTTATATTATGTAGTATTTATGTTTTATTCAAGGCAAAGGCATTTTTCAAATTCAAAAATTTCAGCTACCCTCTGTTTGACAAAAGTATATATGGCAAAACTCAAAAATTATTTGGGACTTCTTCCAAATAGTTTTTGAGTTTTACCATGCACACTCTTGTCAAACCGACGGTAGCTGAAATTTTCGAACAGAGAATACTCAAAGATTAATAATATTTAGAGCAAAACGAAATCTTTAAACTCTGCGACAGTTTATTCTACATAGCCCGATGCTTATTCTGAACAAATTTCACCATCCACGAGAAAACCCTGTTAGATAAATTGTAATGTTATGTTCACCTTGTATCTGCTCTCGCGCAATTCTTCAATTTTTTTCTTCAATACATAAAAACGATTAAATTGTAACATTTTTTGAAGTTGTCTGGGTCTCGCATACCCCACGAGTTAGCCACAAAACAGTAATAAAGTATTTTAAAAAAGTACCTTCAGGATCTGGAAAACGCAGCAATAGAGGACCTATCCAATAAATCCGAAAGCGGTGATTTACACGTATTCCTGAAAATCCTATAGAATATAAGCACTACACTTCCTGAAATATATTGAAATCAGCGGTAAAGAAGACAGTTTTCGATGGCACGTTCAGGAAACGTTTGTCAATGGAGACTAAAAGAGTCGAAACTCCAATGGAAGGGGTAGTAAAGTGACCATGAAATCTGTCGTCTAGGTTTGGTACCAATCCTCCCGCTAGCAGCGCTAGTCGAAGGCAGGACCCCTGAAGTCAACTACGTGTAAGAGAGACGAAACGAGGTGGTTCGCAGTACACGGCGAATGAAAACAGTCACATCCACGATCTTACATACAGGTCTGGAAACTCTAATGCTGGCAGCCGCGATCAGGTGCATCGTTTAGCGTGGTAAATTTCGCTCCTAGCGCCGCCACTAGTTGTCGCTGCGGTTCCGAAACCCGACATACATAACCTCTATACGGCGAGCAACGGAGTGAGCGGTTGAAAACGTCTGTCGTAGACGTGTGTAAGTAATGCTATTGATGCATTACGCGTAATATCACCCGACCGCGTACTGTAGCATTACACATTACTCGACCAAATTAAGCATCACACATCACCCTAAGGCTGGATTTAGTGTTCGACCGACGGTGGGCGCTGATGTTGGTCGAGCGTAGTTATATGTATTAACATATAACTATATACGCTCGACCGATATCAGCTCTCCCCGTCGGTCGAGCACTAAACCCAGTCTGATATATTACGCGTTATATGACCCGACCGCATACTGTAGCATTACACATCACACTAATAGCCTCTACACACTGCACGCGATTTGCGACGAGCGATGCGCGATATCCAATGGGAGCTTCACTCTCCTAGGGGTTTTCTAGAATACCAGAGCTTCTATTGGATATCGCTTGTCGCTCGTCGCAAATCGCATGCAATGTGCGGATCCTTTAAGACTGGGTTTAGTGCTCGACCGATGGGGAGCGCTGATGTCGGTCGAGCAACTCAGGGCTCCCCGTAGTTATATGTAATACATATAACCACGCTCAACCGATATCAGCGCTCACCGTCGGTCGAGTACTAAACCCAGCCTTAGTGTGATGTTAATGCTAGAATACGCGGTCGTCTTCAATCGCATTACTTGCACATGAAGAAGTTGTTCCAAGCAAAAAGGCAAAATGTGGCTACTGCTCTCGTATATTGGCGATTTCTTCCAGCTCAATAGGAAGCCTGAGTCGACATATGACAACCATCCATCCTACGATACAAATAAACAGGGGCAGACAGCTTGCATCTCTTCCCGATAAAAATGTCGATAGTGAGATCGGCGTAGAGCCGGTTCCCTCAAGCAGTGAAAATTTAGCACTAGTTGAAGTAGCCACCAAGGAAGGGTCAATACCATTGAGATTCCCAAATAAGCAAATTCAGCAGGCAGCTCCTTCGATGGCAGACTACCTGTTATCAAAAAAGTTACTACCAAGGAACCGGATACAACAGCTTGACGAGCAATTAGTTAGAATGATTGCCAAAGGCTACCACGCCCTTCGAATGGTTGACGAAGTCGAGTTCCGGACGTTCGTCGAAACGTTAAATCCTGGGTATACCCTGCTGACGCGGAAAACTCTCTCGGAAAGCCTGCTTCCTAAGGTATATAATAAGGTTCTGGAAGTTGTTAAAAAACAAATAGCAAAAGCGGCAGCTGTTTGTATAACAACGGACGCCTGGACGTCTATTGTGAACGACGGGTACATCGCTGTCACCGCACACTTCATCGACACAGATACGCACAAGCTATGCACGGTCATGATAGAATGTATTGAATTTGAAGACACACAAGTGTTAACCTCAAAAGCTTCCTAGAAGCTAAGTTTCAAGAATGGAATTTACACCAGCACGTGAACGTAATAGTCAGCGACAATGCCGCAAATGTGTTAAGTGCTGTCCGGCTAGGCGGCTGGCGCTCATTGACTTGCTATGCACACACTCTTAATTTAGTAGTGCAAACAAGCATAAAAGAAATATCCGACACCGTGAACAGGGTTAAGGCTATCGTGGAATATTTTCACCGACGCAATCCAGCCAAAAAAAAATTAACGGAGATTGAAGAACAATTGCAAATATCGCCATTGAAACTCAAACAAGACGTGGCTACAAGGTGGAATTCCACCTATGACATGCTCATGAGGTTATTAAGAGTCAAAGATGCCCTTATCGCCACGTTAGCAATAATGCGACCAGACTTGAGTTTGCCGCAAGACGATTGGATGATAATTGAAAGAGCGACAGAGCTTTTAAGCATTTTTTATGACGTCACTGTCGAAATCTGCGGTGAAGAATATGTGTCTGCGTCAAAATATATAGTATACTGTAAACTTATAAACCGGGTGCTTATAAAATATTCTAGCGACAATAATGAAAATATTGAATGGCTACTTAACTCCCTAAAGACGCAAATGCGTCAAAGATTTGGTGAAGTAGAAAAAAATGTGCTTCTTTGTGAGGCAACAATATTAGATCCGCGGTTTAAAAAAAGCGGGTTTAATGACCCTCATAATTTTGAAAGAGCTGTATCAGCACTCAAACTGAGGATTGCCGCAGACTGAACCCCGGAACCAGTTGAAGAAGTACCTGTTGCACAGCCGACATCATCTGGTGAATCTGTCTCCATTTGGGACGAATTTGACGCGGAAATTGCTGTTCTCGTCCCCCAAAATCCGACCGCAGCCGGCATCGTCGAGTTTGATAAATACATAGAAGAACCGCTGATCAAAAGATCGGAAAATCCACTACTCTGGTGGAACAAACGCAAAGGCCTCTATCCACGGTTGTACAAATATATGTTAAAACGATTGAACATCACGGCTACATCCGTCCCTTGTGAGCGTGTGTTTTCGAAGGCAGGCCTAACTTTAAATGAAAGACGGACACGTCTTACGACAAAAAAACTGTTGCAATTATTATTCATTAGCTGCAATTGAAAAATGTTAATAATACTATAAAACTAAATAAGAGCTACTAAAGATTAATAAATATATAGAAGAACCGCTCATCAAAAGATCTGAAAATCTACTACTTTGGTGTAACGAACGCAAAGGCGTCTATCGACGGATGTACAAATATATGTTAAAACGATTGAACATTACCGTTACATCCGTACCTTGTGAGCGTGTGTTTTAGATAAAAAAAAACAAGAGCTATTAAACAAATAACAAAAAAATAACAATCATTGTATATAAGTAAAGTTGATTTTTAAATACGCAAATATTCATGGTCAACCATAATTGTAAACCGTGTGTATTGCCAGTTCTAACAATGGAATACCCTTTATGTCGTCACATCACTATATAACTCGCTATCTCATGTAATAACACCCGTATTCATAGTTGTTCCTTGAGGAATGAGGAATCCTTATTTCTTAAGGAACGACTATGAAAACGGGTGTTAGTATATCTATTGCTATATATTAGACCCTAGCATTCCATTACAATATCACACAAGACGTGATAGTGGGCTGCCGCATGGCGCGCCATCTCGGGTGATGTTGTAATGTAATATCACTCGGTACGAAATGTAATGCCATATCACATTACTTTATAAAGCACTGTTTTGCGCATGTCTAGTGTGTCGCTGAATCGCTGATAACTGTTGTTTTTTCTGCGTTTTGGACACAGTACCGTTGACAACCGAAACACTTGCAACAATAAAAAAAAACATGAAGGGGCAACATAAAAAAGTTTGAAAGGATTCATTCTGCTTACCTCGATGTGAAAAAAATGCACGTACATAAATAAAAAATATCAGAGAATTTTTTGCATTTGTATTTTTATTAAATTGTATAAAAAATACGGGAATGAGGGATGGAAGAAAAAAAAATTGAGTCTAGTGGCTTTGAACCTACAACGCGAGTATGAGGGGAGTACGGAACCACTCCGTCGAAGCTTTTTTTTATATATATATTAAGTTTATTAATGTTTTTTTTGCCTTACACGTTTTTTTTTGTTTTTTTTTACGTACATTAAACTTAAAAATAAACGCATCTTATTTTAATAAATGTTGTGAGCTTTGGGCTATTTTCATAGCGTGACTGCAAGCTCGAATGTTTCTCTATTTTCTTATTTTATAGTGTACTGCCATTTTTTTGTTTAGTTAATTGTGAATTGCTGGGGTATTTTTGTTTTTGCATGGAAAATGAGAGAGGGGGATTTGTTGTTGACTGAATATTAAAAAACCACGCCGATTGTGTACTTACAATAATACAAACGCTGAGTAAAGAATGTTGAGGATTACAATATTGTACCTTATTCTAGGCTTGTAAGATAATTTTTGGTATACTTAATTATACTCTTAGACTATATGTACATTTTTTAAATTTATTTTTATTGGTTATATTAATCTATGACTTAGGGCTAGAGATCTAGTATCTTCGTTTCCTTCTTCGTCTTTTTCTGTGGGGAGGGGGGCCCTCTAGGGCTAGTCTAGCTCTGAGAGTTTCTATATGTGTGGCCGTCGGGTCAAGTCAGAAGTATTTATCGTCTAGTCGATGCGGATCAGATTTATCTATCTTCGGGATTGCTGTACTGTATAGAATGTTTTCATTTCTGTCTGCTATCTGAGCGTAGGAGTTAGGCAGTTTTTTGTTTGATTCGTGTCTTTTCCAATGCGTGAGTATTGGGATGTTGCTGCTATCTTGAATTATGCCGGCCCTATCATGTAGGATAAAGGATTGCGGTTGTATATAGCCTATAGCAGCGGTGAGGGATGAGTGGATCGGATCTGGATGGCTGAATGTTCTTATAATGTTATTGCTTGAGTCTGCTGTGCTAGCATGATAGTCACGTGCTAGCCTTATTATAAAATTGTCAATTCTAGTGATATTCGCATCGTCATAGATGGTTTGGTTTTTTATTCTGTGTTGGTAAAAAGATTCTGGGGAGCGATTTTTAAACAGGGCAGTTCGTAGACATACTCGTTCGAACTTCCTTAGGTTCTCTGCTCGGGCTGCTCCGAGATTCCATAGTAAGAGGGCCGCATAGGTAAGTATGGGACGGGTGAGTATTTCATAAACTATTATTTTTGTTTTCGGTTTCTTATGTAGTAACAAAGTAACAAGAATGTTTTAACAACAAAGTAACAAGTTATGTTACTTTGTTGTTAAAACATAACAGTAACAACAAAGTAACAAGTTATGTAGTAACAAGTATGTTTATTATGTAGTAACCTATTTAAGGAGTGGTATCTACGTCTTGCTTTTTGGATTTGGATTTTTTGGTGTTTATGACTGCGCATTAGATTATCTATATTGATACCTAAGTACTTTACTATATTCTTTGTGGGGATCTGTACTGGGTCTCGGGTTTCCGGGTTATGGGTATTTATGTTAAACTGGTGTTTCTGGGTGCAGTTGTTCTTAGATAGGTAGCGATAAGGTCGTCTAAACAATATGGCCTCACATTTAGAAGGGTTGACTCTGAGGTTCCAAATAGCGTAAAGGTTGTTTACTTTGTTTACCGTTTCTTCAAGATTCTCTTTTATTTCGTTTATTTTCCTGCCTGCTATATATATTATGAGATCATCAGCATATGCAATGGAATGTGTATAATTGTTTTCGTTTAAGTGGAATGAATTTAGAACATCGGCCGTGTATATGTTAAAGAGGAGAGGTGAGGTCACTGTACCTTGTTGAAGGCCATTTAGGATGTGAAAATTTTTTGTTGAAGTGTTCTGTCCGTCCTATACTGTAAATTTTCTGTCGTGTACCATATCCCAAATTAGCCTGCGAAGGTATATAGGGAATTCTTTTTTTTGTAGTTTATAAGCTAGGCCATCCAACCATACGGAATCAAAAGCTGTTTCCAGGTCAATAAGTACAGCCCCAACAGAAAGGCCTGTGGGAAGGTAAGAATTTACGTCTGAAAATAATTTATTTATTGCGTGAGTTGTGGAGTGATTATGGCGGAAGCCGAATTGATTATCGGGTATAAGTGAGCGATCTGCGCAGTGTTTCAAAATGGGTTTTTGAATTATTATTTCATAGACTTTACTGAGAGCAGGGGTGAGACTGATTGGTCTGTAACTTGCGGGGTCATGTGGGTCCTTTGCCTGTTTATATACCGGATATATTTTCGAGGTCTTCCATAACGGGGGGAAATATTGTCGATTCAGCGAATTATTGAAAATGACCGTCAGATCTTTAACGATTTTGTCTGGTATATGTTTTAAAACTATTGGGGGGATGTTGTCTGGTCCCGACGAGGATTTGTTTGGTAACTTTCTTAATATTTTATTGACTTGGGGTATGGTGGTAAAAAAATCTTGGTGACATACAGGCGTGTGCGCTTTGTTGTCGGGGCTAAAAGTGGTGAGAGTTTCTTTGTTGTGTCTATATACGTTGAATTGAGTCTTGAAAAATTCGATTTTATTATCTATTATATCCCTGAGCCGGGTAGTGTTATTCAAGTGCCTTGGGGGATTAATTTTTTTGTAGTGGGCACCAATGATGTTTAGTATATCTGTCGCGTCAGTTACTATGTATTTGTCGTTATCTGTCGGGGTGTTTTGGAGATTTATGTTGGCCCTTTGTAGGATGTTGTTGTTTTCGTGTATGTGCATTGGTTGTAGTTGGTTGGGGGATTTGGCTCGGAAGATATTATTTATTATTGGAAAAAATTTGTCGGGATTGCGGTGGTCTATTTTTTTGTAAATTTTGGTCCAATATTGTTCTGCACTTATTTTAAATTGTTCTTGGAGAAGTTGTTTAGTGTTTTTAATTAAAGATTTTATTGTTCTACTTAGGGGAGCTGTGCCCAGGGGATCGGATCTCTTGATTTTGCGTAATGCTGTGAGGAGTTTCTCCTTATGCTTTTGCAATTTTCGTATTGTCCTGTTGACATATATGTTCGTATTGTTTGTATTTGGGCACGTGTGTGTTTATTGTATCATATATATGTTTAGTAATATTGTCTAAGTATAGGTTTATTTCGTCTATTGTTAAGTTATAGTTGTCCGGGGGGGAGACCGTGTTTGTGCTGTCGAGTTCATCAGTGAATCTGTCCCAGTCTGTATTTTTATATAGGAATTTCCGAGCTGCTTGTGCGTTGGTGTTTATCGATATAGGGCTATCGAGTTCGATTTGGAGAAACAGCGCTTTGTGGTCGCTGTCGTAGAATTTTGTTTGAATTTTTAGATTTTTTAGATTTGTTATGTTTGTTGAGATGTCAGTTATGCATAGGTCTATTGCTGTTTGCGCTGGAACATAGGTGTATGTAGCAGGAGGTACAACTTCAGCTCTAAGAAACAACGCGTTATCGGACTCCCAGTTACGAAGGTAATTGTCTCTGATACTGATGACACGGTCACCATACTCGGTATGCCGGGCATTGAATTTACCTGCTATTATATACCTATTTTTGTGATTGTGCAATTTTAGACGTCTAAATATATCATTGAGCTCTCTGATGAATGTTGTTTTTATATTGTTACAATTAGACGCATATATGCTTATAATAAATATGTTTTGGTTATCATGGTTGTTATTACGAGTTATGTTAAGTTTTGCTATTGTATATTCGAAGATCGTGTTGTTTTTTGAGCTGGGGAAGTAAATGGGTGTTATGTCAAGTGATTTTCTATACAGTATGGCAGTGCCTCCTCCTTTACGAGGGGGAGGTCTATCGCTTCTAATTATGTTAAATTCTGGAAACGAGATTCTATGACTACTATTTAAATTAGTCTCTGATATTAGCGCAATGTCAATATTGTTTTTCGTTATGAAATTGTGTAAATTATACCTTCGTACGTGTGATCTTACTGATTGTACGTTGACAGCTGCTATTGTAATGTGCCGTGTGGTTTGCATCGGTGCGCCTGGCTGAGGATTGGTCGATGAGTTGTTCGTGGTGCCTGGGAACATTGTCGTCTGCTGCTAGTCAATGCCTAGTTGTTCGTACAGGCAGTTTATTCTTTGTGTGTTTATCTCGATCTTATAGCTGAGGTTGTTGATACTAGTTGTCACTGCTGTGATGATTTCTCTTTTGAAGTCTTCTATCCATGATGGCTGAGTTTCGTGAGTATTCGGTCTGGTATGGTTTTGCTGTTGCAGTGGCTGTGCAAGTCTCAGTGTAGGGACGTTTGCAGCGGCTTGTGCATAGGAGTGGTTTTTGGTGACCAATCTATGCGATGCGTTGATTGTAGCTTCTGTCCTTTTTTGACTAGTCGATGCTGCTGCTTTAAGCCTCTTGTTTATAAATTTGTAGTAAGGACAGCCTTTGTAGCTCGAGGGATGGCCCGGGTTGTTGCAGTTTGCACACCGTAGGTTTTTTCGCTCTGTGTTCGTTTTTATCTCGCATTCTCCAGGTGCGTGAGACTTGCTGTATTTTACACAGCAATAAGGCATATTGCAGTTTATGCTTGCATGGCCGAACCTTCGGCATTTTTTACATTGGTGGATGGCACTTCTTTTTAAGTTTCCCAGTGAACTTTTTGGTGAAGCAAAAATTTAATGTTTTTTATGTGGCCTAACTCGGTATCGTGTGCTAGGTGGATTATGTAGATTTTCCGGTGTTGGGTGTCTGTGTTTGTTTTTAACTTTGTGATTTTGTGTATCATTGTGTTTGGCAGCTTTAGCTCTGTCTTCTTCCGTATAATCTCCGGCTATTCCTTTGAGCATGAGGGGCTTCGGTCTTAGCGACTTTGGTGTGTACGAGTAGAACTCGAGACTTTCTTTGACCAGAGTCTCGGAGATATGTTTATGCGCGTCGATGGAGTTGGCCTGGATTGTTGCTTCGTTGAGGTCCGTGGCTCGAACGAAGAAGTTTTCTTTTTGTGCGCCGGCGGCGGTGAGGAGAGCAATCAATTCCTTTATACTTTTGATGTTGGTTAGCCTTATGGGGGGGGGGGGCTTTTGGGTTTTTCTGCGGATTATTTCTCCGCTGTTGATTGACGTCCGGGGCATGGACGTCCGTTGACTCTTACGCGTCGTTGGCGATTTCCATGTCGTCAGTGTCAGAGAGCGGTTCAAAGGTGTTTGCTGTCTCTACGTCATTTGTTTCGTTGGATGCCGCCTGTATTCTTGTTGTTTTTTAGGAACATTCCAGCCACTGGTTTGTGGTTGGGGATCGAAATTTTCTCCGTTGTCGGCGCTTCTGTCTGGGCCTCTGGGGGCATCGAGGTTAGGTTGCGTAGTTGTGGCTCTAGGCCGGGTTTTATCGCTAAATTCACGCATGAAGGCTTTATACTCTTTATCTATCATTTGGATGGAGGTCGGTGCCGTGGTTGTGCGATGCAATTTGCTTATTTGTTGGCTGGTTGGCTATCGGTTTTTCGTTTATGTCCTGACATAGTGGGGTTATGTTGCGAGGCATCCCTCAGCGAGGGGGCCTCTGTTTTTAGAGCGTAATTATTTATTGTTTTTTTTTCTTTTTTTTGTTTGCTTTGTTTTTTTATTATTAAACTTAACTGGTCTCACAGTATGATAATTGATTAATTTATTTTGTGTATATAAGTGGCAGAATTTGTGGCGTATATCACGGAGGGATTTCCGAGCACGCTCGTGTCGTCCGTCCTCCACTCTGTCAAAGCTCACATGCAATGTGACAGCTTCAGAATCGTATGTATATGGTTATTACGCTCGCTTGGATTTAGAAAGTTTACGGTTTGATTACGCTTAGAATCATATTTTATTTATTGTATTAATCGAAACTAACAGGACTAATGCCTTTTCCTGGCCGTCTTAAAAGTGTTTCGAACTCAATAAATATCCGCGTAACGAACATGAAGGTGGGACAGAGATAGAGAAATAGAAGCATGGCCTACTAGTGCTGGCTCTGTCTGAACCCCCCGGCCAAGGAGGTTAGAGTAGAAGGAGTCCGATCTGTGCATTTCAAAGTGGCTACAAAAACATGCACAAACAGGGATGGCGCCACTATCTCTAAGACCTCGAGAAGTAAGCTGAGCTTCAGCCTCACAGACATCTTCTTCTCATAATTCATTTGTTCCGTCTCTGTCACACGCAGCTCACTTCTCGAGGTCGTACCGATATTGGCGCCATCCCTGTTTGTGCATGTTTTTGTAGCCACTTTTTTCAAGTCTCTCCATAAGAGTTCGGACTCCTTCTCTCTAACCTCCTTGCCCCCGGTCGCGCCGCAACGGGTAATCTGATCGTAACGAACCTAGTGGCGACTAGTGAACTACCAACTCTCTTCAATAAGCTACCTACCCCTTCCACTGGAGTTTCCAAACCTGTATGTAAGACCGTGGTCACATCCATATTGGATTCTTGAATCGAACAGTGTATTTGTGTTTTTGTGAACGGGTTGTTCATGGAGACTACATAAAGGAGTCCGAACTCCAATTAAAGGGGTATGGTAAAAGTGACCACAAAATCGTTTGATATAGTGAGGCGCAGCGATCTCGCAATTACCATGAAGTAGTTGCGTGCGAGAGAGACAGAATAAGAAAATCCTGAGAAGTGAGTTGCATGTGATAGAGATGGAAGACATCAAAGCATATAAGAAAATTTATATTATTCATATTATTATTTATATTGTTAGTTATATTATTGTTAAAACTAAGTAGAGAGCATGCATATAGCGATAATAGTGTGAATATCCTTGAAGTTCTGATGCTAATCCTAAGCAGAACCGCAATTCAAATACAACAATTCTGACATTAAGTTGTGATAGTCAAGATAGCTTCGGGGATAACGCTCCGGCTGCGAACACGTGGTCATGAGTTCAAATCCTCCTCGGCGAAATTTTTTTTTTGTTGCCAAATGATGAACCGTACGAACGGGTTGACAATGTTCAATTCTTATTGCAAATCAAAGTGTAATAATATGCACGATTAAATTTTTAATAATAAATTTTCATCGCAAAGTGCCGTGAACCCTCGCATGTGCCCAAATGAAACAGTGTAATTATATTTCGAATACTTTGCAATTGTACATACTAAAAATCTGACTAAAAACTATCGACTGAAAGATGCCAAGCATGTTAATTTTAGATAATGATAGTGTGATTAAACGAATTTTCATTATGTAGATAAACGGAACCCAAACAACCCATACCCAAAGCATCGGAAACACTAATAATAATGGCTATTTGATGGGATGAAAAAATACCTCGTAGATGAATTCATTTATTTTTCCGAATACAAATATTTGATGTCAATTTGATATATTTGAATATATATAAATATATTCAAATATAACTTTATGTATATACATATATAGATAGTGTTGTATGCATAAAAGATGATTAAAAATTCACTTTTAATCGAGTTGTTCAATTTATACACTGTGCGATTGTATTTTATATGTTTCAGGGTGCTAGTACGTGTATGTTTCTATTAAAAAAACAGAACAAAAAAGTGCAAAAATCTATGATAATTATCTAACAGTATACAAAGCACTAGATTTTCAGATAAGGAACACGTATCGTAATTAATTTTTAATTTTTTTTTTCAAATCACAAGCGTTTCCTCTGCAGTACGGCGTGTACGACGTGCCTCGGTCAATCGTAATTTTCCAGTACTCGACGAGACAAAATTCTCATTTTTGACTAACTTTTTATCGTCATCTTTTTCTCTGGTTTTGCGAATTCCTCATCGCCGTTTTCCTTGTTATCATTCTGAGAATCATCAAGTGGACCTGAGATAAAGAAATATCCTTAGCCAGCAATTTTTCAATTAAAAAAGCCAAGTGATGAAAAAATTCGAGCCGATTATTAAATTTATAATTGAATTTTTATTTTCGAAGAAAAGTTGAAGAATCTGATCTAAACAAGTTACTTTTATGACAAATTATACAATAAGTTACTCTACAGGCGATAAAGTTTTCTGCCGGAATATTAAATATGCTTAAACAAAAGACTCACCTTTTCTCGCTTTTGAGTTTTTTTTTTCAAGCCGTCACGAGGAAATTAATCGGCGGAAATTTCGACGTTTGATGTCACAATTGGTCTGTCGTGCGGTTAGAAACTCATCCGATCACTTTCACCTCGTTGACCAATATATTACTATATATGTAGGTGCCGCTGCACCCCAGCGCCATCACTTCGAGCCATTTTTGGGGACGCTTTTTTCAGTGCCTTTGCGTTGGCGTTGGACCTCCTGGTATCTAGGCTCCATGGCTAGAATTATGAAATAGCGGACGGTGGACAACTCAAGTCAAATCTGATTGCTATTTTAATACTTCACTTTTCATAATATAATACACACAGTTATCACATACGCTTCTCAGATAATTATTTTCCGTATCATATTTATTATTGTACCTAAATGTATTATATTTTGCATTTTTCAGATTCGAAAATTGATAGATATTCTGTTGACAAGTCAATCCGCTAGTACTACCTTAAGACACATTTCGAGCTCCTCCATATAGCCTCCATGGGGTTGATTATTGTGTTTTTTAAACCAAAGACTAGCTACTATCGAACTATCGTTATATTGAGGTAAGTATATTCTTTTTTTAAATAAGAGAATGAATTATTCTATAATTATTCTAATTATTATTAGATTAATAATTAGAATAATAATTATTATTACTAATTATTATTCTCTAATTATTCTATTATTATTCATCAAGCAGTGCACACTCGATATTTCTCTTTTTCTGTTTGTCGTCGTCTGTAACTTCTTCCCACTTACATCCAGTATAATTGAAAAATATTTATTGTATTATTTCCTCGAAACAGAATGGGGAAAGTGCAGCTGCGGATTGCACAAGTGGCAGCAAACCCAGCCGGGCCGAACGGCAATTACGCGGTATCCGGCAACTGTCAACTATTCAAAGTGCCAAAGGTAAATTAATTTCTATTATTCGCTTGTAGTGTGTGTGCATTTGGTCTCATGAATGAGGAACTTATTACAAATAATGAGGGGAGGCCCAAATTAAAGAAAAAACCTCACGTAATTAATGGACGTCCCCTTCCCAATATTATCATTATCATCACCTAACTAATATTTAGTTGTAGCAAGGAATCATTTGGTCTTTGTGCGAAGCTCGAAATTGAAGATTTATTATTTTAAACAGATAATTCCGACAGCGGCCAAGAGTCTTGGTACTCGACATGTTGTCCGAGGAACGGCGATGATAATGAAATATCATTCTAACTTACGACTAAGTTGAGTCTTTTTGAAAATGGTACGTTTGCGTAAATATATACTTTAGACTTCTTTAGCGCAATCCGTTATTAACTCAAAGAATTTTAGGGGATGATAAAAATTGTATAAAGTTTTATTTAACTTGAAAAACGAATTTTGTTCTTATATCTATAACAGTTAGAAAATGAATGATTGGAAAATAACCACTTACCAATAAAGCCAAATGTCATTTCTGTTTTCGTTTCTACGGTTCTTTATATAACGAACAATTGTTCTAAAAGCCTTACACTAAAATCAGGCTATTCGCTGGGCTATTCAGACAATTCAATGATTTACCTGAAATCATGTGTCTTAGTATCGATTTTCGAAATACATAGTATATCCCTACTAATCCATAAAAATGAAACATTGTCTGTTGGGTTGTATGCCCTTCTTTGAGTAATTCAATTTTTTAGTTATCTAATTCAATTCTCATCGAATACTGAAGAATTGTTTTCAATTTAAGAAACATAAAAACTTGCACCTGCAATTACACTGGACACTGGTTACAGATTTCATGTGTGGTTGAGGGGCCGCAATTATTGTTCGATATACATCTCAACAAGTATCTTGGGCATTTTAAGGTTTGCTGTTCTTACACGTAGAAATTTTATAATGTTGACTGTAAAAATACAATGTAGGGGATTTTTTTAAATTATCGAAGTAAATATTTTTTAATAATTACTGAAAATACATTTTATGGATGTATAATCGACATTGTTGCTAGTAAAAATAACAATATTTTATTCATTATTAAGATGGATAATTGTTACCATTTAACATTCAATTGATTGCAGGATTTAAAAATCATTAAACTAATTGATAACTCACAGTTATTTAAAACTGAAGGATGTATGGCACGTACAGGCTCAACAAAACCGAAATAGAACGATAATTTCGCGTACTTAGCGATCCTATAAAAATCTGTCAAGAAATCAATCGTATGTAAAATAATGAGGACAGTAATTTCTAATAATAACAATATTAAAAAGTTATTAACAACTCGTTAAAACAACAAAAAATCTGAAAATATCCAGAAAACTTCTTTTCTTCTGATACACTTGAATTTTATTCAAAATTTTGTCAGTATTTTGAAATTCCATTTTTTGTAATTTTGTTGGAAATTTCTCACAAGTAATGAGAAACCTTTACATACTAGAAAAGATGAATAATTTTCGATCTCTTATAATTTTTTCAAAATTAAAAAAAAAAATTTCACAACAGCAAAAAAATTTTGAAAAAATTCAAGTGTATTAAAAAAAATAAACGAATTAATTTAGTATGAACATAAAAGAATTTGTTTTTTTTTCAATAATTTTTTAATAACGTTTTAATATTATTATTATTATTGAAAATGACTGTGCTCAGTATCCTAGATACGATTGATTTTTTCAATTTTTTATAGTATTGCTAAGTACGCCAAATTTTCGTTCTATTTCGGTTCTGTTGAGACTGTACGTACCATACATCCATAATGGACTAATTAATTACGATATTCAGTAAGATGAGGATGATACCAGTTGTATTACTCACAGGATATATAATAATTATATTCCCAAGGGGTTCTATTGATTTTACAGTATGGCATCAATAATTATGATAATAATCTAAAACTTCATGAATTACAGAATATCCCGTAGTATTGTCTAAAAATAATTTCAACGATTTAATTATTGCACTGTATAAACGTAGAACCTAACAAATATTTAATATATTCCACAGGATATTTAGTGTTCACCGATATCTGAGCGTTGCCGGAGTGCCCGGCTAACTACGGCGACATAACAAATTCCGGTTTTCATCTGCTCGACGCGAACGAAATGTCGTTCCTTGTCGGCGAAGAGCAGAAGAGGATGGAGCAGTGAGATTACAAGCAGTTCAATCAATCGAAAACGCAAGTCCCTTCGGTATTGAAATCCGACGCAGCATCAACTTCCAGAACGAGGGAAATAATTCGATACCTGAAATCTCGAAATCTACCGTGAAAATGGTAGAAAGTCAACAAAAAGAGACCCTAGTCGTTTTAACTATAATTGAGTCACGCAATCGTGAAAAAAATCAGTTAGGGTAAGAAGTTCTAATACTCGGCAATGTTATAGTATTTTGGAAAAAATTATCATCTGGAACATATCGAGTACATGAATTTGAAATAATAATTCGAAAATTGTTTAAAAAAAATGTAATCGGTTAATATTCAGAGGATTTTGAGGAATCATTGAGTAAAACTTTTGGCTGTTATTGAACCGTTCATACTTTTTCAAAAAGAACGAGGAAGAAGCAGATTCTCAACGCGCGCTTCAGCTGAGCTGTTTGGGTTGAAATTTTTAAAAATTCTAAAATAACAACAAAAAAAACGGCAAATATTAAAATCTTTGTTGCGAACTGCGAGAAGCTCTTCAATTAAGTGTTCAAATTGTAACCGAAGACGTTCCGTTCATCTCGGTAATCGCTCGAAAATGACAAAAATCGAGTTATTCATGAAATTCAATACTTTTCGTCTAAACGTATGCTTATCCTAAGTCCACTTTCACAAAAATATAGCTAGTTCAAATTGTTACGCTGATTGTGTAGATTCTTGTGTACTACGTACATAATTTCCACTTTAATCAGCGGATAAAAGCGTTCAAATTTGTAAATTCGAAAAGCAGCGAATCTTAGATAATATTATTATCATGTACAATAGTATATAAAATACTATATAGATATGCTATTAAGTATTATATTACTTTCATCATGAGAATATAATTCGGGAAATAGTCTTTCAATTTGTAAATATTTCACATTCTTTCGATTATTCAGTTTTTCCTTTGCTTGTTTTGATTTTGAATAAACGAAATTAAGTTGCCCGTGATCTACTCCCCACTTCCCAGACGTTAGGCAACAGTAGCGCTATGTAGCGGAACTAACTTTAGTCGTCATGTTTCGTGACCACTTCCCAGTCCATAGTTCGGACTCTTCAGTATAGTCTCCCTGCCCTTAGCGAAGCCAATTTGGTTCCAAATTCTGCCACGTCGCTAGCATCGGGACGACCGGTTTGCTTATGTATAGTCATTATATATCGTCATGGATATAGTGGTTTGTCGCACAATGGTTGGTCGCACAAGTGGCATGGACCACAAATCGGTCGCTGCGATTGCAGCGTTTCAAGTTTTGCGGCTAGTTTTGGAACTTAAATGGCTTCAATAAGGGCATGGCTTCAATAAGGTGGCTTCAATAAGGTCTTATAAACAGGTCTGGGCACAGAGGCTGAAATCTTGTGACACTAAGTGAGGCCAATTGAGTTCCAAATTCCGCCACGTCGCTAGCGTCGGAGCGGCCGATTTGCTTATATATACTAGTGTGTTGTGTTTGTTAGTATATTGTGTATAACCTCGTCGCCACCTTACCACACCGTACACCGACGGCCAACTGAAGTCGAAGTGTTTATTTTAATTGAAGTGTCTTTTATTGAAGTGAATCGATAATTCAAGTGAATTGATAATTGAAGTCAAAATTTTGCAATGCCTGACGTGTGCATCATTCCGGGATGCAGAAGTAGATATTCAAGTACGGCGAAGGGCGTTTCTTTATTCCGGGTGCCGAAAGATCCTATATTGCGGGAAAAATGGGTGAAGGCAGTAACGCCACTCATAAATGGATTAAAAACAACGCACAAAATATGCGAGAAGCATTTTAATGAATCCGACATTGTGCGCCACTTCATCCATAAAGACGGAGATGGACAAATTATCGCACAAGTAAGTTTCTATGATAATTTTTTTCTCAAAGCCTAATTGCTAAACCGTATGTGCTCTATTTGCTATCATATCACAAAATTAATATATTGAAACAACAGGTCGCTTTCAAAGTGCCTAGACTGGCGACAACGGCTGTGCCGTTAGTATTTGCATCACCGCCGCACCTCGGTCATAAGATGACAACTGCTGCCGCTGTTGAAACGGAGAGTGACAATGAATTGCGACTGACAGCACACACCACTACTCAGAGTTCGGTTGGAAGCATTTCTGAAAATGTTTTTCCAACATTGAACAACCGGTCCACAATACCAGTAGAAAAAGTGACCGGTGATGTAGAAACAATCGCTACAAATCCAAGTTTGGCGCATTTAACACCGACCACTCAGATACCCACGGCAACAAATGTGATGAGCATCGAAGAGGATTGTAATACATCAGAGCAAGCCATTTCGAAGGTAAATATTCGTTATATACATGTTTATGAAATGTTTTTTAAAATACGAGCGAATATAGAAAGTAGTAGCTACATATGCGAGAAAACATCTGTCTGAATAAAGTGCTATTTTTATCCAGTGTATGTTGTAATTTTTTTCTCACTTTTCAGATCGATATTATATCTCAAGATAACGAGATATCTTCTACCAGAGATATTGGAAAGAATTCAGGAACATCCAGCGGAGTGTTTATGGAGATATACAACGATTCAAACGTTGTGGAACTGCCACTGGGATGGTTTCGATATACATCAAACAGCGGCGCAAAAAGATGGGTGGCGTTTTTCACATTTGACGTACAAAACAAACTAAACTGTTTGCAACCGGTACTAAGGAAATCGATTTTGCTAACGGAAGAAGGAGATGTATACGTATCGGCAAACGGAAAAAGTATGCCCACTGGGAGGATATGTCACTCCCTCGACCGAGTTTGTAGCATAGAAGATTTGTCGCGACTTTTAACATTATTGGCAACTATCAAGCTCTGTGTTGGAATTGAATTACCGAGCTATTCGTTGATGCAGCCCAAAACATGCACCGCAATTCTTTCGGAGATTTGGACAATAAAAATCGCTCAATTGTGTGTACCACGAGAATTTGTAGCAGCTGTCAGAGACGGAAAAAATCGATCACCCAACGGATGCGACGAGTATCGAAAAACCCCGTGACGAAAAGAATGGAACTTTCCAGCAAGTCTTCCGAAGAAAAGGCGAAAATCGGAAGGATACAGAAAGAAGACTTCGTTCACAAACGATGTTCATCGGGAGAGTAAGAGAACGTGTTCGAAAATTGCAAAATTCGATGACTGAGTTACAAGATCGCATACGTGGCCTGAACGAAGAGGGTATAATGGACAAATGCGAGAAGCTTAATCTCTCCCTAAAGGTTCCCAGGCAAACCGTTACAATGGAAATTGGATTATGCTATGCATGCTTATGCATATACGTTCGCCTGCACATTACCGATTTTTGTTGAAAAACGAGATACTTCCGCTACCGTCACCAAGAACGATCCGACGGTATTTGTCGGTTATCACCACCAATTGTGGTTTTGATACTAATTTTTTTCGATTATTCAAAAAACGCATGGATTCGAAATCGTCAATGCAAAAATACGGAGTTCTTCTCCTTGACGAAATTTCGGTTCGAGAAGCGGTTACAGTATGTTCTTCAACGCTAACGTATAAAGGACTAACTGATTTTGGTGATCTGGCACTGATGCGACTACTGTAAATGACAAGGCAAACCGCGGACTCGTACTCATGTTCAAAGCTACCCGGGAAAAAAGTTCATGTCTGAGTGGATATGTTCATATATGTTTCAGATATTGTCATATATGTATCAGATATATTCATATCTGACATTTTACAGTATCATATTTCATTAGGTCTGATCATATTCCACATCATATATGCATATATAAGATCATATCTGGTCAAATACGGCATCTGACCTGACCATATATGAACTGATATCTGTTTATATCTGGCTAAGTACCAAGGCGAGTTGGTACCGTAAATTCCCATCTGAACATACATGATGTGATATGTGAACGTATCTGTTCGTATAAGATCATATCCGATCAAATACGGTACCAGACTCTGCTATATAGATCTCATATATGTTTTTATCTGGTCAGGTATCAAGGCGAGTTGGCAGCGTGAAACCATATCTGAACATATATGATGTGATATATGAGCAGGTACGTTCATATAAAATTCTATCCCATCAGATACGATACCAAACCTGGAAAATATACGAAGTCTTATACACTCATACCTTATCGTATATGCAGTTCAGTTGTTCACACATGAAAACGTCTAAATATATGAAACGATATATGAGGCTATTATATGAGATGATATCCGATCAGAAACGGCACCTCACCTGACTGTATTATATGTGATCATGTGAGTTACTATAATATTATTGTTAATTATTAACACGTCAAGTGATGAGTTATCCCGGGAAAAAAGTTCATATCTGAATATATCTGAATGTATCTGAATCATATCTGTAGAATCAGATATGATCAGACAAGAAAAATGGCCAGGTCTGATCATGTAGTATCATGACAGATCATGTATGCTTATATCTGACCATGTATGATCTGTCATGGCACTACATGATCAGACCTGGCCATTTTTCTTGACTGATCATATCTGATTCTACAGATATGATTCAGATATATTCAGATATGAACTTTTTTTCCCGGGTATCGCTGATAAGTATGCACAGCCAGTAGTCGTGTTCGCATCTAGGGGACCAGTGAAGGGTCCTGAACTTGTCAAAATTGTCGTGAGGGCAATAGCGCTATTGGAAAATGCCGGAGCCAAGATTCATGCAGTTATCTCCGATGGAGTGTCCACTAACCGAAAAATGTGGTCGTGTCTTGGAATCAGCGGTGAGAGAGGAAAGTGCCAAGCTTCATTCACACATCCTTCTGATGACAGCCGAAAAGTCTTCGTTATTTCGGATACGCCTCACCTCATAAAAACTGTTCGAAATAGACTGTACGGCAACGGGAAAAGAACAACAGAATTACTTGTAAGCATAGCCCACTAATTACACAAAAAGTTTTCTTCGGCAAGTATCTAAATATTGATTACTTCATTTTCAGATTGATCTCGGCAATTTTCGATCAAATGGTGCTATTTTCGGGCAATGTACAACGAGGATATCCAGTTACCGGCTGATCTAAGAATCTGTCCAAGAATAACAGAAGCGCACATCAATCTCAGCGTAGCAGCAAAAATGCGAGTACGTTTAGCAACGCAAGTACGTATATATAAGGAAATGTTCTTTTTATTTCGAATTGCGAAGTTCATGAAAAAATGTATACATACACACACACACACACACACACACACACACACACACACACACACACGCGCGCGCGCGCACGCACGCACGTACGCACACACACACACACATGTATGCATGTGTGTGTGTGCGTGTGTGTGGATACTTCGATATATTTTGCAGATTTTCAGCAAATCGGTTGCCGATGCTTTAGAATTCTATCATCAACGCGGCATTTCGACATGGGTGCGTGTGAAGCGACAGTTGAATTTTGTCGGACTATTAACCGCATGTTCGATGCCCTGAACAGAAAAGTACCAAACGAAGGAGTGACGAAAGATGGAAAGGATATGGAAGTACGTTTTTTCATTTATGTATTCATACTATAGTGTATTGTTGCTTTATAGCTGTATTTTTCGAAGATTCTACGAAATTCTCTTCGCTGGCTGAATGATTGGGAATCGAAGCACGTACAAGGCCTCATCAGGGAGAATCTGGATCCACAGCTGAAGGTCTGCGTGTCACGTTACAGGCGATGTTGGAGATGTGCCCATATCTGTGTGATAGATTCGAGTTCAAATATTTATTGACAGGGAAGGTTAATCAAGACTCGTTGGAGGTAGTATGGAGTATTGAAGGAATATTTTGAATTAGTATTACGTCTTTTCACGGGCCGTGATCGCTCAATTTTTCCAACTTTTGCGTATTAATTCATGAACGCTTGCTATTCGGCTTACTTTCAAAATTTGTTAAAAAGAGCTACTCCAACGGTGAACGAACTTTCGCGATTGTATGAATCGTAGCAATTCTTCGGTACTATCCGGCAAGCAGCGGGTTCAAATGACCATCCAGCGGCACCGACATTTCTGCAAGTGTACTCAATGTTGTCGACGTACAGTATTTTAAAGCCTCCCGTTTCTGGCAATTGTACGATCGTCGATCGAGAAGCTCCTCGAATCTTGCTAACTGTCGATGATTTGAAAGACATCTACAAGCCTGAGAAGAAAAATCGCGTCGAAGAGATCCGGAAAAAGTTGGATTCTCTTATAGAGTATACAGATTGGGAGCCAGACGACATAATAGAGAATAATTATGCCCTTGCTCCAGCTCTGGATTGTGTTGTCTACTACGTAATAGGTTGATTTCGCTACTCCCGGGAAAAAAGTTCATATCTGAATATATCTGAATGTATCTAAATCATATCTGTAGAATCAGATATGATCAGACAAGAAAAATGGCCAGGTCGGATCATTCAGATATATTTAGATATGAACTTTTTTTCCCGGGACATATGACGTCACGTAGGCGTACGTTCTGAAAAAAAAAAAACGCTTTTTCCGATACGGATATTTTATTCCGATGGTGTACTTACCAAATTACAGTCGTCCTGAAACAGATTCCTGCGGAAATTTTTTATCATTTACCTAACCGCGAACCTACCTACTTCTAGACCTAATGTACGCACGCTAACCATTATGCTATTTGCTACTTGAGGTTTTCTCATGATGAAAAGGGATAGTATGCGTACTTCGAACGAGGGGAGCAATTAAAACCTTTCACATTTCACACACCCACACACCCACAGACACACCTACACACACACACACACACGTGCGCGCGCACACACGCACACACACATACACACACACGCGCGCGCACACACGCACGCGCGCACACACACACAAACACACACACACACACACACACACACACACACACACACACACACATATATATATATTGTTACACCGTTGGGTGAACATATATGTTTTTAAAAAAACGTCGTTATCGCTTATCGAAGAGTGTTCTTTATTTAGTATTACAATCGTATGACGAATTATTGATCGGTGTTATTCTTGGAGTCTTCTTCTTTCTTGACGATTGTAGTATGATGCGCCGACCGATGAATCTTCTTTCACGATAGCGGCAAAGTAGTAAACGTCGATCGAAGTGCGTAGTTGATTGTGTAGAAAGTTCTTGATGACGACCGAATGAATATTCCAGAGTTATAACTACGCGGACAATATGCACAAAGTTCGGCAACGATATTCTTGATATGCTCGACGGAGACTCTGGATCGAGAATATGTTATGTCTTCTCTGTGTCTTTCTTTCTATCTCTCTGTGATCTCTTTGTATGCGCTAGCGGATGCTCTTATATAGTATTTGGGAATAACGCAATTAGTATCTACTACTTGGTGGGGACAAAAAAATATCGCGTCACTGGCTGACTTATCCAGAAAGTATTAGGTTACATCATTACATTCCTCCCCCCTTAAGGAATTTTGGTCTCCATAAATTTTTCATATTTGACTTGTTGATTGTTTTGGTTTAAATAATTTTTGAATTAACCTTGGCGATTCTTCTCCATCTTCTATTTCTGTAATTCTCGTTCTTTCATTAAGTTTTCCTTTCAATGATTCTTTGAGGTGTATATGCTCGGGTCTGTCTATAGTCTGTGAGTTATTTCCAAAATTACAATGATCAAATATGACACACGGTCTTAAACAAAAAGAAATTGTTTTCTTTAAACATTTTACAAGACCTATTTTATACAAAATATAAGTAATTACAATGGTTTCGCGGTATATCCAAAATACTGAAGTCCATCTTGAATATGTTCTTCAATAGTTTTTGATCTTCGCAATGCTAATTCATTTATTTGTTGATTTATTTCTTCAATATTTGTTCCCAACTCTTGTAAATCTTTCGATTCAATATAGTTTTCAAAGATTACACTAATATTTAATTTTTTTTTCTTGAATCTTTTTAATTCGTAAAAGATCTTTTATTTCTGATTCATTAAAGCTTCCTTGCAACATTATGTCAGATTCAATTGTTTTAATTACATTAGAAGCTTTTAGTATCGCGTGTGCTGCCATTGCTATACATCCTTTTTCAAGATGAACCTTTACATTCGACTCAATTTTTATTGTTCTAGGAGCCTTATCAGGACATAATACATGAAGTGTCTCTACTTTTACTGGTATTACAATCCAGTCTTGTCCTGTTTTTAATTGAATAAACAACGAACTTTCTAGCTGTACATATTTCGGCGTACACATATTTTCTTTCTTTGCGAGAATCATCGTTATTACACATGATGTAGACGATTGTGTTGAATAATCTGGATGTTTCCTTTGAATTAGATACGTATTCTCTACACTTTTTAATTTTTCAAATGCTACTATTTGTAATGGAAAGAATCTTGTTTTCTTTTCATTAATCACTATATAGTCCGTATCTATATGATATAATATATATCCTTTTATGATTAAATAACGCGGAATTGCAATTGGATGCAGTATTTCATACATTTCTTCCTCTAATATTGGTACTTCCAGAATATACATTAACTTTTCTTGTATTACTGCAATTGTTAAATGACTTATGTCGATTAAGGGCGGGGTAAAGTATTAAAATTTGTTTTTTTTTCATTTTTTTTAAATTTTTTAAATGAATGCATAATATCTCAAGAATATTGTGTTAAAATTTCAAGTTGATCGGAGTAAAATTGACGAAGTTATGAGTATTTGAGCGTCTATTGCTCCATGCCGGGTTTTATACCTGGGCGGCAGCTGCGCGGCGCGCTATTGTATTTTTCGACCCCGAATAAATTTCTTGATAAACGGGCCTGTTCCGGTCCCGTTATGTATATTCGAGGCAGGGTGTATATTAGTATACACATTAGTTTGTACATCAGTTGATTAGTAGAGCAGAGGAGCAAGCGGCGCACGACAGTAAAGAAGAAAGAGTTTTGCGTAGACAAACGCAAAAAGATGCTCTCGATCATCTTGATGGAAGTCTTTTGCTCTACGGACCTGGCATCGACGACTTTGAGTGAGTATAAGAAAATTATCGAGTTTTATTTTGAATTTCTAAAAATTCAAAGATAATTGAAAAATCTGAAAAAATTCATACGTATTCAGAAAAATGAACGAATCACGAAAAAAAATTGGGTTGCGGGGAAATTTGTTGACTAATTTTTTTTTTTCATCATTTTGTTAATAACATTTTGGAATTATTATTATGCAAAATTAATCTTTTGAGTACCTTTAATATGCATGAATTTTCTCAGATTTTTATGCAATCGAGAAGTGTTCTCAAACTTATGTGCAATGAGCGCTAAGCGACCAAACTCTTCTGCGTTTTTCAAACCGTTTTTCTGAGACTTGTCATATTTGAAGTCCGTGTGCACGATAACTCAAAATCTACTGGACCAATCGCTTTGAAATTTTGCACAGTACTTCTTCACATAATTCACCAGGTATTGTCGAGAGCTTTTTTGTTTTTTTTAAATAATTACTAATTTTTCAACAACAAATTAGCCGATTTTTTTTAGCGAAAATCGGGTTTTTGGCTCCCAAGTGCTACGAAAAATCGAAAAATCGAAAAAAAAAAATCCTCCCGTCATTACCTCGAGAAATATCTCTTTTAACAAATGCATTTTGATGTTTTTGTTTCAGATGATTCTGTTGCGAGTTATGGTGCACACCGCAAACCAACTTTTTTTCGAGGCGCCTCCGGGGTTTAATTTTCACTCGCTCAATTTAGAATATTTTGCAATGCAAATTTAGGAGAATGTTGTTCAAATGTTACTTTATTATATGTAAATTTTTCAATAAACGAACACTATCCGTTACGCAAAAAAAAAATCTTAAAAACATGCCTTTTTTTCGCCGAATTAACTTTACCCCGCCCTTAATGTAGAAAAATGCTCTTCATTCAATGGAACTTGGAAGAAATTAGGGTAATTCGTATGATTTCTCAGTTTTTCAAATATTAAGTTTGGAGGAAGTATTTGAGGATGCGCTATCCCATGTTTTCCATCGATTATTGCATTCAATAAATCTATTATACTTGTCTTCAAATCTTGATATAACGTAGCGTATCCGGATAAAATCTCATTAATTTGTATATTAATTGTATTTCTTCTTGTTTCTTCATGCAAATTCTTTATATTTCCACTTAATAATTTAAATTGCATAATCATATCTTTAAAAGTTTTATCATTGTTTTTCAATTGATTCATCATTAGAGTTGTCTGATTTTTCACCAAATGTGCTATTAGCAAATTATCGTTCCTTAATTTATCAATCTCATTATTGAAGTAAGTAGCATCAGAGGACGATAATGTTCCAAATAATAGTTTTATTCCTTCTCCAACTATATTAAAGAGTCATCTTTTTATTCTTTGACCAATTAAATGATATAATGCCTTTAATTGACTTTCCAATATTTCATTTCTTTTAATTTGCGCTTCGATCTGTTTCATACTTTGACATATGAATCCCGGTTTATATTGTAAGCATATATTGTATAATTCCTTTGTCTTATTCTTTAATAAGAATATTTCTTCTGGTAAATTACTAAATTCTATTTCGATGATCAATTTCCATGTTTAATGATAAACATGTGCTTTTCCCATACTTTCCAAATAGACTGATTTTTCATTCCCAATGTTCATGACTTGGCCCTGGCTGCGGGTCACTGGGATCAATAGCGTCGCTATCAGTATCGTCAGTACTGTTAATCGTATCATCGGATTCATTCCCATCTGTAAAATAGGGTTTTACATCTATTTTATTATATGTAACGAGGTCATTGCCTCTTCTTATTACTATGCTCTGCTCGTTTAATATTTTTTCTATAATATAAGGTCCTTCCCATGGAGTCCTTAGTTTTGATAACCCCGGTTGTTTGCTTTTTACTAATACTTCTTGTCCTACTCTTAGGGACCTTGGAATTCTTTGGAGGGTTAATCGTTCACGAGTTTTTCTTTGAGCTTTCTCGATTTGCTCTTTCGCTTTTTCTCGGACCTTTTCTCTATACCTTCGTAGTGAGTCATATTTTTCTTTTATTGTTATTTCCAATTCTTCGGCGTCCAGAGGAATGTTCGGGGCATAACCAAATAAAAATTCGAAAGGTGACACTCCGGCCTTTTCATTCCTTGTCGAATTATATGAGATCATGGCCCTGGATAATTGTTTTACCCAATCGGTACTTTCCACCATGTAACTCCGTACGTAATTGAGGATTTCCCGATGAGCTCTTTCATTTTTTCCATTCGATTGTGGATGATACACAAAAGTCGCTGCATATTTAACTTTCAATTTTTCGCACATGACTTCATGAAATTTTCCTTCAAATTCGACACCGTTATCCGTTAGTATTTCTTTTGGGATTCCGAAAATTTTACAATAATTCTCCCAGAATTTTTCAAGTACTTCTTGCGAGTTCTTTGCCTTGAGCGGAGTTATTACCAAATATCTTGTTAGGTAGTCTTGTATTACCAACATATTTTTATAGCCTTGATTAATCGGAAATGGTCCCATTACATCCAATGATACTTTATCGTTTGGATTTATCGGAATGCCAGGGTTTCCTGGATTGGGTCTTGTTACTTGTGACGTTAATTTTTCTTTTTGGCATATTTGGTATCGCTGAATTATCTTTTCTACGTCTTTAGTCATTCCTGGCCAGTTATATTTTTGTTTTAATTTTTCTATAGTCTTTTGCGGTCCGTTATGTCCTCCAATCACTGATTCATGAAATTCCTTTATTATTCTTTCTTTTTCTTTTTGTGAAGTGGGATCTTTCACCTGATTTACATAGATTACTAACTCTCTTTCTGGATTTAGCTTAGAATGTATATATTCGATTATTTCTATAATTATTTTTCGAATTCTCAAATCTTTCATTCTGATCTCTATTGATTGTTTGTTCATAATTCTTGTCTTAATTTCTCCGTACCAGGCTACTTCATCACCATCATAGTCAATGAAAAATCATTTTTCATTACAGTTGTCCGTTATTACCAGACCGTTTTTGTTTGTTCTTCCTTCTTTGAAAAATATATTTTCGGATTTTTCGAACAAATCTTTTTCTTCCAAGTAATCATCGTAACTTGGGTACGTATCATTCATAAATTCATCCAAAGCATCAGGGATTTCATCTTCCAAAATATTTATTCGAGACAAAGCATCATTCTCCAAAATATTTATTCGAGATAAAGTATCTGCGTTTGCATGAGATTTTCCTTTTCTATGTATGATTTCAAAGTCATATTCTTCCAATTTCCATTTCCATCTCATTAACCGTGAAGAAGGATCCTTTAAATTCATGAGCCAAGTTAATGGTTTATGATCCGTGATGATTTTGAATTTTCGTCCGTATAGAAAATGTCGATAATGTTTTACTGTCCAAACAATTGCCAATAATTCTTTTTCCGTAGTAGAATAATTTTGTTCTGCTGGGTTTAATGTTCTTGAAGCATATGAAACGGGCTTGTCTGTGCTTAATTCACCCTGTGATAATATTGCATCTATTGCCTTTCCACTAGCATCTGTTGATAGTATGAATGATTTATTCCAATCAGGATATGCTAAAACAGGTTCTGTGCACAATGAATTTCGCAATGTTATAAATGAGTTTTCTTCATCGGATGTCCCTTGCCAGATTGTTTTTCCTTTAAGTAGATTCGTTAAGGGTAATGCTTTTTTAGAAAAGTCTTTGATGAATCTGAAAGTACATGTCCTGGCTTTTGACAATTGTAGCATACATTTTGAAAATTCTTTGTGAAAGTTTTTCCGTTTTTGTTCTTATTTTTGTAATTGATTTGACAACTAGGACCCTGATAAGATTTTTCTGACCAATTGTTCATCGTTCGTGTTTTCAGTGTTATTTCAGCCTTAATTGCAGAAGTAGTTGCTTCTCTGATATTATTAGGGTGTTCGGTTTTTATATCTAAGCGAATTTCTTTTTCTAGTCCTTCCAGGAAATCAGTGAGACCTTTTTTCTTTTCTTCATCTATTAAGACCGTTTTGTGACTTTGCGGGATCGTTGTTTTGTTTAATATCGACTTTATCGCTAAATCATGAATTTTCATGAATCTCTGAGAGTATTCATTAATCAATTCTTTTGGTTTCTGTTTGCAATTCATCCTTTGCAGTTGGAAAACCGTTAAATCGTCATGACTACCATAATTTATTCGCAAAATATTTTTTAATTCGGTAAAGTTATCGATATTATCCGCTCTAATTTCTACTTTAGCTCTTCCTTTTAATTTTGATCCTAAAATCATCGCAAGTAGAAGAATCTGTTTATTTTTATCTGTATTTCTTTGAGCACTTTCAATCTGATAAATAAATGTCTCTACTGGCATATTTTCTCCATCAAAATCGGATATCGTAATCAGTAATTCTTTAAGCGATGTCGCGTTATTAATTTCTCCTTCGTCTTCAGATATGTCGGAATCATATTCATTTGTTTTCGTTTCTATTTTTGTTTCTATATTTTCTATTCTTCTAAACAGATCTTGGAGCAATTTCTCTATTTTCTCCATGTCTTACCTTCGGCGCTATTTGGTCGTCCTTACAATGTCGAGCGTTTTTCCTCTTCTTTGACGAACGAGGACTTCTTCTTTTCTTCACAAAGACGGGCTGCCAATCACTCCGTATTGACCCCCTTTTTCTTGTTGTTGTTGCCGATGTCCTTCTTCGATGACTGTCGCGTATGATTCCTTCGAGATGTTCCCTTAGGATGATCTTCTCAGATCCTCGTTGGTTTCACACGTGACCTACGATTCGTTGAACGTCTTCGGATATCCCTCAGGTGTTCCGTTAACGATTATTCGTTGAATCGGATACGTGGATAAGGATGCCAATTTATTATTTTGGCGTTCCACCGTTTACCACCAATTTATATGTTTATCAGGATGCCTTTATTGTTTTGGCATCCCACCGCTGCCACCAATTTATATGTTACACCGTTGGGTGAACATATATGTTTTAAAAAAAACGTCGTTATCGCTTATCGAAGAGTGTTCTTTATTTAGTATTACAATCGTATGACGAATTATTGATCGGTGTTATTCTTGGAGTCCTCTTCTTCCTTGACGATTGTAGTATGATGCGCCGACCGATGACTCTTCTTTCACGATAGCGGCAAAGTAGTAAACGTCGATCGAAGTGCGTAGTTGATTGTGTAGAAAGTTCTTGATGACGACCGAATGAATATTCCAGAGTTATAACTACGCGGACAATACGCACAAAGCTCGGCAACGATATTCTTGATATGTTCGACGGAGACTCTGGATCGAGAATGACGATGTCTTCTCTGTGTCTTTCTTTCTATCTCTCTGTGATCTCTTTGTATGCGTTAGCGGATGCTCTTATATAGTATTTGGAAATAACGCAATTAGTATCTACTACTTGGTGGGGACAAAAAAATATCGCGTCACTGGCTGACTTATCCAGAAAGTATTAGGTTACATCGTTACAATATATACACTTTTAACCTACATACAGACATACTTTTAATCCAATGCTTTATGCAAAAGTGAACTATTTTGATGAACTTTAAAAATTAATTAAAAAAAACGATTGTATGGAATCAAACTTTTCAATTATTTGTAGTTTTAAGACACAGTAACAAAAAATGATTAAAAATGAAATAAGAATGATCTGCAAACATTTTTGAATTAGGCATCCAAAAGTCTGCAAGTCTAATAATATTATTAATTTTCTTCGACAGAAACGTAGGTTTTATTTTAAAAATCACTAACTTACTTAAACTGCAGATCATTGAAAAAACAACTACACATCATTAGCTATCCAAAGAGGATTCCATACAGCAGTTTTCTTCAATTAAAACCAATACATTTTATATTTCTATGTCAAAGACAAAAATGTCGCTTTTCACAAAGCGTGGCCTCTCATAACATGTAATGTTTTATAATGAACTGTTGCATAGAATTCGTGAGCTCTGAATTTATATGCAAGAAATACAGTCGTTACTTTTAAAACTGCGGAACCATTCTCCGCAGGGGATTATCCTTGCTAGGAATTCTGCTAGCGTGACTGGTCTACCCGGGAAAAAAAGTTCATGTCTGAGTGGATATGTTCATATATGTTTCAGATATTGTCATATATGTATCAGATATATTCATATTTGACATTTTACAGTATCATATATGATTAGGTCTGATTATATTCCACATCATATATGCATATATAAGATCATATCTGGTCAAATACGGTATCTGGCCTGACCATATATGAACTCATATCTGTTTATATCTGGCTAAGTACCAAGGCGAGTTGGTACCGTAAATTCGTATCTGAACATACATGATGGGATATGTGAACGTATCTGTTCGTATAAGATCATATCCTATCAAATACGGTACCAGACTCTGTTATATAGATCTCATATATGTTTTTATCTGGTCAGGCACCAAGGCGAGTTGGCAGCGTGAAACCATATCTGAACATATATGATGTGATATATGCGCAGGTACGTTCATATAAAATTCTATCTCATCAGATACGATATCGTATCCCATATTCCTGCTCATATATCCCATCAGATACAATATCGTATCTGATGGGATAGAATTTTATATGAATGTACCTGCTCATATATCACATCATATATGCTCAGATATGGTTTCACGCTGCCAACTCGCCTTGGTAACTGACCAGATAAAAACATATATGAGATCTATATAGCAGAGTCTGGTACCGCATTTGATCGGATATGATTTTATACGAACAGATACGTTCACATATCACATTATGTATGTTCAGATACGAATTTACGGTACCAACTCGCCTTGGTACTTAGCCAGATATAAACAGATATGAGTTCATACATGGTCAGGCCAGATACGGCATTTGACCAGATATGATCTTATATATGCATATATGATGTGAAATATGATCAGACCTAATCATATATGATACTGTAAAATGTCAGATATGAATATATCTGATACATATATGACAATATCTGAAACATATATGAACATATCCACTCAGACATGAACTTTTTTTCCCGGGCTATCTTTTTTCTGCATCATTTTCACGACTTCGTCGTAAGAACGTATACAAGATCGACGTAACCTCATTAATTTGTGCACCCAGCTTTCTCATATCCGATTAAGTTATGTCAAGAAAACCGAGCTTTGTACATTTCACAGATGCAGAGCTTGACGGTTTGCTTTCACGGTTAAAGTTATTTACCTATGAGAATCTCGGTTCAAAAATTGCAGGTATCTTTGTCACACTCATATCAATAACGCCATGTTTTTTATAACTAGCTTGGTGGTTTTTTAAATATTTTTTAGGGTACCTTTGCAAACAGCTCCTATGATTTACAAAGTGCGAGGTATGCAGAGGGGCAATAAAAAATGAAGTTTCCTATTCTCAGCAGCCAAGAGCCCAATTAGTGAATCTTAAAACCCACGGGACACTAATTCATCCGAATTCTACATTTTTTCATTCAATCATGGCCATTGAGTCATCTTTTGCAAAGCATTGCGCTCAAGCGGATGTTTACGAGTTCACGGTCGATGAAATATGTTCGACCTACAAATTTTCTTTTCCATGTGTAAAGCACGCAGATTCATTCCTTGCTACGGCAATTCACTACTATTTGCAAATGCGCATGCGTCAATTGACAGCACAGAAAACTGCGATAAGTTCAAAAAAAAGTAGAGAAGTAAGAAAAAAAGCAAAATTCTATAAACTATAATTACAGGACAAGGTATATAGATTACCCAATATTTATTATTAAATAAACGAATTGTTAACAATGTAAACTTAATTATTCATGTTTTTAATTCCCCTCACCTTCAACATGTTTTTTTTTATATACCGTTTTTGAGATACGCGCATTTATTTGAAAGCAGTAGCTCTTTTATCAAAAAACATTTCAGTGGAGAAAAACTTCAACCCATCCATTTAAAAGTTGTAAGTACCATCAACTAATTGCCCTATTTTCGGTTTAAATTTTGAATTTTATTGTTTGAGTCATAATATATAATTGCTATAGATACATATCCATGTATGTTGTTCGAGTAATTATATATAAATGCTATATGTAATTATGTAAAGGATGTATTCTTATTACAACCATGAAGACAGTACGCATGCGCTAGTATATCGCTCTCTGTCCCACAATCGGCCGCTCCGATACTAGCGCTCCAAGTAGTGTGGCCCGTTTCGGAACTTAAATGGCCTTACTTTTTGTCACACGACCTATGCAAAGTATATGGGAGTGCCCAGACCACGGTCTTATATACAGGTCTGGAAACTGTAATGCTGGCAGCCGCGATCAGGTGCGTCAGTAGTGTGACAAATTTCGGTCCGAGCGCCGCCACTAGTTGTCGCTGCGGTTTTAAAACCCCGACATACATAACCTCAATATGGCGAACAACGGAGTGAGCGGTTGAAAACGTATGTAGCTGAGTCGATGATAACTGTTTTTTCTGCGTTTTGGACACAGCCCGTTTTCGATAAATTGAAAGCTTATTTTTATAAAATGGTGAAGTGGTGCGCCGTACGGAATTGTCAATGTATATGTTTAAATGTTTGTGGATATTAATACTTACCTGCCTGTATACAACTGGAATACTTACAAAAATAATATAAAAAATACTGGATGCAGAGAAGGTACGAAAATCAAAAGATTGATTTATATATTCATACTTACCTGCGTTTAAACAGCTGGCATACCTGTAAATAAAAGAAAATAAACGTTATAATATGAAAAAAGAACGGGTTTTTTGTATTTATTTACTTATTTTACCATTATGTTTTCGTGAAATTTCTGTGAACTTATTTATACTTACCATGATGGAATACGTGAAAACAAACAAAAATCATTACATCAACGTGATGAGATAAAAAATATAATAAAGATTTTTTTCGTGGTTACTTGGTACGTTTAATACGTTTCAGGAATAAAAGTTGGTTAAAAAGAGATATGCTACGGTTGACAGCCGAAACACTCGCAACAATAAAAAAAACATGAAGGGGCAACATAAAAAAATTTGAAAGGATTCATTCTGCTTACCTCGATATGAAAAAAAAATGCACGTACAAAAATAAAAGATATCAGAGAATTTTTTGCATTTGTATTTTTATTAAATTGGATAAAAAAACACGGGAATGAGGGATGGAAGAAAAAAATTGAGACAAGTGGCTTGGAAAGTTCACATGCAATGTGACAGCTTCAAAATCGTCTCCTCAACCCCCGGCTCCCCGAATCACGCCCCCTCCCAGGGAAGTGGTACCCCCGAGGCTCGTGCGTCTGTGGCGGAAGGACGACCCCGGGAACCTCCTTCTTCTTCCCCCCTCGCTCAACCCACGGCCCTCTTTAGGGCCAAGGTCACAAAAAAGCCATTGTTAAGGGTTGGCGACCCGGGTACTGTAAGATAATAATAATAAACCAGTAAATCCTATCCGCAGCGTCAGTTATTTAACAAATTCAGGGGTTGATCTGAGACCCATACATGCTTATATGATTGCCTTACGATATTCCAGCCGACTGACCGCCAGTGCCATCTTTCAGCTTCACTTTGGAGCGCAAGTAATGTATTGCTCGATCATAAGTTTTCGCTATCCGGACCGTTCGCCTTTTTGGCCCATCGCTATTTTGAACGATCGACTTTTTGGTCTTTCGCTTTAATAAATTCGAAATTGTGAATCGTCGTAATATTTACAATTCAATAATTTGACGTCTAGATTTGTTTGATTTACTTATACAGGCAATTTGATATTATATATCTCGTTATTTTGTTAAATCTGATATTTGTTTTCGCTTTAAATCAACTTCGAGATATTTTTATTCACAATTTTGATTAACGGTTTTACAGACTATCATAAGATTGATCTATCTATATTCAAACGTTCGTCATTACTGTATTCGAAATTTCGGCCCTTCTGAATATTGATCATTCGAATTTCCGACCCCCACCCAAACCGTCAGTTTCATTAATATGTTTAATTAAATAAACGGTAAAATAATGAAAATATATATTCCTTGGAAAAACCACGGCGCTGCCTAAAGGATCGCTTGATCCAGGCGCATGATCGTTCCGGAATATACGAAGTGAGCCTTATAACTTATTCTGGAAACTATTATAATTAAAATTATAATAGAAGCGTATGTTTATTTCTATGGACATGCTTAATGGACGTGCATATTAGAGTCGGAAGCGTTTCGACACAAAAATGTAAATCTTATGAGTAAAGGGTAGCCCCCCTCCCCACTGCCGGCGTACCGCTCCTAAAGCTCAAAACGAATATGCCTGCACACACAAACATAAAATTCATATTACCGATGAAATGGTAGCAGTTTTAACGAAATGCGTGAAACATTTTTTGAAACTTCGAATGAAAAGAAATTAGAGGGGGTAGTTTATCCTTAAGACGGATGTAATAATTTCAAAACACAGGAGAACATTAAATTGTAGCTTATAAGAATATTTTGAATCAGCGGATACTTGTTAAACACAGAAAACACGAGGGTGATAAACAAATTTATGTTAGGGGTGATTTACCCCCTAAAATTTAGCGTCCGGCAAAAATGGAAAAACGCGTGAACTTAAATTTTGATCCTCCTTCAAAATGATAACTGTTTTATTGATTTTCATGCAACCACCCCAAGTGTGGGCTGAGAAAAAAGCAAATAGAGGGTCGATTCACCCCTTAATTAGATTTTTTATCAACACTCTTATAGAGGATTTTTCATCGCTTTACATTAGACGAATTTTCGATTTTGTTTAATTCAGATCTGTGGACTGCTTGTGGGTGAAACTGCATAATTACCCCGCGACGCGCTGTCCGTTGAGGGGTGATTTCCCCCCTTAACACAATTTTTCTGCCGATACAAAAAAATACGTGTCTCATAGTTTTCAATGCTTTATCACATATATGAGTTTCAACAAAATCGAAAGTGGATACTTCAATGATGTTCCTCGTCAGAGGGGATAGTTAACCCTTAAGACGACCGTAATAATTTCGAAACATGAGAAAACATTAAGTTGGTAGTTTATAGGCATATTTTGAATCAGCGGATACACTTTAAACACAGAAAACACGACTGTGATAAATATATTTATGTTCGGGGCGGTTTACCCCTTTAAATTTGCTGTCCGGCAAAAACGCAAAAACACGTAAACTTGAATTTTGATTCCCCTTCAGAATGATACCTGTTTTATTCATTTTCATGGAACCCTCTTAAGTGTGGGGTGAAAAAAGGCAAATGGAGGGGTGGTTTACCCCTTAATTTTATTTATTCTCAACACTTTCATAGTGGATTTTTCATCGCGTTACATTAGAAGAGTTTTCGTTTTTGTTTCATTTAGATCGGTGGATTGCTTCTAGGTGAAACTGCAAAATCACCCCTCAACACGCCTTTCTTTGAGGGGTGGTTTCCCCCCTTAAAACCGTTTTTCCGCAGATAAAAAAAATACGTGACTAATAGTTTTCAATGCTTTATCACATATATGAGTCTCAACAAAATCGAAGGTGGACACTTAAGTGATGTTCCTTGTCAGCGCTTTTTTCTCCGATTTTCATTATTTTATTTTTATAACTCGTTTGTTTGCTTTTATTAAATATATCCGATACGACTCACGCGCCACCTATTGTACGTTGATGGTACTGTGTCAGAAACTTTCGCGCAAATGCCAACAACAACTGTCAAAGTCTCAACCGAATCTGATGAACGATGTGCGAACGCATAGAAGACGAAAATTATCCGATATGAGCCGCACACCACCGATTGTACGTTGATAGTACTGTGTCAGAAACTTTCGCGCAGGTGCCAACAACAGCTGTCAAAGTTTGAACTTAATCGGATGAACGATGCGCAAACGCATAGAAGACGGACAATTATCCGATGTAGCGGATGTCGGTAAAACAATCCTTTGCTCGCAGCAACACGCAATGCAGCGGCGAGCGGTCTCCTGGACAAAGGGCCGTATTCACAGTCGAGTCTTAAGACTGTTTTCAAGATCACCTCACGTAAGATCGTCTTAAACCGCTGAGACGGTCTTGAGACCTTATGTATTGACAGTTGGCAAGTAAGATCATCTTACGTAAGAATTTGGTCCCAAGCATTTGCTTATTTCATTTAAGTTCACCTTAGCTGAGGCAATGCTTGAGACGATCTTATACGAGGTTCGGGTCTTTCCGGAATTATTCCGTTAGAACAGCCAATCAATGAGCACATTTAGTTGTCTCGAATTCTCATGTCGTTTCTGCTCTACTGAAATTGTATAAGCCATGCTCTAAATACAGTTTGGGCAGTTTCCTTTATCTTCTTTGTTTACGCCGGTCATTTTGAATAAGTTTGAATATTGTGCGACAACTTGTTGATATTACCAGAAAAAATGGCCACAAAATACAAAAATCGAAATTAGAGCGCGACTGAAAAGCAATCATTTGTAAAAATTTTACAAAAATATGCTCGAACAGTGGAAAATAATAAGAGTTCTGCGTCAAGTCTTCAATACAAAGAAGAGGCGTGGGAAGCAATTGGTGAAGAGTACAACTCGTCATCGATTGTTACAGAACAGGCAAGAAAATATCCCTGTTTATATATTTATGTTTAAATATAATCAATACGCAAAAAGCTCTAACGCTTTTAATTGAAAAAGATTAAGAAACAATTCGTAAAAAAACATTGCTTTTGTTCTGCAGCCGGTATTAAAAACCTAATCTTCAATGTAATTTTATTTTTAATAAATCTGATTAAAGTTTTTCAATGTTTTAGAGATCTGTGAAGCAGTTAAAAAACCTGTGGACAAATTTGAAGCAAGCCCAGCGAGATGCTTTAACCAAAGGAAAGCAAAGTCGTTTTTTGACGGGCGGTGGTCCACCATCTGCGTCGGCTAGTGTCGATCCGGAAATCAACATGATTGTGCCGAATTTGATGACAACAGCGCCCACGATGTTTTCATCAAGTCTCGATGAAGAGACTCTGAAACGTAAGAACATTGTATTCAAAGATTCATAAATGTTTGAAAGGGGAAAGTCATGTAAACATACATATTTTTCAAGATTTTTTAGTAAAGAAATCGAATACGTGATTGAGTTAATATAAAGCTTATCTCAAAATATACAATATAAGTATCCTGACAATTTTTTTTAGAATAAATACTTTGAGATATGCTTTATATTAATTCAATAAAGTATTCCATTTATTTGCAAAAAAAACGTACGTTTACATGACTCTTCCCTCTTAACGTATTTGATCAAATCATTTATGAAATATGGAAATATTGACATTTCAGGGCGAGAAAGTCAAGTCGTTGTCGATGACACAGACGAAATTCTTCTCGAAATCTTGGACGAAGAAAACGCGCATGAGCCAACTGAGGACGCACAAAGTTGTGCAATACAAGGCATTGGATTGCTCGTTGAAGGGGTGAATGATGTAGCTAAAATAAACCACCCAGCATCACAAGTTGGCCAACCCGACACACATCACCCGAGGAGGCCATCTACTTCGTCTTCAACTTCCACAAGTAAAATTAATCGTCATTTTGTAGTAAAATTGCAGTTATGCAATTCAATTACATTCAGATTTTGATTCAGCTCTTAATTACAGCACGAAAATCCAAGAGGGCGAGCAGCACACATGACTTGGCCGACGAAGAAAAAGAGCTGAAAACTCGTCGATTGCAATCGATCATGAAACATGAATCGGAGATTTTCTTTTCGAAAAAAGTCAAGAAGAGGAGTTACACGAATTAGCGAAAGCGAAAAGTGCATACGATTTGAGAGCTGCAAAAGCAGCGGCCGAGTTGGCAGAGTTGCTGTTGGCCAAAGAAAAAAAACAAATAATAAGAAGTTTCCGTTCATTATTTCATTTAAGTTTATGTTCATTCAATAATAAAACACAAGTGCAAATGTAATTTTAAAAAAGTACCAATGTGGTAAAAATATATAAATATAACTTTTTAAATACAAATATATATACTATAGATTCATAAAGCCCCAGTTTACAGCCACGCTCAGCGACACATTCTTGCAATTAGGGCATCTCTAGCATCATGCCCGTCCACAGGCTGCCAGTTAAGTGGGTTCGCAGGAATTTCGTGAACCGCATCAGGCTCATCTTCCTCCGGCAAAACATCGTTGAACCGCAAAGCCAGGTTGTGTAGCACGGCACAAGCCACGACAATTGAAGTCGAGCAGACGAGCTTCATCGTTAGCCCTCTCGATAAGCGAGGAAACCGACGTTTCCATACGCCATATGTTCTTTCGACGATTTGCCTCGTTCGTACATGTATAATGTTGTATCTGAAAGAGAAAAGTTAGGAATTAGTCTAAACATTTTCTGCTGCCAATAGAACTACATATTTTTTTCATAAATTCCAAAAATTTCGGACCCTACACCCAGAAAATTATAATTGTTATTTATAAATTTATCTTAAATAGTATTTCATCGTTCTTGTTGTTATTAGAATTCTTCCCAACAAAAGATACCCGTTTTGTATGATTTTTTGGTTTTTTCCACGTATTATGTAAGAGTTTGAAACTCACCTTTGCTGCTCAGGAGTTTCAGGATTTTGTATTGGTGTCATCAAGAAAGGTAAGCACGGGTATCCAGCATCACCAACAAGTAGCCCGTCGAGTTCGCCTTGAAAATACCTTGCGTAAATTCTCGAATTTTGGAATATTCGGCTGTCATGAGCAATGCTGGGCCATTCTGGCACGATGCCCAAAAATTCCATTCTAGGTCCAACGACAGTCTGTGGAAAATATAATCAAGTGTTTATAATAATGTGTTTATACTAAGTGTTTATGATCAACTGATTATTTTATTTTGTGAATTTGTAGGCATCTCAACGTTAACAAATTAAATAACAAATACTTGCCTGTACATTCAAAGAGAAATATCCCTTCCTGTTTCTGAATACCTCATCTATATTGTGAAACCTCGTATGAACCAATCGAATGTGTGTACAATCGATAGCACCATCGACGCCAGGGATTCCAATTGATCCATTCCCATAACCGATCGTTCGAAACCGTCGTCGATTTTCTAGACGTGCTTCGGCGTTATTTGGCATTTTTATCTGCTCTCGCAATAAACTTGCCAATAGTGTGCTGACTCGAAAAACGATTCTCGAAACTGTCGGCTGAGACACTGGTGTACTATCACCAAGAAGAAGCTGTTCATTAAATATTTGTATTAATTATAATTTGAGTAATAACCATGATAATGATCATAAATGAGATATATTGAATAAATTCCAACTCACCTGAAAGCTTGCGGTGGCATAAAATCGGAGTGCCACGAGCAGCTGAAAGACTGGAGGAATAGGTAATCCTCGGTTACTTGGTTTGGCTAAACCGACTTTAATCAGGGGCAGTATTCCGAATTTGACAATATCTTTGCACGTTGCACTATTGCACGTTGTTGGTACTATGCTAGAAACCTTCACGGAAGTGCTGAAACAAAGGGCCGTATTCACAGTCGAGTCTTAAATGTAAGTCCGCCTTAAGGCGATCTTAAGATCGCATTTCGATTCACAGACGCGCCTTGAGGTTACCTTAAGGCAGAACTTAAATCTCTACCTTACCGAAGGTAGAACTAATTCACAGACGATTCTTGAGCTCGTCTTAAGGCGATCTTACTACGTAAGATTCACAGTCGATTCTGAGAGGTCTTAAATATCAACATAACCTCACTATTTGAGCAAAGCAGACGATGTTTTTCAAGTCGACGTTTTACGAGACTTGAGACGATCTCAAGAAAAAAAGTAGCGTGCTGCAAAATAAATTCTTGATACAAATTGATTAGTGGGGATTTAGTTTTTTGCGATAGTGTGAATTATTTTTCGGCAGAAATAGTATTCGAAGTGACAATGTATAAGTACATTATTTATAAGATTATTTGAATTATTTCGCGAAAAATGCACTATTGTGTTTGCACTGTTACGTCCCAGCCTCACTTTTTTCCCGTTCTTCTCAGAACGCCCAACCTATATGCGCACAAAATAGCATCTCCATTTATCGATCAGCGAACTATAAATTATCAATACCAAGCAAGCGTTAGCCAAAATTCTCAGACGACCAAAGGCAAAGAACGTCGCCGTCGCCTGCCTCCCATAAACACAGCCGATGACAAACGCAATACATTAGCACCTCAAAAGAGAAATCATACTCTCGCGACCGCCGAAACAGGAACCTAGAGATAAAGCTCCGCCACAATCCCTCTTTGTCCTACGACCTAAATCCACCCGACAAAGAAAATTCGTGCGAGTCAAATCACGTCATCCGCTCCTATAGAGAAACCTATACGTCCCAAATCTATACGATAGAGACAGAACGATTGCACCAATCACAGCAGCGCTCTAATTAAGGCGGGATCCTGAATTAGCCGGTTCGAAAAATCGATATTTTGAGGAATTTTTTTCGGGTAAAAAAAAAGCAAGTTTAGAGAAATTTTCAGATTATTTTATTACATGTCTGAACATAAGAAAACAATTTTTTTTAAAGAAAAATATCAACAGGCAACCGATTTTTATGCACATTCGTGCCACTGCTGTTTCCATGCGGCGTGACAAATGGAGCTCGTAATTTTCATCTGAAACAAAAAAACCAAAAACCATTTTAATTGTGACATATTTTTCTTCTATATGAACTAAAAAAAACGAAATCTTTGAAATTTGAATGTTTTTTCGGGTTTGAAGTAGAAAATGTGCTTTTTGTGAAAAAAAAAATTATTTCAACTTGCTAAAAAAATTGTTAAGAATTTTTTTTTCGACAATGTTTTTAGTTCAAATAGAAAAGAAAACGATACTGAAGCGAACAAGCTTTGGTTTGTTTCGATTGGACTTCTAGTTTTTTTGTAATCAAGTACGCCAAATTAGAAAAATCGTAAAAATGAAAACTCGAGAAAACGGGCTCCCGAGGGAAGGGAGCGCGCGCCCTAACTGCCCGAGCGCCCGTATACCTGCTCGACACTCCACTACGTTCAGTGCTGTATCTTTGGAAATATTTCGAATTGGGCTATAAAACTTTGTCATGACATTCTTAGATACATCAGGAATAGATTTAAACAATAAAAAAAAATCGATTTTTTGGACCTTCTAATTCAGGATCCGGCCTTAATAAATGAATAAAAATCTCTCTCCCACGTCATGCCAACCTATCACCGAAGTCGACCTAATTTCATATTACTCATTATCCAATCCCTAAGCTACGTACAACAAAACTGCATTCCCCCAAAAGCTCCTTCCCCCAAAAATTAAACCTTCCTAATTTTTCCTTTCACGAAGGAGCACGCACTCTGTTCTTGATCTCCGAATCGAATAGTCGACTTACAACGTTAAACCATTTTGCGCTTTGTATCCGTTGAACAATTATACGCGTTTCTTTTTTGTACCGAGTTATAAGTTGTAAGAATAAGAGATTAATAAACTTAATAATCTGTATTAAGACCAAATCTACGCGTCTAAACCTTTTATTCAATCAACGATCAATCCCTCGGGCGAATCCATCTCTCAATCCAGAAACACGCACCTAAAATTCTCTAAATCAAAATTGTTATTAAATTGTATTCGGAACTCACGTGGAAGCCAATCAAAGACTCACTGCGCGAATCTTAATTCAAATTTCGCGTTCTAACTCGGCAACTTCGCGAGTCCAATCTAAATCTCCCTGCGGGACGTAACAGCACGTTTTTGTGAATTTTGATCCATAATGCATTTTCCCAACGATATTGACATTATAAACATTGACGGTATAGACGATTTCGTGATAGAGAACAACGTGCGCGTTCCCATTTGAGTGCTACAATGAAGAAGAATTCAAAAGGCGATACCGATTTAGCAAAGATATTGTCAAATTCGGAATACTGCCCCTGATTGAAGTCGGTTTAGCCAAACCAAGTAACCGAGGATTACCTATTCCTCCAGTCTTTCAGCTGCTCGTGGCACTCCGATTTTATGCCACCGCAAGCTTTCAGGTGTGTTGGAATTTATTCAATATATCTCATTTGTGATTATTATTATGGTTATTACTCAAATTATAATTAATACAAATATTTGATGAACAGCTTCTTCTTGGTGATAGTACACCAGTGTCTCAGCCGACAGTTTCGAGAATCGTTTTTCGAGTCAGCACACTATTGGCAAGTTTATTGCGAGAGCAGATAAAAATGCCAAATAACGCCGAAGCACGTCTAGAAAATCGACGACGGTTTCGAACGATCGGTTATGGGAATGGATCAACTGGAATCCCTGGCGTCGATGGTGCTATCGATTGTACACACATTCGATTGGTTCATACGAGGTTTCACAATATAGATGAGGTATTCAGAAACAGGAAGGGATATTTCTCTTTGAATGTACAGGCAAGTATTTGTTATTTAATTTGTTAACGTTGAGATGCCTACAAATTCACAAAATAAAATAATCAGTTGATCATAAACACTTAGTATAAACACATTATTATAAACACTTGATTATATTTTCCACAGACTGTCGTTGACCTAGAATGGAATTTTTGGGCATCGTGCCAGAATGGCCCAGCATTGCTCATGACAGCCGAATATTCCAAAATTCGAGAATTTACGCAAGGTATTTTCAAGGCGAACTCGACGGGCTACTTGTTGGTGATGCTGGATACCCGTGCTTACCTTTCTTGATGACACCGATACAAAATCCTGAAACTCCTGAGCAGCAAAGGTGAGTTTCAAACTCTTACATAATACGTGGAAAAAACCAAAAAATCATACAAAACGGGTATCTTTTGTTGGGAAGAATTCTAATAACAGCAAGAACGATGAAATACTATTTAAGATAAATTTATAAATAACAATTATAATTTTTTGGGTGTAGGGTCCGAAAGTTTTGGAATTTATGAAAAAAATATGTAGTTCTATTGGCAGCAGAAAATGTTTAGACTAATTCCTAACTTTTCTCTTTCAGATACAACATTATAAAGTCGAAAGAACATATGGCGTATGGAAACGTCGGTTTCCTTGCTTATCGACAGGGCTAACGACGAAGCTCGTCTGCTCGACTTCAATTGTCGTGGCTTGTGCCGTGCTACACAACCTGGCTTTGCGGTTCAACGATGTTTTGCCGGAGGAAGATGAGCCTGATGCGGTTCACGAAATTCCTGCGAACCCACTTGACTGGCAGCCTGTGGACGGGCATGATGCCCTAATCGCAAGAATGTTTCGCTGAGCGTGGCTGTAAACTGGGGCTTTATGAATCTATAGTATATATATTTGTATTTAAAAAGTTATATTTATATATTTTTACCACATTGGTACTTTTTTTAAATTACATTTGCACTTGTGTTTTATTATTTAATTAACATAAACTTAAATGAAATAATGAACGGAAACTTCTTATTATTTGTTTTTTTCTTTGGCCAACAGCAACTCTGCCAACTCGGCCGCTGCTTTTGCAGCTCTCAAATCGTATGCACTTTTCGCTTTCGCTAATTCGTGTAACTCCTCTTCTTGACTTTTTTTCAAAAAGAAAATCTCCGATTCATGTTTCATGATCGATTGCAATCGACGAGTTTTCAGCTCTTTTTCTTCGTCGTCCAAGTCATGTGTGCTGCACGCCCTCTTGGATTTTCGTGCTGTAATTAAGAGCTGAATCAAAATCTGAATGCAATTGAATTGCATAACTGCAATTTTACTACAAAATGACGATTAATTTTACTTGTGGAAGTTGAAGACGAAGTAGATGGCCTCCTCGGGTGATGTGTGTCGGGTTGGCCAACTTGTGATGCTGGGTGGTTTATTTTAGCTACATCATTCACCCCTTCAACGAGCAATCCAATGCCTTGTCTTGCACAACTTTGTGCGTCCTCAGTTGGCTCATGCGCGTTTTCTTCGTCCAAGATTTCGAGAAGAATTTCGTCTGTGTCGTCGACAACGACTTGATTTTCTCGCCCTGAAATGTCAATATTTCCATATTTCATAAATGATTTGATCAAATACGTTAAGAGGGAAGAGTCATGTAAACGTACGTTTTTTTTGCGAATAAATGGAATACTTTATTGAATTAATATAAAGCATATCTCAAAGTATTTATTCTAAAAAAATTTGTCAGGATACTTATATTGTATATTTTGAGATAAGCTTTATATTAACTCAATCACGTATTCGATTTCTTTACTAAAAAATCTTGAAAAATATGTACGTTTACATGACTTTCCCCTTTCAAACATTTATGAATCTTTGAATACAATGTTCTTACGTTTCAGAGTCTCTTCATCGAGACTTGATGGGTTGGGCGCTGTTGTCATCGTGGGCGCTGTTGTCATCAAATTCGGCACAATCATGCTGATTTCCGGATCGACACTAGCCGACGCGGATGGTGGACCACCGCCCGTCAAAAAACGACTTTGCTTTTCTTTGGTTAAAGCATCTCGCTGGGCTTGCTTCAAATTTGTCCACAGTTTTTTAACTGCTTCACCGATCTCTAAAACATTGAAAAACTTTAATCAGATTTATTAAAAATAAAATTACATTGAAGATTAGGTTTTTAATACCGGCTGCAGAACAAAAGCAATGTTTTTTTACGAATTGTTTCTTAATCTTTTTCAATTAAAAGCGTTAGAGCTTTTTGCGTATTGATTCTATTTAAACATATATATAAACAGGGATATTTTCTTGCCTGCTCTGTAACAATCGATGACGAGTTGTACTCCTCACCAATTGCTTCCCACGCCTCTTCTTTGTCTTGAAGACTTGACGCAGAACTCTTCTTATTTTCCACTGTTCGAGCATATTTTTGTAAAATTTTTACAAATAATTGCTTTTCAGTCGCGCTGTAATTTCGATTTTTGTATTTTGTGGCCATTTTTTCTGGTAATATCAACAAGTTGTCGCACAATATTCAAACTTATTCAAAATTACCGGCGTAGACAAAGAAGATAAAGGAAACTGCCCAAGCATTGTATTTAGAGCATGGCTTATGCAATTTCAGTAGAGCAGAAACGACATGAGAATTCGAGACAACTAAATGTGCTCCTTGATTGGTTGTTCTAACGGAATAATTCCGGAAAGACCCGAACCTCGTATAAGATCATCTCAAGCATTGCCTCAGCTAAGGTGAACTTAAGGCAGAACACCACTGTGAGCCCTGTTTTTTTGCCATTTTTCAAGAATTTTTTTTTGTGGGAAAAAAAAGGGATATTCGAAAATTTTTTTTTTGTTTTGTTCGTTGTTTATTGAAGATACATAAAAAAAAAATTCAAATTTTTCACGCCCCATGGTGACGCTGGGGAAGCTCCCGCGTCAGGTACTGTTGCCTCTGCAGTGGTTCGCGGCACGCAGCAGAACTCTCTTCAAAGTCGATCTGAAAAAAAATACCGAGTGTTTTAGTTAATAATATGATATTTTGAAGAGAAGTACATAGGGATTTGAAAAAATATTGATTCTTAAAAAATAGGCACGCTTTTGAAATTAAAGGACGATTTTCGAGCAAAATTTCTCGTCGAAAATAGGCTATAACTTTTTTTATTATTGAGATATCGAAAAAATCCTATATACTTCTTTAGATAATCTAGTTTTATTGATGCAGTCCAAATTTGAAGTCGATCGGATAAAAATTGCTCGAGTTCTGCTGCGTGCCGCACTCAAAAAAGTGGTTTTGAGAAAAACGCGTTCAAAGTTTTAGGTTTGTTAATTTATGCGATAAATTGGAAAAAAAAATGTTTACCTTTAATCAGCGATGCCGGCACCATATAGCTGGCCTTCAAGAAGCAAATGATTGTCCCTAGCATCTTTTCTCGAACTTGTAGAGGCTCTTCTTGCCTCTTTTGCAGCGTCTGTGAGCGAGCGCTCCGCCAGCTCGATCCGCGCTGCGTCGGTTTCAACGCAAAAATTGAAACAATTTGGGCCGATAGTTATCCCCAACGTCTCCAAAACTTTCATGAGGCTTCTCAGGCCATCATTGAATAATAATACCGCGATATCAGCTGCAATATCGACGATTTTTTTGCTCCCGGACTGACACTTGGGGGCTATTGCCCAAACTGATTTGTTGTAGCTTTCGTTGTTGTTTTGCGTGAAGCCGCCCAAACAATGCTGCAGCAAATCGTCTCTGCTCAAATTTTCGAAGACTGGCGTAATTGCCTCCAATACTTCCTCAGGAAGAGGCGGCTTATGGCGATATTCAGAAATATTACCGCTTGCGACCGTTCGCTGCCACGAACACCACGACTCGGCTCCCTCTGGGCAATCGTCATGTTGTGGCTCACTATCTGTGGATATTTTATGTTTGATAGTTGCCCAAATTGCCTTCCTCATTTTTTCAACATCATCGCTGTTCCTCCGAATAGCCAAGCCGTAATATGTGCTCAACTCGTCAATCAATTTTCCGGTGAGCTTTCCTCTGCCAGACAATCCTTTTTGTTTTTTCACGATTTCGCGGAGGCGCGTCCCCATACGTTTTTGGACATGATCGATGCACTCTTTTTTTTTTATCTCGAAACCGTCGTATGGATCGCTATTCGATATGCCCGACCCTGAGGCGCGCAGCTGCGCGGGACCCCGAGCGTCACGGAGCGCTGCACCGCTCCACAAAATATTCAATATCTCCGAAAATAATTATTTTTTCTACCTGGGTCCAACGGCATCTTAATCTTAAATGTATTTTAGATTTTTCTAGATGGTTTTCAAAAAATCGATTTTTTGAAGCCGTCACAGTGGTGTTGTCCCTTAAATGAAATAAGCAAATGCTTGGGACCAAATTCTTACGTAAGGTGATCTTACTTGCCAACTGTGAATACATAAGGTCTCAAGACCGTCTCAGCGGTTTAAGACGATCTTACGTGAGGCGATCTTGAGAACGGTCTTAAGACTCGACTGCGAATACGGCCCAAAGTTACTGTACAGAGTTTCAACTCAGTCGGGCGAACGCATAAAAGTACACACAAACATTCATTTTTATATATTAGATCTTTTTCATAATTTATTTCCTATTTCTCTCTCTCTCTCTCTCTCTCTCTCTCTCTCTCTCTCTCTCTCTCTCTCTCTCTCTCTCTCTCTCTCTCTCTCTCCCCCTCTCTTACACACTTAACTCTTCAATCTGAAACCTGTTGCAAACTGTTAAATATTGTATATATTATTTAAATACATACAACATCTATTTGTATATTATATTATTTATATTATTATACATTATAAACTTTAGGAGCGTTCATACAGGACCCCTTGAGGTTTATTAGTTATTATCATTCTTCTATTCATATATGACAAAGTGATATGACAAACACAGTTATCCTGCGTATTATGCAACGCATAGGCGACCAACATAAAAACACATTAAGGGACAACACCACTGTGACGGCTTCAAAAAATCGATTTTTTGAAAACCATCTAGAAAAATCTAAAATACATTTAAGATTAAGATGCCGTTGGACCCAGGTAGAAAAAATAATTATTTTCGGAGATATTGAATATTTTGTGGAGCGGTGCAGCGCTCCGTGACGCTCGGGGTCCCGCGCAGCCGCCTCTTCCTGAGGAAGTATTGGAGGCAATTACGCCAGTCTTCGAAAATTTGAGCAGAGACGATTTGCTGCAGCATTGTTTGGGCGGCTTCACGCAAAACAACAACGAAAGCTACAACAAATCAGTTTGGGCAATAGCCCCCAAGTGTCAGTCCGGGAGCAAAAAAATCGTCGATATTGCAGCTGATATCGCGGTATTATTATTCAATGATGGCCTGAGAAGCCTCATGAAAGTTTTGGAGACGTTGGGGATAACTATCGGCCCAAATTGTTTCAATTTTTGCGTTGAAACCGACGCAGCGCGGATCGAGCTGGCGGAGCGCTCGCTCACAGACGCTGCAAAAGAGGCAAGAAGAGCCTCTACAAGTTCGAGAAAAGATGCTAGGGACAATCATTTGCTTCTTGAAGGCCAGCTATATGGTGCCGGCTTCGCTGATTAAAGGTAAAAATTTTTTTTTCCAATTTATCGCATAAATTAACAAACCTAAAACTTTGAACGCGTTTTTCTCAATACCACTTTTTTGAGTGCGGCACGCAGCAGAACTCGAGCAATTTTTATCCGATCGACTTCAAATTTGGACTGCATCAATAAAACTAGATTATCTAAAGAAGTACATAGGATTTTTTCGATATCTCAATAATAAAAAAAGTTATAGCCTATTTTCGACGAGAAATTTTGCTCGAAAATCGTCCTTCAATTTCAAAAGCGTGCCTATTTTTTAAAAATCAATATTTTTTCAAATCCCTATGTACTTCTCTTCAAAATATCATATTATTAACGAAAACACTCGGTATTTTTTTTCAGATCGACTTTGAAGAGAGTTCTGCTGCGTGCCGCGAACCACTGCAGAGGCAACAGTACCTGACGCGGGAGCTTCCCCAGCGTCACCATGGGGCGTGAAAAATTTGAAATTTTTTTTTTATGTATCTTCAATAAACAACGAACAAAACAAAAAAAAGTTTTCGAATATCTCTTTTTTTTCCCACAAAAAAAAATTCTTGAAAAATGGCAAAAAAACAGGGGGTCACAGTGGTGTTCTGCCTTAATTCTCCAAATTCTGAATGAGCGCCTCGCTCTCACAATACATAGGCACTGTGTATAATTCCCCGCCTCGGCAATTTATATATATACATATATAATTTCGATAAATTCATGACTCGCACCCCGCTCTCACACACATACTATACTACAATCTTAATCACACACATACTATACTACAATGTGCCACCTTTCCCTACATGACGTTGGTCTCGCTCATTCCGCCCTCCCCTTTTCTTCCATTACACCGAAGATGGAATTTTCTATCGATGTAGGCATCAATCTATCACAGTATATATATATATATATATACATATATGTAAGGTAATGTTGATTTTAAGCTTAGGTAACTGTTGTTGTATACTGTCAGTTGCAATCATTGTTGTGTCTGTGGCTTTACAATATGCTCAATTTGGGTCTTTTGGCTGGCGTGGTAACAATGGAACACTTATAGTTGATGTTATCGAGCAATAAATGAAAAAGTTGAGTTTGGGGCAAGATGATTCCCTTCTAGGTGTATAAGATAATCCCTAGGGATCATATTTTATACAAACAACGTGCCTACTTTGTTTTTGTTAAATATTATGTAGTATCATATTAAATATTATTATCATTAATTTAATTAATATTATTATTATTTATTTAATTTTTTTTTTATTGGTTTGTTCCAGTCGTACAGGGTCTTCCTCTTTTTACGAGCCCCACCCACCTCAACTTCGTTCTGTCGTTCATTTCACACCCCCCTCCCCTCTATATCTTCCTCATTCCACAATTCCCCCGTCTACCTCCCATCCCCCCACCTTGCGGCCGCAGCCGACTTCCCCCTCTGTGTCGTATTCACCATGACATACCTGCCATGGGCATAGGGAAACTGCGGAAAACCTATACCGATACAGCCGGTCCCAAGTTCGCCTCCCAGTCACGGAACTAGTCGTCTTTCGCCGAGAAATATCGAAGAAAAATATTTCACGACGAAAGTGACGCGACTGGGATTCGACCAGTCGCGTCACTTTCGTCGACCTCCCGATCCGCTGGCCAGCACGCTAACCACTAGACCAACGCACCGGGTATTATTTATTTAATATTATTATTATTAACTTTATTTATTTTTATATTAAATATTATTAAAAATCAACTATTAATGTATAATTCATCTCACAAATAATAATCGATATACCTAAGTGATTTGAGGCTGGCTGTTGGTTTAGTTTTATTCTAGTTGGGTGAGATAAAACTTATAATATACCTAAAGGTAATTTAACTTGTAAGTTCAGTTTATGTTGTATACCTATGATTAATTTATATATAAAGTTGTAAACTCGAGCAATATTTATCTATATTTACGTAATATCTCCAAAATAAAAAAAATCCCAAGGATCATCTTGGACACCGGAGTGTCCCAGATGATCCTTATGTAGGGTTTAAAAAAAGAGGAAATCGTTTTATTAAAACCTTAATAAATTTAATATTTCGAATATGCCAATCGTAAGGTAGATAAATATATCAGTAGTAAACGCTTTCAGATCTTAATCACGTTGAATATCTTTGAAATTATGAGCATTTTCCCTTAAAGGGATCTTCTTATACACATATTCCCTAAGTGTTAACATTGTTTTTTTTCGAATTACCTGTAATTATTACTTAGAAAAAAATTACAAATATATAGTGGTTTTGTTTGCACGAAAAGTACAAAAAATTGACAAAAAGTGTTTTTGTATAAAACCCACTTCCAAAAGTTGGGCTGCGTAGATTTTGCCTATCAAGTCGTAGATCACATTGACGTTGTTAAAGTAAATGTAAATTCCAGGCCTCGTGGTCGAGCGGACTCGGAAATAACTAGTAACATATTCTGATTATAATAACAATTATTTACTTGCTTCTACATTCATTGACCAACTGTTTTATAATTGACAATTAGAATTGTTTTTTTCTTTTTTTCAAATTTTGGCGCTTTTATTGGTATAACCATTAGCCGAGAGGGAGCGCCACTGACATCCGGATTCACTGTTTACCTTGCTGCTATAATAAAATGAAAGACTATGGGGAACTAGGAACTATTGGTTTCCTATCATAAGGCTGGTATCGGTTGAGTCAATTCACTGACAAAATTTGCTCCCATCTCAAAGCATTGAGTGTCCCGCCCCTGGCCTTGATATGCATTACAGTTCATTACACAGTTCACATTCCAATCATATAAGAGGTTGACTTGTGGACTTGCAGAAACATACAATCGAAAATTAATCATACCGTAATAGTTAACGCGTCATGCAGCGAAAATCAACAGCGCTTTGAATTTTTGTGCGGCAACATCAACATCAACAATGTTCATCGTCGAAACAAACTCAGTTCTTCCTAATGTCATGTCAATCTTTAATATTTCCGAAACCTTTATATAATCGCTTCCTAACCATATGTCGTCTGTCTATACATCGTTCCCAAAAATGCAAATAATATTGAACGGAAGTTGACTCCATGGTTTTCCTTTATGTACAGTCATTGACTATATATCGTCTTTCCACCCAGCTGTTATGCCATAGCAATAATACGTGGTCGTATTGCTCGTCGCAAAAAAATTAGTAACGATGTTCTCAACATTGTTGGATCAAATTCTTTGAATAAAGAATACATGCGTTTAATGGGCTCGAATTATTTAGGCTCTTCCGGCATTGAAAAACACGTCCGATCTCGACATAATTAGTGAAACTACTAAATCTCATGATCACTTCCTTCTCAGTTTTCTCAAACTATTATTGTTATTACTATTATTCATTGCAACAAGCTGTAGGTGGTGAGTCATCGCGAATCTTATGACGTTTCAAAAACTAATTTATAAAACACCAGGATGATCACCTTGTTCCGCATTCTCGTCAGTCACTTCCGTCCGTTATTATTCCTCCTCCGCGTCCCCTCCACGACACACTTCGCAGTACAATCATACATATACGCTGAGTGAGTATATCTCTATACAGATATGAGTCACGTCTATACGTAATGATAACAATGGCATATCAAGGCAAGTAAATCTCTCTTGCCCAACTGACAAGTGTCCCTACTCTCCTCTAGCCCAACGTATCATCCCTTTCTTTTTTACGTGTCTTGTGGAGAAATAACACCGCATTTTACTAAAAGTTTACGTGAAAAAAAAAACAACCGTAATAAAAATATGACTCACTTCTCGCTCATCGCCTCTTCACTTCTCCTTATCCATCTCGTTCGTCAGAGATATACTCTACGCGTAATGGTCATACGCGTAGAGTATATCGTCAGAGATATACTCTACGCGTATGACCATTTCTTGGTAACAAACCGACCCACAAGAACACAGCTATACTATTAATGTCTGTAGAATACAAACCCAAACAAACTACTATTTCTACTGCTGTATCATAAATGTGTGCTATCTGTTTGGGTTTACTGCTACTGTTTGTAATAAAAGTTTGTTTTGGTTTTTGAGCATTCTCCTCCAAAATATAAGTTGTTATACCATTTTTCAGTGATTAGTATCGTTGGAAAAATTTCGGCTGGTTTTCTTATGGAGCCGCGATTTGACATACACTAAGCATAAATATTAAAGGATTAAAAAACTTCGATTTTTTTTTGTAATTTTCAAAAGGTTGTAACTTAGCGAAAAATGGTCGTAGAACAATGAATAAGAAAATAAATTAAAGTTTGAAGTCTCTAGTTTTGAGTTTAACTGTTTACCATTCAAAATCGATAAAGGAAATCTGAATGAAACATTTTTCCGATTTTTAAATATTTTTTCAATAATAAATATTTCTTTTGACAAGAAAAATCTTGGATATTGACAGAAAAAAAAGCCATCCCTCAAAATCAATTTAAAAAAAAAGAAAAATTGATCCCCAAAAGGCAATCGTGAATATGCTTGAGCGACATCACGCCAAAATACGAAAGTGGATTTTTCAATGCATCTATCTCCGCAACCACGCTTTAAAATGAAGTTTCGACACTTTCGTGATATTATGATACGAACCTAAGCTTTTGAATCCTCTTATCGGCTCCCCCAACATTGGCGCAATGTGTTGGGCCGACGGTGAGATATCGTTATTGTATCTAAATCGCCAAAAATATTATAAATCTTATAGATGTCTCCTAGAGATATCCGACCAGCTGACAGATTGCGAAGTGAGCATGCATCGCTCCTTCCATGTGGGAATTTTGGATTTTATTCAAACATTGCCCTTTATAGAACATTTTTATCGCACTCACAGTTGATTTATTAGTCTATATTTTACCACGTTTTTATTAACTCGCTTCCTGCTCTGTCTGTTTGTCTGTTCGGTACAAATTTTGCAATCGATTTTAAACGAACTTCCGGATGAACTACAGACTTGAAACTTTAAGGGGCTATACCAGTGTGACACTTTCAAAAAATGGATTTTTTTTTGCCATTTTCGACAGTTTATACTTTCAAGAATATCCTGTAAAAATCATTTTATCTTACAAATATCATTTTATCTTGCAAAAATCGAAGGTTAAATCTTTAAACGCGTTTTTTTCGAAATGAGATTTTTCAAATTTGCTGACATTGTAACTCAAAGAGCAATTATCCGATTGACTTGAAATTTGAACTGAGTACTCTTAAATATATTTACTCTACAATGACGTAGGATATTATTGATTGGATGAAAATTGACGATTTGGCATTGAAAAAAACGACCATTTTATAGGCAAGAAAACAGACTTTTTTTCATAACTACGCCATTTTGTTAGATTTTGATATTTTTCGAAAATCTTACGTCATTGTACAGCAAATACCTTCCAGTTTAACGACATTTTTTCCTTTCTCGGTTTCAGCTACTCAATCGGCCGAAATCATGTCAACAGTAGAGGAACTTTTTTTTTGGCGCCTCCGAAGGCAGCGCATAAGTCGCTTGGATCTCAATATTTTTCTATGAAAACAATATGTAATATAGGTCAAATATAGCCAAATATATTCTTAATTTTCCGAAACATTTAATTGAGTACTTTTCTTCCAAAAAATTCCCGAAAATCACCCAAATCTTCAGCGTTCACACTGGTATAGCCCCTTAAACATAGCTCAGAACTGGATGATAATGCAATATTAACTCGCTTTCTTGTCTGTCTGTTTGTTTGTTTTTTGTTTGCCTGTTCGGTACGAATTTTAAAATAACTTCCGGATGAGCTAAACTGTAAAACAATTGTTTGTAATTAAACTAACTAAATTTGTTAATTAAACTAACAATTTTCTATTGTATATATATGTAACTAAATATATCAGTACAGATATATAACTGAAATATATCAATAAAGTCTGTTTCTTTTTTTTTCACTGTGGCGTACCAAACCGATCATTTTGAAAAAATTATATAATCTAATAAGGTGCCCAAAGATTATATGAAAAAAATTTCGTTATTGTACCCCAAGTGGATTATAGTAAAAAAAAATAAAACAAGGAACATTATTTTTTTTTCAAACCTTAATCTTTCGCAAGATGTTCTATAATTTTATTTCGTAACACGTTTGATCGTAATAAGTACCAAAAAAAAAATCAAATCGATCCACTGAACCGTTTCCGGAAAAAAAATTTTTTTTTTTATATTTAAAAAAAAATCATTTTTCTAAAACGATTGCGTTGACGGGGATGAAATTTTCCGAAAATTTGTTTTTTTCATACCTCAGAATATACTCCAAATTTCGCTGGAAAAAATGCGGGGGCAATTTTTCCCTACTTACCCGGCTATGGCCTTTCAGCAAGTTCTTAACATTACGCGATAGCTGAGCAATATCCTTAAGGGGGGGTGGGGCTTTTGACGTCCGACAATGAGTCATTTTTCATGAATTTTTTTAATGGTGTTAAAATAATCGCATCATTTTAAAATTTTGACATTGTTTTATTACAACTTTCAAGTGTTAAAAATTCTTTCTTTTTTTTCACAAAACAAAATGGCGGAGTTATAAGGCATTTCTTCAGGCGTCTTTTGCGTGATATCGAAACGTGCTCTGTCTGATTTTTTCTATTCATCTGAAAGAGAAATCGAAAATACTATTCGATTATTGACATGTGTAGGAGAAGGATATACCTATAAAAATATGAAAAAGTACAAAACTAAAAATTAAGTGGGCTTTTTTAATCAATTTTTCATATTTTTGACCATTTTATCGACAATTTTTACCCCAAAAAAGTAATTTATTCACGCGATAATCTTAAAACTTTAGGTATATCCTTTCTATAATGTTATAGTGAGAAACCTCGCAAAATTTCAGCCAGATCAATCAATAACTTCTGAGCTATAACATTAACAGTTTTTGAAAAAGCAGTTTCGAGATAATGGCGTTTAAAGTTTCCCTAGTTCACAGCATGCGTTCCGGGCGCGCTCTAGACTATGTGCTATAACTTCGTAAATATTTCATATTTCGATTTTTCGATTTTCCAGTATACTTTTAATATATTATACTTTCGAAATATATGACAAAAATCGATTTTTTGAACATTGTGAAGGGTTTCATCCCCTTAAAAAGAAAATAATAGCCAAGCGAATCCTCTTGGCAGGGAGACTATACTAAAGGAGTCTCCACTCTAATGGAAGGGATAGAGGAAAAGTGCTACGCGAATCAGCTTGATTTAAGTAGTACTCGATTGAGCCACCAGCAGCGCTAGGTAGAAGCTGACGCATGGCACAATGAAGCTAGCCACGTGTGAGAGAGATGAAACGAAGTTGTTGATTTGAGTAAACATTATTTACTTGTGTATGAAAATAATGACACCATGGTAGTGATAAAAAAAATTAAACTATTTTGCCATTTGTTTCTACATAACATATACTTATAGAAAACCATTGATTTTTGCTTTTCCGTTAAAATAAAAGTATACAACAAATTATTCTCGCTTTACGTTATTATTTTTATATTTACTATATTATTTTCGCTTTACGTATGAATATGGCCGCCACTGTAAGTTTAATAACGAAGAGTTCGAGAAGAAGGCTACGAAATGCAGTTTGCAAACTGGCAAAAAAACAAACAAGGCAGTGGATGAACGTTTGTATCAAATATACAAAGAAGATGATGAGTTTTTATGCCGTAGAATTGATAGTAGTTGAAGCTCAAACTCATGATTGTGGATTTGCCATTGAATTGTAATTGTCAATGGCGTTGTTGAAACTCAAACAACTCGCTCATTAATGTGGCATTTGTCATTGTTTTTCTCCTTTTTTCCCACAAATATGATTTGCGTTTGCGATCGATTCATCGGTAATAGAAATAGTCACACTTGATCTTTTTGTTCAAGGGATGTGCCTATATTTTAGCTCGCATTTTCATTTTTGCCACGAATGAAAGCTGCCAGTTTTTCTAAGAGTGTTATTAGCCTGATGAAAATGTTTCATTCGGTACAGGAAACATTACTGAAGAAAGTGGTTTACCATATTCCGTCCAAAATGCATAAAGTCCTATCACTTGGAAACAATATTGCAATGTTTCCATGTTTAAATATGTATCGTTTATAGTGTATAAAAATATTTGTTACATTTCGGTGAAATAATTTCGATATATATTTTTTTCAAACTTTTCCGTGCGACTTGAAAAGAGGATATGAAAATAATACGAGCAACGACGGCTACGTCCCAAATTCAACTTTTTACACAAAAAATGAACATTCACGATGTTTCTCAATGTAACATGTATATCCACGATTATATTCAGAATTTGTTATAAACCATCAGCAGTAATTACTATCGTCTGGTTCGCGTGCGCATGAGAATGGGGCGTTTGAATATTGAGTTTTTGGTTATGTTCCTTTTCGTTTTCGCTTGCCAGTGGAATGAAGTTTCTCGCGATTTACCCCCACCGCCGATGCGTCTGTGGCGTCGCTGCCACCCATGTCTCGTGTCGTCTCCTTAGCGCGGCGCTACGAACGCCCTCAACAAAAGAACTCACTACGAGGCTATCTAGGAGTTCCGACGACTTCGTGTCCCTGCAAAAAAGGGATTATTCGGCGCGTCCTCCTACTCTACACGTGTGGCTACTTGTTCAACGTAGTTTTTAAGTGTACATAAAAGTTATGAAGAGTTTTATCATTATTCATATAATTTGGTGGAGTGTCTTTACTTATTTCACCCGGTAACTCCCTCCTCCAAACGTCAGCCATCACCGGCGCCACATAGTGGCCGCAATGGAAACTGTGTTTTTCGAGCAGATTCGTATACCATTTCCGTAGTAGGGATGGGCGATGTTGAAAATAAAATCGATTATTAAGAAATCGATGTTTTAAAAAAGTATCGTTGCGGTAAATCGATTATTTCCTTCAAACAATCGACGATTCGATTAATCGATTGGAAACAAATATTGGTGAAACATGAAAGGGGTTCTTTTATTGTTGAATTTCTTTATCGTACAAACACGGTTCTTTTAATTATTCACAATCCAGTTTTATCCATAGAGCCGATATCTGAAAAACTGAGTTAGTGACGCAAGTACTTAATTAGAAACGTATAGAGTATAGATATGGCAGTCAACGATCATGGAGGCACGTATGGAAAATATAATTATTTATGACAAAATAATAAGTTTTTCAGAATATTATTACTAAATCATTTTTTTTAACGGGTTACGTGGGTTTCGAAGTTAAAAAAGCATATTTTCTCTTCTTTTTTTAAATATAATATATAAATTACTTTATTCAAAATGTTAAGCACATAAAAAAGCAACATTTCAAAAATATTTTTAAAAATTTCACCCATAAATTTGGGAAATTCGGCCGGTGGGACCTGGTTTCCGGAGACCCCTAAAAAAAAAGTGTCCTCGTGGTGGTCAGGATAACTCATGATAGCTTTATCTAAAATTAAAAAACCAATTTTTTTCTGTTAGTTTATAAATATAACTCGTGATTGAACGAAGGATTTAAAAAAAAATTGATATCTGAATTTTTGGCAGAGTTGTATGCAAAATAGTTCAATTTTTGGTACAATTTACACTACGTATAGCCTTGTAATATTAGTTGTAATCGAAAAAAAACCTTCGTTTAATCACTAGTCAATGCTATTTTCAAGAAGTGTGCAAAATTTTAATAAGATCGGTGCGTTAGTTTTTGAGAAATCATGTCCACCGACTTCAAAAATAGTGTTTTGAGAAAAATGCGATTACCTGCGTCGCTCCCGGTCGGTCTTTCCCAACGGGGGAAATTCCCAAAGGTTCTCTCTCCTAGACTTTTACTCCGATTGACTTAAAAGTTTGGGAGAATATTTGTCACGTACGACGTTTTCTTTCATTTTCTTTGTATACTGCGCATAATCGTACACGTGTAAGAAGCAATAGAGGCTGCTATTTCTATTTTTTCACCGTAACCAAAAATATAAGCGTTCGAGGTATCCACAACATTTTATTGCTTCTCACACTACAGAATCACGTGCATCTCTAGACCATAGCGAAGATATACTCTTTTCTTGTTTGTTAACTGCACACAATAGCCTATACCCATAGTTCCGTATCATAGAGCGTTTCGTTCAACGAGCCGTTCTGCTATTTTTTTCCCGCTCTGCATGGGCGCGATAATAAAAGATCTCCGCTCGAACTTATGAACTCTTTTTCCAGAGAGTAAGTAAGGTGACATAGAATTTTTCATACGATGATTGTTTGCTTGCGTGATCATTATTCTATTAATTGCGGTATTATAATAAAAATGATATGTCTATTGGCGGATTAAATATATATATATATATAGCCGCAGCGCGCAGGCGTGTAAAGTTCTAACAAAATAATGGGCGCCACTAGTGGAAGAATGTGACATTAATAAATTTAGACATTTCGCATAGCGAAGATGTCGGGCGGTGTCATACCCCCAATCAAGACCAAGCATCAACTATCAGAAACCACCTTTGCATCCATGTTGAAAATAATACAAGAACAAGATGGTTTCTGATTAGGCATTTTAAACCGCGCCGGACGTTGCGTCCTGCGGGAAAGGGAAAAAATTTGTTTGTCATTATATGGAATTCGATGTTGCTTTATAAAAATCGAGAATCGATTAATCGACCGCTAAAAATATCGATGAAATATAATCGATTATTTCATAGAAAATATCGACACTTTCGATTAATCGAAAAACATCGCCCATCCGTATTCCGTAATACATAGTTGGGACTCCTTTAGTATAGTCTTCCTGCCTCTTGGTTTGAATTCGCTGTTCTCACTGACAAACCACACATACATATGCGTAGCGGTTGCTGGGGAACAGCAGCAAGCATAGCATCGCGAGCGTCGTAATTTCGTTCGCTTTGCTCTCTTCGCCTTCTCTTTTCTCTGTCGTACCGCTATACACATCCCCTTCCCCACTTCACCAGTGACGACGCGAGCTTCGCTTTCTCCACCACATTTTTGCGTTCATAATGGTAGCGGCGGGGTAATTGCGGGAGGAGTGGAAGATGGGAGATCACCCGTTCCCCGCCGATCCTTCTGTCCACGTCACCACGGCGCATGCAATCATAAGCCGCCGCTTCCAAGTATCGTTGAATTGAGAACGCGGCGCGCACACAGTCAAGGCGACGAGAAAGCCGGTATCCATTATTTCCTGGCATCGTCCCAGAAGCCGATTCAGTTGGTCTTTGACTTTCAGACGTTCATCGACGCCCAAGCGTAGTCAAAGTTCTAGCACGATTGATACTCCGACCACACCCATTTTAATAAAAGTAAGTTACGTTTTGATATTTCTCGTGTCATTCACACAGATCGAGCGTAATAGTCCTTTCGTTCACTTCGATTCTATGGACATATGTGTCACTCGCGCTTGCTACACAAGTTATGCCGTCACTCTCAATTGCTGTCATTATTATTATTACTGTCAGCGATACTTTTGCCAATCGAATCTCACCATAGTTTGACATTCCCATCTAATTTTTATGTATGCAAACAGAGTCGGAATCATGCTTCGACAGCGATATCTCTCAATATCGCACGCACGCCAAACTTACACTTTTAGACATCGCATTCTAAGATCTCTCCCCCGGTCCGCTGATGGCGACCGGTGTCGTAAGCAATCATTAGTCTCTACAACAAAAAAGATTGCTTTCTCATTCTTCAGCGGATTTGACATACAGCTGTCGTGATTAATCATTAGTCTCTAAAAAAAAAGATCGCTTCCTCATTCTCAGCGGATCTGATATAGAGCAGTGAATGCCCGATCAGCACGCTACCTATGCATATAATGATCGCAGCCGATCATACTGCTTAACAAGCGAGGGAGACAGGAGGGTGATCGCGTTTCCTTTACCGCGACTTATTACTTTTATTGATACAACTCACATTCACTTCATTGCGAGCCCGCATTGACGTCATATGCTTGGAAATAGACGTTCGTCAATTTCCATTGACGAACGTTTAAGGCAGTAGTCTGCTTTAGGAGCCGAAAAAAAAGCGTTTTTTCAACAATTTTTTTGAAAGGGAAGGAAATGATTGCGGTAAACGAAATTTTGAGACGATAGTATATTATATTCAAGCTTTAAAAAACAATTTTTATTATTACAAATTATTGAAATTTGCCAAAGTTGTAACGATTTTTCTGGGGCGCCTGGAGTGTGCACTCGTAAATCGGTGCCGGTGATGGAGGTCGTGCGATGCATCTGAAACAGTGGAACCAAATTTTTTTTTAGTTTTTATAAGTTCCTTTTCTATATGAACTAAAAAAATACCGAAGAAATGACGAAATTCCAAATTTTTTCGAAGTTTGAAAAAAAAATTCACTTTTTTGAAAAAAAAAATTCACTTTAAGTTGCAAAACAAGTAATTTAAATAGTACTTTTGTCCAACTTTTTTAGTTCAAATAGAAGATAATTCAATACTGAAGCTAGATCACTTTGGTTTTTTTCGATCGGACATATATTGTTTTTACTATCGCCGGCACCGTTTTCCAAAACTTGTGAAAATGAAAACTCGAGAAAACGGGCTGTAAAGTTCTGCCCGAGCATTCGCACCTGCTCGACGCTCGGCCACTAAAACTGATCTAGCTTCGAAAATATGTCGAATTGGTCTCTAAAATTTTGAACACATATTCTTGGATAGTTTTGGAATAGATTTAAGACAAAAACGAAAAATCGATTTTTTGAAGCCTGTAAAGCAGACTACTGCCTTAAGGAGGTTGGAGTGGTCCAGTTGAGTTAAATGACGGTTTGAGTTTTTTTTTCTTTCAATAAACCTCAAAACAATGCATACGAAGTTTAGATTTATTCTGTAGATGCTAAATTTTCATAAAACATATAACAAAAGGGCAAAATTATGCATTTTTATACTTTTGATACGTGAAAAAGAAGAAGTTGTTGTGTTACTAGCATCTTGAAAAAGGATAACATTACTGATGATTATGATAAAAGACTCGTAATATTTTACTAGATTAAAAAGATTGAAAAGATGAAAAATATTTGAAAGATTAAAAGGTATAAAAAAATATCGTAATCTTTTATCAAACCTTGATGGTTCAATATTGAATATATACGGTTTCCGATGAGCAAGATGGGGTTTTTTTCCTAAATGTTTACAAAGTTTTTCGTTTACGTTAATCCGTTGTTAGAAATGGTTTATCTTGCTGCTAAATAGTTGAAAAAATTACGTCACCCGTAGCGCGAACGTTTTGCCGCAAGCTTCCGGAGTCTCCGGAAGCTTCCGGCTCAAAGAACAGGTCGATTTTCAATTTTTTTTGAGAGAGCATTGAGATGACTAAGTCGGGTTTTTTACACCCAATTGACTCATCGTCTTGCCAAATTTGAGTTTTCTTCGTTGAACAATATTGATAAACAATAAAGTTATTGTTATTCAAACAGAGTTCCTTTGCCGCGTAAAATATACTTTTAGTATAATAATAAAACTTTCGTGCGACCGAGTACTTTTTTAAATATTGAAAAAACACCTTTATCGATATGTTATTAACGAATGGATAAACATGTCCAAAAATTATCTGGTCAAGCGATAGAAAAAGTTCTAAACTATGCTCTGTCCGAATTTGAAGTGAACCGGACGAATACATTTTGAGATACGACTTACATTGTTCCCTAGGGTAAACCGACCAGCCCATATGTCCATTCACTGGAAAGAGGTTAGAATACAACACCAGTGAATAAACATCTCTAATTCTGACCTATTATTACAACGTTATTTACAAAATTTGCAAAAAATCAAAGATTGATTTCATTTTAAATAACAAAAGTAATACTTACCATCAAAACTCATAAAAACTTTTGTTTCCGCCTTGAGAACACCTACTGTGCACAACCGTATCGTAATTATTTTGCGCGGGGTGCTAAACAAATTTTGTTTGGCGTCAAAATTCGATAATGAACTAAGAAATTGGTTTTAACGATACCACTGTTTAAAATTTTTTTTTTTTTTTTATATACCATAGTGATTCGAGTTTTTATCGTTAATTCATTTTTTTTTACTTATTCCAAATATAAATCAGCTTTCGTTCATTCATTGATCGGTGTATCCTAGGATATATCTTAGCGAAAAGGAAACGGAAAAAATTGCAGCGTGGTGATTTGGCGGAGGGCAGGGGGCGAACTGATCCTTCACAAAAATCATTATAAGTCGGCCAATTTTTTCAATACTCACAAAATCTTCATTGCAAATTGAAATTAAGACCCTAGGCTATGAAACTGCGCAATAAAAACATATTTATGGAATTTTAAGGTTATGCAGACCTCTTAACAATAATAACATTACACAGAACAATAAAAAATTGAAATAAAATAGTAATCATAATAAGAAGAATAAAAGAAAACAATAATAATAATAGTTTCACAATGTTTTAATGATAGTAAAAGCAGTACTCATAATGAAAATAATTAAAAAATACTGTATGACGTTGCCGTTATTATTATCCAAACGTGATATGTTTAATCATATTTTGATGTTCGAGTTGACCCCAACGCTTAACTCTGAATGTTCGTTAAAATTTGTCCGTATTATGCACAAGTTCAGGACGTGATAGGCGTGTATGATTATTGAAGTGGAATGTGACCTTATTATAAGCGCAGACATCCTAATGAATTAAAGTGTGTTCCCATTGCGTGCGCGTCCTTTGAACGGATGGGCGAAACAGTGACGCTCGATCATCGCTTTAAAAGCCAGTCGCGTGATGAGAGTCGTAAATAATGAAGTAACCGTATTTTTCTTTCTTTTTTTAAATATTATATATGCATGATAGACAAAAGGACTCGGCGATGCGCGAGGATCGATCGAGTTGCTTGTTGTCCTTATCGGAGCAGCGGTGAAGGATACAATATTTCGTCGTGTTTTTTCACGGACCCCTCGTACTTTTAGATATAGGTCACTTAAGAGGGGAAATACACGCAAACGACGAAAGAAGAGCAAATTTTGGTCTTCTTTTTTTGTAAAGGAACAAAATGTTTTACATTTATGAAACTTTAGGGGCAATTTAGAACATAATGAAACTGTGTAAATAAATTTTTTCATATAAAAATATTGCAAAATGGCGACGTTACGACATGGTCTTCGAAGAATGTTTTGGCAACAGTTGCGCCTGTTTGTAGGAAATCCAATGACTTCAGGATTATTCTGAAAAATATTACCCAACATTTTGAGAATTTTAACATCCAAATGCTGAACTTATACCTAAGAAATATTTAAAAAGTTAAAAATTGAAAAAATGGGACACTTGAGAAAAAAATTAAAACTTTACACAAAATTTTCGTTTTTTTTTTTGCAATAAAAAAGTGATTTTCTTTAAAATGTAGGTATAAGTTCAAGGAAATATTGTTATTAATTTGTCCGTACAATTTTAGCACGAACGGTCAACTCGTCTTAAAGTTATGTTTCCCACAAACTTGGAAAGCGTGTTTAAATTATTGAAATACGAAAACTCAATTATCTCAGTGACTTACCGGCTGATCAGCGATTCCAGGGTCATACGATAGTCCTTCAGCTTCTAACATTTCACGTAAAAAAAAATCGATTTTTTTCTCCCGCTACATGCATTATCCACGTTAATAAAAAACGAAAGGACGTGATGGATGTAATGGTCTTTTGGGAATGAGAAATCGATGTGCGCACACATATGCTTACACGCGTGCGTGCCTACACACATCCACATATACGCATATATACAGGGTGCCCGATACTAATCTTTCCTCGCAAATATTTCGAAGATACCTTCATTTTAAGAAGATTGATCCAACATATCTCTCATAAATTTATTTAGACGGATACCACGAATGCATGTTGATAAACGATATAGGGGAACTCTCGATTTACGAAGAAAAATCGCTTAGTCACATGATTCAAAAGTAGATTCAAAGTTCCATATCTAACTCCAAGGGCCATATCATCAAACGCAGAAGAAAAACGGGTTTTTTTCTTGTTCAATGTCATGCACTCAAATGCAGAACAAAAAGATTTTGTTGGTAATTAGCATTCAAAGCATTTAAACGCTGATGAGTGCTGGTGAAAGACCTTGGAAGACTAACCTATAGCTCAATGAATTAGTCTCGGACCGTGCTATAAATCTCACTTACGGAATAGTCTCGCCGAGGCGTTTTTCTATAGATTTTAAATTTTATTTTGAGGACCCATTCAGGACACTATTAAGTGATTACCTGCAAAATTTCAAAAGGTGTCACCGTTGTGTATTCGAGATATTGGTAATCAAAGATTGTACGGTATTACACGTGTTCTTATGGGGAGTAGTGGAAAATTTCACTTTTCACGGAACAGCTTCGAAACTGTTCTACAGATTTTTTTTAATTCTTAATTACAGAGGAAAATATGATGAAGTGGGTAAAAAAATCATGAATTTTGACCGTCTAGTTTCAGAGATATAGCGATTAAAATTAAGCAATGTCTAGCAACGCTAGCGCCACGAAGCGACTGGAGTTGACTAGAACTAGATTACAGTAGTGTGTGCATATCCGTATACGCAGAGTATCTACGCATTAGTAGCCGGAATGTATAGTCTGATACGAAAGTGAGGGTAGGTAAACATTATATCAGGCGTTTTCACCATTACTTTATAAGTTTTTACATCCTGATAAGATGTAGATACAGCCTACATCATAAGGATATTTCGAAGCTTTCTCGATTGAGCGATGAATAAACTTTTATTTTTAAACGTGATTGTGGCGAGACTACTACCTTAAGAAAAAGGTCCCGTTCCATTTAACGAAATCAAGGTCACCTTGAAATTTCAGAGGCACCTCTACCCGAACAATATTCGTGTGCACGAGATGTTTATGTCTAGGGGAGCAAGAAGGCTTTTACAATGGAAAATGGGTTAACAATTCAAATGGAGTTTATGGACAATTGAAAAAACATACGCAATTTTTCTTATTTTTAAGTTATTCATCACATCTTTGTCGATAAAAATCATTGATATTCGTGAAAAATATTAATAATTAAAGAATATATTGAGCATTGACAACGACCACGCGTTTCACGCATTGCTCCTGTCTTGCCACGATTCCAAGTACTCAGTTACGAATTATCGAAATTTTCAAACGGCATTCCATTAAGGGCATTCGTTAGATTGAACCTAAACATTGTAAAAAAAAACGTACAAGTTGGAACATGGCGGCTGATAATTTGAGAAACACGAAAAATTTGCTATATCGTGGCAAAACTAATTAAAAATGTTGTGAGAAAAAAGCTTTCAAGTTAAAAGCGTAGTATTACTGTAGAAAACTGTAACTTTTGCAGCTTAAAAAACTCCTCCAGCAGCAATTGCAGAAAATGGGTCCTTTAGCGTCCTAGTTTCTTTTGACGATGCCAGCAATTTGACCAACTGCGTGGGTCGTGCACCACCTTTTACTTTTGGCTCTCCCAAGCTCGGTTTTGCGAACTTTTTAGTACTCTTTTCGCCAAAATGTTCGTAAAATATTGTAATAATAGAATAGGTAAATAACAACAAAAAAAACAGTATTTTTGAGATTTCAAGGCTTTCTGTTCCCCTTGAAACCATATAAGTTTTGTGAAAATAATTTTTTTCGACCAAGGCATAGATCGAGAAATATTTACGTGGAAAGGTTAAAATGGGACAACGCGAATATGGGTGTGTGTGCGTTGGTGGGTATGCGAGTGTGTGATGATTAACGAGCGGGTTACTCCCTCATGAGCGATAAACTTGAAGCTCGCAGCGAGATATCGATTGAATCAATCAGGGTCGAATGCGTTGTGTCGCATAAACGACGAAAAAGCTTGAACAGAGAGCGAAAAACTCTCATGAGATTTTTGTCGAGCTTCGTTTTTTTTTTAGTCATACAAATTATTTGAAGTCGTTTCAAATTTTGTTTTCATAAACGGACAAGAAAAAAATCGTTCTCAACCGCAGCTTGCGTTACGCTACACCGGTGTTAATTAATTGTACTTCACTTTACAGGAACGAAATCCATTATGGCCGCTCACCAATACTACCATGTGCAGGTGCGTATAGCTATTTGATCTCATTTGAATAAGAAAAAAACTTGTTCATTTCGCAGACGTTTTATTCAATAATCATTATAACGACCGGAGAAACATGAGTCACAGCTAGAATGCAAAATAATAAAGGGGTACAATGATTAAGTAGTTACCATTCTTATTTGCGGACTTTTACAGAACAAAGTTTCGGGCTCTCGAAAGTCTCCTCGGCTTCCCTGCCTCATTGCCGAGACCCATACTCTTGAACGTTTACTTCAATGTACACATTTATTTTTCGTATCCTTATAGTAGTGTATTATACGATAAATTATTCATTTGGAAATGAACAACAGTGTACTCCAACTGTCTATCCCGCTGATCCGTTCGACGCTGAGGCCGACGCCGAACTCCTGCGAACGGCGATGAAAGGCTTTGGAACGGACGAACAAGCTATAATCGATGTTCTCGCACATCGCGGCATTGTCCAACGTCTCGAGATAGCCGATAAATTTAAGACCATGTACGGCAAGGATCTAATATCTGAGCTGAAGTCCGAGCTGGGTGGAAATTTCGAGAAGGCCATCGTTGCTCTGATGACACCGCTTCCGGAATACTATGCAAGTGAATTGCACAACGCAATTTCGGGTATGGGCACTGATGAGGATGCCATTATTGAAGTTCTCGCTTCGCTCAGCAATTACGGTGTCAAAACAATAGCGGCCGTTTACAACAATCGTGAGTATGCCATTTACCGCTATGTGAACAATATTGAGTACGGTAGTTCGCTCTGTACATCGGGGCGTCAAAGTGGGGGAATGAGGCTCACAGAGCTCGGGGTGGAAATTTATTGCAATTTCTGCACGTCAGCTAGACGCTATTTACCATTGCGAAAGTATTATTTGGGTCGATTTAATTACATTAAATAAGAAACCCGATTCTATTTATTGCGTGGTCGGTTTTAAGAACAACTCATTGAATGCACCAGACGCGCATTTTTACGCACTTCCTAGTGCCGCGAACAAAAAACCTCAATGAGATAAGTGGATCAAGGCGGTTAAAACGTAAACGTAAGTGTTTGTTCAATTCTAACCTTGTTTCATTGCGGGGATAGTTATCATGCATTCGAGCTTAAATCAATTTGATATATGTAATTCCAATTAAACTATTAGATAAAATAAGATCCAGTACTATCTTCTAAGATTGGTCTTACTTAGCTAAACAATAATTTTATATACTTTATAGCTTAGATAGGTCTGAATGGCAACCAAAGAAACATACTTGCATTTTTAGCCAACATTTCATCGGTAATAAACTCAGACTATCCGTTGAGTCCGAGTTTTATTTAAAATAAATCATATATTTGCAAACAGTATCTTACCGCTAATTGCACTTTATACGGAGTTAAAGTAACAAAAGTCTGTATGATCACACTGCAATGTATCACGGATGAACAGACTTCATTATAAAAAAGTTCTTCCACTTGAACTACATGCGTTGTTGCGAAGGCGCAACCTGTGCTGCCAGATCGCGCGTAAAAGTTACCCCCTCTCTAGTCTCTTACGCGCCCATCACACAATCATAGTAGCGCGTGTCCGTGAGCGAGCGACGCTCGGAGGTCTTCGGAAAGAGCCGACCGCGGTCGAAGTTTCCCGACCGCGCATTCGGCAGCTACACTAATACATGGACGCTGAGCACGTTCATGTGCGGCCAAGCCGAAACGAAGGCTTCGAGGGAAAAAGCAATCTGAGCACGACTCGCGCGTGACGTCACCCGACGGCACGCGCGGGGCTTTTAAATGATTTCAATGCTTATTTAGCTCTTAATTCTCTGCGTTATTAATGTATACAAAAAAATGTATCGCGCACTCTGATCGCTTATTTTTTTTAGTTTATACGTTAATTTAAATATAATAATAAATCTAAATTACAAATTATTTATCTTCTAAAAAATTGTTTACGCTTTACTCACACCCGTCCTTATGCCAAATAAATTATAATTCATAAAAGTAAGCGGAAATATATTTATATTCGTATTATTATATTAATTCTCATACTTTCATCAAGCGATAAAGCATTATCCCCAAAAACAAGCCAATCATCCATCCGGCCGCCAACCGTAAGTACCAGAAAGTGCACATTTTCTACAAGCGATGAGATGGTCCCGTTGGTAGCGTTCCTGGTTTCGGTCCGCAGGGGCGCGGGATCGTTCCCCGCGTTCAGTGCTTTTTTTTTTTTTATTATTATTACTATTAATTCTTATTTGATTAGTTATTTTTATTAGTTATCATTATTATTTTAATTAGTTATCTTTTAGTGTCGAAAAATTTGTCGCGCACTCTGACCGCTTATTTTATTAGTTTGTACGTTAATTTAAATATAATAATTAATCTAAATTACAACTTATTTATCTTCTAAAAAATTGTTTGCGCTTTACTCACACCCGTCCCTATGCCAAATAAATTGTAATTCATAAAAGTAAGTGGAAATATATTTATATTTGTATTATTATATTAATTCTCATACTTTCATCAAGCGATAAAGCATTATCCCCAAAAACAAGTCGAATCATCTATCCGGCCGCGAACTGTAAGTGCCAAAAAGTGCATTAGTAACACAAGCGATAAGATGGTCCCGTTGGTAGCGTTCCTGGCTTCGGTTCGCAGGGGCGAACTTCTGTTTCTTTTTTTGTATGGGGCGAATTGTTTATTCGTGAAATCATACAATGTACTTATGATTTCACATGGCAAATGGTATGATTTCACAGTACAAAACATGGCATTTTTGTATGTTTTTATATTTACAGGTAATTTTCATTGTAATGGGGTGAATTGTTTATTTGTGAATACTCACCATTGACAGAACCAAAATTTTTTAATCGTGAAACATCATGAGCAGTTTTCCTATTTTCAGAATAACGTTCTTTCAATGAGCGTGTTTCACGAATAAACAATTCGCCCCATACAAAAAGAAAAAAAAAACAGAAATGTACTGAGAGCGGGAACGATCCCGCGCCCCTGCGAACCGAAGCCAGGAACGCTACCAACGAGACCATCTCATCGCTTGTGCTAAAAATGCACTTTCTGGCACTTACGGTTGGCGGCCGGATAGATGATTGACTTGTTTTTGGGGATAATGCTTTATCGCTTGATGAAAGTATGAGAATTAATATAATAATACAAATATAAATATATTTCCACTTACTTATATGAATTACAATTTATTTGGCATAGGGACGGGTGTGAGTAAAGCGCAAACAATTTTTTAGAAGATAAATAAGTTGTAATTTAGATTAATTATTATATTTAAATTAACGTACAAACTAATAAAATAAGCGGTCAGAGTGCGCGACAAATTTTTCGACACTAAAAGATAACTAATTAAAATAATAATGATAACTAATAAAAATAACTAATCAAATAAGAATTAATAGTAATAATAATTTAAAAAAAAAAAAAAAGCACTGAACGCGGGGAACGATCCGGCGCCCCTGCGGACCGAAACCAGGAATGCTACCAACGGGACCATCTCATAGCTTGTAGAATATGTGCACTTTCTGGTACTTACGGTTGGCGGCCGGATGGATGATTGGCTTGTTTTTGGGGATAATGCTTTATCGCTTGATGAAAGTATGAGAATTAATATAATAATACGAATATAAATATATTTCCGCTTACTTTTATGAATTATAATTTATTTGGCATAAGGACGGGTGTGAGTAAAGCGTAAACAATTTTTTAGAAGATAAATAAGTTGTAATTTAGATTTATTATTATATTTAAATTAACGTATAAACTAAAAAAAATAAGCGGTCAGAGTGCGCGACAAATTTTTCGACACTAAAAGATAACTAATTAAAATAATAATGATACTAATAAAAATAACTAATCAAATAAGAATTAATAGTAATAAAAATTTAAAAAAAAACAAAAAGCACTGAACGCGGGGAACGATCCCGCGCCCCTGCGGACCGAAGCCAGGAACGCTACCAACGGAACCATCTCATAGCTTGTAGAATATGTGCACTTTCTGGTACTTACGGTTGGCGGCCGGATGGATGATTGGCTTGTTTTTGGGGATAATGCTTTATCGCTTGATGAAAGTATGAGAATTAATATAATAATACGAATATAAATATATTTCCGCTTACTTTTATGAATTATAATTTATTTGGCATAAGGACGGGTGTGAGTAAAGCGTAAACAATTTTTTAGAAGATAAATAATTTGTAATTTAGATTTATTATTATATTTAAATTAACGTATAAACTAAAAAAAATAAGCGATCAGAGTGCGCGATACATTTTTTTGTATACATTAATAACGCAGAGAATTAAGAGCTAAATAAGCATTGAAATCATTTAAAAGCCCCGCGCGTGCCGTCGGGTGACGTCACGCGCGAGTCGTGCTCAGATTGCTTTTTCCCTCGAAGCCTTCGTTTCGGCTTGGCCGCACATGAACGTGCTCAGCGTCCATGTGTTAGTGTAGCTGCCGAATGCGCGGTCGGGAAACTTCGACCGCGGTCGGCTCTTTCCGAAGACCTCCGAGCGTCGCTCGCTCACGGACACGCGCTACTATGATTGTGTGATGGGCGCGTAAGAGACTAGAGAGGGGGTAACTTTTACGCGCGATCTGGCAGCACAGGGCGCAACCTTTTATCAATGTTCCTGGATTGAGTTTGATGGAAAGTGGTATCCCTCGAATTCCAGTCCGTATGCATAAATCCATGTCTAAACAAACGCAAAAAACAGACGTTGAGGTTGTGTCATTTATCGATTTTCAATACGCAAAAAAAATTACGCAGAACATGAAAAGAAAGAAAGGTACTTACTGTTGAGTTAAAAAGTGTCAACTTGGTTTCTGACATAATCGATTTTTTTTAATCGGCTGTTTACTTCTGAATCTCACTGATTTTCCATACAAAGAAAGGTAATGGCCGGCGTTACGAGAGTGTGAAAAATGCTCGTAGTTGCCACTAGCGGCGCTGCCTACCCATTGCACAAAGCGCATACAGTGAAACCTCGTTTATACGTTTTGGACTTATGGCCTCTGCACACTGCGCGCGATGAGCGATATCCAATGAGCGCTCTGCTTTTCCGAACGTGACATCCGTCGCGAGCCTCCTCGCGACGTCGCTCACGGAGTTGACCAAGTTTCTACTTTCGTCGCTCGCGACAAGCGACAACGCGCTTTATGTTTACTTATCGTTTACTTTATGTTTACTTGTTGTACTTTATGTTTACTTATGTGATTAAATGTCAAGAGATATGAGACCGGCTTGACCACAAATATTATAAGGCCAAAGCGCAAAATTTCTCGAGTGCTAACGTTATTCCAAGGATTGTTCCGCTGCAACGTTTTCGATCATTTTTTAAATTCTCAACGTCCCTTCCCGCAGGAATTTATGGAGTGAGCGGAAACCTGATAACAATTTAGCACTGCTTTATACTTTTTTCTTCTATGTATTAGCACACATTAGATTTATTCGAATAGTTTTTCAGTACTTTGCACACTTTAGTATAATTTATTTTTCAAATAATCTTACATTCAGTTTTCTTTACATCGCTCGTCGCTCGAGTCGTTCGTCGCTTGCAGTGTGAAAAACATTTTCACGAACGCATCGCTGATCGCTCATCGCGCGCAGTGTGCAGAGGACATTATACGTTTTAATCTATTCGCGATTCTAAAAAGTTTTTGCGCTTCTCGCGGCCTAAGGCACGCTCTATTAGTATCGTCAACATTGTCAAAATAGATTGATAACAATGGACAAAATTTAAAAAACGAAGAATTACTCAAGATTCTGTTTTGTGCCTGGATGCAAAGCGGATAAAAACAGTGAATTGTTATTCTATGAGCCACCTAAATATAAAGTTCTTTTTAAAAAGTCGTTGTTGGCTCTGAAAATTACTCACTTTAGGCCATCGATGCAAGTGTGTATTCAGCACTTTACTCCTCAAGATTTTTTTCTTTATAGCTTTGTATCTTCATCAATAATAAATCGAGGAATATTAAAAATTATATTTGTTATATACAATGTATTAATATAATTTCAGACGTCCCTTGTCAAAAGTATGCTCTGAAAAATAGAGTTATTCCTTCTCGAAATCTACCACTGACTCATAACATTTGAAAAATCTAAATCCGGAGCTGATATTAACAAGAGCCGACAGAGCTAAAAAAAAGTGCAGAAAATGAATCATTCAGTGCAGTAGCATCTTTACGATCCACCATGGAGGTAAATTCGATAGACAACTCGAACGAAATGAACAGCGAAATAATTGTTTACGTTTGAGGCTGTACTCAATCGACCATATTGAAATATCGCTGCGCCACCTCGATCGTCAAATTTCTCTGGCCCTAATAAATTTCGCCTACAAAGAATGTAATGAAGTTTCGTTTCTACGTTCTTTACTTATACGTTTTTCACGCTTATACGTTATTAATTTTGTTTCCCAGCGTCCGTTGACAAGTTGACAAAAAAAAAAGACAAAAAAAACAGACAAGTATAATACAATTTTTATAACCCGTACCTTGATTTTATTCAAGATCATCAGATGATTATATTCAAGATTATTATCTAGATCATTGTGAAAATCTGAGATCGTACTATGTACACTACCGCTCAAAAGTTTGGACACACCAATCGATATTTCTTACCGCACTAAAAGTTAGAGAGCTCCGTCAAAAAAAAATATAACCACATTAAACGAACGCCATTTTGGAGGGAACGAATTCAGCTTTGTTTTGCTTTTTCGAAATTTTTTTTTTTTCGAGCCGGTAAGCATTTTTGTACGTGACCGTTTTTCGGCTATTTCTGGACCATCGAGAATTGGGCGCATAACTTGTGGCAAATTTTTTTTGTCATTTTTATCCATCATAAACTTGAAAGGGGTAGCGAAGCTCCATTTTCGTTTTTTTTTGTTAAGTTTCGTACGATTTTTTTTTGTAAAGTTTTTATTTTTTGGGTAAAAAAGACAAATTTTGGAAAATGCAGGGTAACTCAAGAACTTTAGAGTTTAAGAGGTAATGTTAAAGATGTAAAAAGTTGCATAAGTTTATTGGATCGCCTGGAATTTTCTCAGAATATTCCGTTGAGTTTTTTTTTTTACTATTTTCATGCGAAACTCTGATGAGTAAGATAGCGTAACTCGAAAAGTACGGCGTTTAGGACGAAATATCAGGAAGAGAAACTTTTTAAATTTTCGATTTTGAATTTGCTGGTGTCACATCCCGAAGAGATGAGGGCATAATATTTTGTTTCCCTCTTTGTTGCCTACGCCTAGTGCAATAGCACAGGATGAGGGTAAAAACGGGATGCGTGTGAGAAAGGTGACGTTACGAGATTTTCGCGAATTGGTAGGTATTTGAAGAATAATTCGACAGATTTATGTTCGATTGACACGATATTATTTATTACAAGATACTAGTCGGATGAAAGTGATTAGGGCTACGATGTGTTATACAGAAGAATATAGATTATACAGAAGAATATAAGTGTTATACTGAAGAATTGGGTGTTTTTCGCTCGCTCGGTAGCGTGGATGTTTGTTGTCGCTGGCAAATCGAGGGCCTAGTGCGCTCGCTGGTACAATCGTTGGTGAGATGCTCGCGAGATTACATGACGGTGCGGATGGTTATTTGAATGGCACTTGGCGTGAACCGAAAGGTGAATTCGACACGAGAATGATAAGTTTAGATCGTTCGTCGCGGACCGAGGATAGAAATTATACGAGTGTAAATAGATGACGCTGAAACTGGCAGACAGTTCTAGCAGATGCAGCCCGGCCGAGACCAGTAGGTTTTGAGTGTAATGGTTCGCGTTCCGCTGCCACAGCACAGTATAGCGGTATAGGGCCTATTCCCACCAACCACTCTCTCGTGAATGAATCGAATCTGCCCGACTAGCGAAAACAAGTTTTTTTTTTGTTACTCAACAAAAGCCGTATAGAACTCATACAGCATAGGCATGTCAATCGAAAAGTCGCTATTGTCATGCGTGTTGACAGTAGACCGCCTTATATGAATTTTATCATGCGGGTAGCGAGATCTAATTTGCGGATATTTTTTTTGTTAATTAACAAAAGCCGTCACCGGGATAAATCGTAGGTCGATCGATTCGTCTTGGAGTAACGGAGTAAGTACAAAAATTGAGAAGTCGCTGGTGTCATGCGTGTTGACAACAGAGGCCCTTAAAGAAATTTTATTGTGTGGGCAACGAGATCTGATTCGCGGATAATATTTTTTTGTTAATTAACAGAAGCCATCACCGGAATAAATCGTAGGTCGATCGATTCGTCTCGGCATAACGCAGTAAGTACAAAACTCGAGAAGTCGCTGGTGTCATGCGTGTTGACAGCAGATGCCCTTATAGGTATTTTATTGTGCGGGCAACAAGATCTGATTCGTGGATAATAATTTTTTTTGTTAATTAACAAAAGGCGTCGTCGGGATAAACCATAGGTCGATCGATTCGTCTAGTAATATAGAATAAACATGTAAATTGAGAGGTCGTGCGTGTTCACAGCAGACGCCTTCAAAGGAATTTTATTGTGCGGGCAACGAGATCTGTTTCGGGATAATATTTTTTTTTGTTAATTAACAAAAGCCGTCACCGGGATAAATCGTAGGTCGATCAATTCGTCTCGGTATAACGGAGTAAGTACAAAAATCGACAAGTCGCTATTGACATGCTCGTTAACAGCAAACGATTTTGAATGATATTGATCTTGCGGGCAGCGATCTCGATTCGCGGACAATTTTTCTTCTAATCAATTACCGGTATTTATTGTATAAATTGTTATAACTTTAGTTCGAGTTCGTTTGATAATTAACTGAAAGTAGCGGAATGGTTTATTTTATCAACATGCATGCAGGGATACATGAGTTTGAAAAGTTTTTACATATATATCCTAAAATATTAATATTTTCCCGTATAATGCTAGTACATAGAATCTATCATTGAACTATTTACATGAAATAAAAGTATTTGGATATAAAATAAATCAAATTTTCAACTAGTCAAAAATGTATGTTCACTATTAATATATCATGGCTCTAGCTTGAACGATTGAAACAACGGTTGTCTTAAATTGGCTTCGTCATGGGGCGTACTTCTTGTTCAGTAAGAAAATATAGGGGAAAGATGGTGCACCTTTGGTACCTCCTATCTCTTCTTTATTTTATTTAAATTATGAAGATTACCCTGAGCAAAAAGCTGAGCAAAAAGTCCGATTCAAAAAACTGACTTCCCTCAAGAAAAAGTCTTACTGGCGCATTTGAGTATAGCAAACTTCTTCGAAGAAACACAATCAGATAAATTAAATTCGATATACTTGATTCAAAAGTAGTTATTTATTAGAATGGAATGATAATTATACATGACGTAGGTAATCCTTTCGTTTAATAATTTTGTAACTAGCACAATAATGCACTTCACTTCCACATAACATGACACGTTTAGTAGAATTTACTATATGCAAAAGATTATTATTCAATTAATATAAATATCAAAACAAACACTACGTGCTCCTAAATAATTTACACAAAATAGCTTTTCAACTAGATCGCGCCGGAACTCGCAGATATAATTCGTGAGACGAATTTTTCAGGACTGACAGAAATCTTAGTTGATCTCATGACGCTTACCCCACCATAGAAAACGAACATTGTCGGTATTATAATCTGTCTACAGAGTGTAGAAAGATGTGCGATGTATTTTCACTGATGGGAAGTGTCAAAGGTGCATCATTTTTTCCCCTATATATTTTTACTGAAAAGAAGTACGTCCCATGACGAAGCTAATTTAAGACAACAGTTGTTTCAATCATTAAAGCTAGAGCCATGATATATTAATAGGGAACATACATTTTTGACTAGCTGACAATTTGATTAATTTTCAATCAAAATACTTTCATTTCATAAAAATAGTTCAGTGATAGGTTCTGTGTACTAGCATTATACGGGAAAATATTAATATTTTAGGTTATATATGTAAAAACTTTTCAAACTCTTATATCCCTGCATTCATTTGGTATAAAGCATGCATGTTGGTAAAATAAACCATTCCGCTACTTTCAGTTAATTTATCATATGAACTCGAACTGAAGTTATCAAAATTGATACAATAAATACCGGTAATGGATTAGAAAAAAAATTGTCTGCGAATCGGGGTCGCTGCCCGTAAGATCAATATCATTTAAGATCGTCTGCTGTCGACGAGCACGTCAATAGCGACTTGTCGATTTTTGTACTTACTCCATTATAGCATGACGAATCGATCGACCTACAATTTATCCCGGTGACGGCTTCTGTTAATTAACAAACAAAAAATATTATCCGCGAATCAGAACTCATTGCCCGCACAATGAAATTCCTTTCAGGGCATCTGCTGTCAACACGCATGAGACCAGCGACTTCTTAATTTATATGCTTATTCTATAAGACTAGAAGAATCGATCGACCTATCATTTATCCCGGTGACGGCCTTTGTTAATTAACAAATATATTTGTTAACCACGAAGCATCTCGCTGTCCTCACGATAAAATTCACTTAAGGTCGTCTGCTGGCAACACGCATGACAACAGCGACTTTTTGATTTTTTGTACTTACTCCGTTTATGCCGAGACGAATGGATCGACCTACGATTTATTCCGGTGACGGCTTTCATTAATTAACAAAAAAAAATATTATCCGCGAATCAGATCTCGTTGCCCGCACAATAAAATACCTTTAAGGGTGTCTGCTGTCAAAACGCATGACACCAGCGACTTCATGACTAGACGATTCGATCGACCTACGATGTATCCCGGTGACGGCTTTTGTTAATAAAAAAAAGTTTGTTTCCGCTAGTCGCGCAGATTCGGTTCATTCACGAGAGAGTGGTTGGTGGGGGTAGGCCTTATACCGCTGTACTGTACTGTGCTAGCGGAGCGCGTACCGTCACACTCAAAACCTACTGGGCTAGGCCGCGCCGCGTCTGCTAGATCTGTCTGCCAGTTTCAGCGTCATATAGATAGATGATCTTTGAAGATTAGAAAAAATGTACTTGACTTTCTTTTAAGAGGTACGATAGAAACTGTCCCGTGAAAAGTTCGATAGAAGATCGATTCGGATGGAAATTGAAGAATACTCGTTGGACTGATGGAATAAGACTTGTTCGGATGAAAGTTGATCGAAGACTGACTCGGATGGAAATCGATGGAAGACTAACTAGGATGGAGATCGATAGAAGACTGACGACCGATCCGCACTTTTGGCGCACTGGCTCTTCTTGGTCCGATTATGATTTTCGATAGAGTGAGAGTAGGGAGGGATTCAATCTTTGATTTCTTTTCTTAGAAGTTATGGTAGTGATGGAAGGAGAAATTCGTTCTTTATTCCCTTTGTTAATTGTGTGCGCATGATGTGCGTAGCCAAAATTCGACGCTGAGTCGTTCGGTGGCCGCTTGGTTCGTATGATATGTAATGGGTGTGCGCCGGTTTTTGTCACACTTCGCACTGTTTATCGGGTCGACTCTCTGACCTAAGAGGCATAAAATCGATTCACTGTTTGGTTTTTCGTGATACGGCGCTTCGTGGAATATTCGTTTGGGACCATGTTCTTGGTGAGAGCTCATGTCGCTCGAACGGATACTTGAATGATTATTTACGTCTGCTTGAAGCGTATTTGCTCGATCTCCTTTTTCCTTGAAACTCAACCGGCCGAAGAACTTTGGTTAAAGGGTATAGCACGCGTTTACGCTGTTATATGTTAGATTTCTGAATATATTATATATAATAGATCTGTGACGGTGAATGAGGATACTGAGAATAACCGAGGGAAACGTGTTCTGCATATTGGCTAGAATGTAACACTCTAATTTTTCAGAACATTTTTTTTACATTCTTTCGCAATTTTTTTAGCCGAAACTCGTAGAATCGTCTAAACAATTGATTCTCCGAGTTTCGGCCGAAATTTGTTGAAAAAACTTTTAAAAAATTCTAATTAAATTCAAGCGAATTTAAAATAAAACATTTAAAAAGTTTCTCCTCTTCATATGTCGTCCTAAACGCCATACTTTTCGATTTAAGCGATACTACTCATCAGAGTACCGAGCGAAAATAGTAAAAAAAAAAATCTCAAAGGAAAATTCTGAAAAAAATTCCAGACGATCCAGTATGAGCTTACGCAACTTTTTACATCTTTGACATTTTCCCTTAAACCCTATAGTTCTTGAGTTAGGTTACATTTTCCAAAATTTGTCTTTTAGCCGAAAGTGAAATAATTTTGTGAAAAAAAAAATAAACGAAGCTTCTGCTATCCCTTTCAAGGTTATCATGGACAAAAACGACAAAAAAAATTCTATAAGTTATGCGCCCAACTCTCGATGATCGAAAAAAGCCGAAAAACGGTCACCTACAAAAGTGTGTACCGGGCCGAGATAAAATCATAACAAATATTTAAAAAAAAGCAAAACAAAGCTGAATTTCTGCCCTTGAAAACGCCGTTCGGTAAATTCGGTTATCTTTTTTTTTTGATGGAGCCATCTAACTTTTAGTGCGGCAAGAAATATCGACTGGTGTATCCAAACTTTTGAGCGGTAGTCTATGTATGTACTGTGATTACATATCTCTTATTAAGGAGTTTCGATACAGTTCTTTAGCTGGAAGAGTAGGGATGGAAATGCAATAAGTTTTCGGCAGGCTGCCAACTTCTTGCGAAGCAAATTTCATGTAAAAATGAATTATTATTGGGCAATTTTGAATTCATTATATTGTTGAAAAATCATCATTTTGTCAATTAAATATAAATATGTTGTAATTTTATTCAAGAAAAACTAACCGATAGTTATTTGACAACAGTGGCATTTTCTGGAATTGACACGCTAAAGCATTGCCCCCTCCAGATTAGTTACACGGTACAAAACGTTCAACGTACAACATTTTATAAAGAGTTTTTGGTTCGACAAAGTCGAGAAAACGTTAAAAATGTCGAGCTGCCGAATAAATAATAATTATAAAGTTCAAATGCTGTAATACTATGTAGGTTTTAACATGCGTTGATTTTGGAATACCCGCCAGTTGATGCTTGACTGTGAGTGGCTTACTCGATAGACCCTGTTAACGCGGTGTCGCCACGTTTAACCTGCAAGTTTCATTAACGTCTCAAAACAAACTATTCGAGCTCAAAATTCACATCTTTTTTCGAGTCTTAATAATGAACGAAATAGAGAAACCACTCGATTATTTAACACGATATTCCTGACACTGTAACCACGGTTTGCTCAGGTTGAAAAATCCAAATCTTCGTATTATTTGTGTCCCTACAACCCTATAAATGGTGATTAAGAGGTCTCATGTGTATTACCAAATGGATAGATTCAACTTGAACATAAAAAATCTCCGAAACTATATTGCGAACCCGATTGATTTTTGGACAGTCCTACATCCTAAATTAATCTGTCACTTATATAAATTTCAACCATTTACATGCATTTCGATTTTGGTGTTGAAACTCCTCAATATGAACATGCCTCCTATTTACTAGTCTAAAATGTCAAAGCTTCAATCTTACAAACTCGCATTAAATAAAAATTCTAAACGAAAATTCACAAATTCGAGTTAGCCCATGACTTCATTACTACCAGTGAAATTTTAAATTGGAAAACCAAACGTTAGCATAATAGAGGTACTGGTATTTAAAACATCGCGAATTATGCACCAATCGCCATTGTCGAATGCTAAAGAGTTTCAGATGCATACTGTATTTCACTTCTACGTTATTCCCATTAATACGTCTTACTGAATCCCTTGAAAAACGTATACCTGAAGTTGCATGGTTTTTCGACAATACTTACTACAGCATATCGACTACTTTTTGCAATGAAAAAAATATCTTACAGGCTGAGAGGAGAGTTCATTGATGAACGAACAAAAGAAAGCCTATGAACACAGGGAGCTTGTCGCAGGGAAAGTTCAATTTTTGCAATCGACAAGCGAATTGTCGAAACTTTTACCAATGATTGTTTAAAGTTGTTATCGAATCAAATCTCTAATCTTCTCTGATAATGACTTTGTAGGGATATACAGAATAATTGTGAAATTATGACTGTTCAATTGCAGTTTACGGAAGCAACCTGGAGGATGATCTCAAGGAAGAAAGTTCTGGCCACTTCAAGCGACTTCTTGTTTCTCTGTCTTGCGTGAGTATCCAGAAAATTATTGCTAAAGTAAATTCGTCATCGTTGATTTTTTCGCTCTAAAATTAGAAAAAAAACCACGGTGTAAATCAGAGACTTGCGCATCACTTCCGTATCGTTTTATAAAATAAAATGGCTAGTGTGCAATGTCGCGGTTTTATTATTTACGTGGTCTTTTTTTATATCATAATTCGATTTTTCATTATCACATTGATCAAATTTTCGAGTTATCTGCAATAGGAAAGGAAAAATGTATGTTTTGAAATGCTCTTTCTTTGATAGAGTAGGAAAAAAGTAATTTTAAGTTTTCACCTAGGTAAATATATTCTAATTAATCAATCTTTCCTTCTCATGTGCTTGCTGGCTTTGACAATCTTATTTAATTGGCTTTTTACCACACATTTGTCACTTTCTTGCTCATCCCGACAACTATATTAAACAGAGTTCCAATTGTGTTACAATTGGAAATTCAGTAACACTGCTTCCTCATTGGTGAGAAATGCAATCCCTATCAAAGTATTGGCTCAGGCCAATGCTAGTCAACGGGTCTGGTTGAGCATGGGTCCCAAAAAATGAGTCAATATTATTTTCGAATAGAGGTAATAGTATGGCAAGGTCGGGATTTTACACAATTAATACATAGCCTTAGCAAGTTTAGGTTTTAGACAATGTGCCGTCACGGCTGCATGGCCAATCGATGTATTGGCCATGCAGCCGTGACGGGAAAACAAAAATTAAAAAACGCACTTTTAGTATAATAATAAAACTTTCGTATGACTGGGAACATTTTTCGAATTTTGACAACTACGATAATGGCAAGCTATAGAAAGAAAAGTTCGATTTTCGACAAACAAAAAAACAATTTTAATCATTTTTAATAATGAAATAAATAAATTGAATTCGAATAAATTTAATTTAAATAAATTTGATTACATTAAATTTAATTTTAATTTAATAATTTGTAATGACAAATGATTAAAGTTGTTTAATTTTTCGAAAATCTTATTTCGAACTTTTCATTCTACACCTTGCCATCTTCATAGTTATCAAGATTTCAAAAATGTATCCATCCAAACGAAAGTTTGATTATTATTCTCAAAGTGCAATTAAACATTTTTCTTTTGCTTGCCATTTTGGCCATTGTCAAAATGGCAAAGATGTATTCTCAATAAAGAAATGGACAAATATATCGAAAAATCATCTGATCATAAGATAGAAAATGTTATAAACTATGCTGAGTCCAAATTTGAAGTGAATCAGACTGATGGATTTTGAGATACGATTTACACCCCTTTGTAAAACATATGTTCGAGAAAAATGCAAAAAAAAAAGTAGTGGTTCGCCGATGCGCAGTGAGCGATCTGACCCTTCACAACAATCATCATACCTCATTCAATTTTTAGACCTTTTATAAAATCTTTGTCGCAAATTGAAAGTTAAGACCCTAGGCTATAAAACTATGCAATAAAAATATCGTGTTTTTGATACGTGAAGCTTATGCAGACCCTTTAACATGGGAGAACACTGAAGCTACATGCTGAACACCCGTCCACTGTTGTCAGACACCGGAAACTAATTGTTATTTCAAATGCATTTCCAGGCTAACAGAGACGAAGATCCCGATGTGGATGCGGCAGCTGCCGTCGAGGATGCCGACAGACTGCTCGCTGCGGGTGAAGGACAATGGGGAACCGACGAGAGTACTTTCAACGCTATTCTCATCACCAAGAGTTATCCTCAACTCCGAAGGATCTTCCACGAGTACGAGAAGAACACCGGCCACACTCTCGAGGACGCGATCAAGCGAGAATTCTCAGGTTCTCTCGAGGACGGATATCTCGCCGTTGGTGAGGCTTTGGAATAAGATTTTTTTAAATTTTAAACCGTCAAAAACACGCCTTCGAGCGCTTCAATCTTATTTTATACGCTTTTGTGGTTTTTTTTTGTTTTCGAACTTTCTTCCACTCGCAGTAAAGTGTGCTTGTGACAAGACGGCCTTCTTCGCCGAAAAATTGCACAAGGCGATGGCGGGAATGGGAACCACGGACTCGACTCTCATTCGCATTATTGTCGCGAGATCTGAGATCGATCTCGGTGATATCAAGGACACCTATCAGCAGATGTATGGAAATCCATTGGCCGCCGACATAGACGTAAGTACAAATAATACGTTTTCTTTGTCCATCATTTCTAATGAAAATATGAACATTAAGAGGGTGCTCGATAAATTATTTCGGGTTGTTCAATGTTTGGTCGTCAAAATCGAGCTAATGTTTCTTTAATAACGAGTCTCCAGAAAAGATAAACATTTTAAAAGGTATTTTCGTTCTGCAAAATTAGTCAACATTCCGTTAGACAATAATTGTAAATAGCGTCTTACTTGAACGGTGACTACTTTCGTTCGCAAAAGAGTAGAGTTACTTGTTTCTTAAGAAATCTTCGTTAGTCACGCTTAAAATCATTGCCTGCATTGCGAAATTATTACAAGCGGATGAATGAACAATGAGTCACGCTGACCGCGTGACGTTATATAAGTTGCAAGTTTTGCTTGGAAGATCATGAGTCTTGGTGCATGACGGAGGGAGGGTTCATAACAATAATCATCCTTATTGCGTGGATTGCAAACTTAATTTTTTTCTTTCACCTATTACGTTATTTTTCTTAGATGACGTGCGAATCTTAAGGGGGAAAACTCTTTAGACGCCCAAAAATGAGTCAATTTTCGTGAATTTTTTTAAAGGTGATAAAATAATCGCATCCTTTTAAAATTTTGACGTTATCTTACTACACTTTCAAGTGTTAAACATTTTTTTAAGCAAAACAAAATGGCGGCGTTATAAGGTATTCCTTTAGGCGTCTTTTGCGCGATATAGAAAAGTGCTATATTTGTTTGAATTTTTTTATTGATCTGAAACAGAAATAAAAAATATCTTTCGATTGTTGACATGTGTAGAGGAAGGATATATCTATAAAAATATAAAAAAGTATAAAATTAAAAATTAAGTAGGCTTTTTAATAAAACTTTCATATTTTCGACCATTTCCTCGACAATTTTTACCCCATAAAAGTAATTTATTTACACGATAGCCTTAAAACTTAGATATATCCTTCCGATAATGTTATAGTGAGAAACCTCTCAAAATTTCAGCCGGATCGATCAATAACTTTTTGAGCTATATCATGAGCAGGTTTTGAAAATGCAGTTTCGAGATAATCGCGTTTAAAGTTTCCCTAGTTCACAGCATGCGGTCCCGGCGCGCTTTCGACTATGTGCTATAACTTCGTAAATATTTCATATTTCGATTTTTCGATTTTCCAGTATACTCTCAATATATTATACTTTCGAAATATGTGAAAACAATCGATTTCTTGAACATTGTAAAGGGTTTTCACTCCTTAAGAGTTCTCGTCGAAATAGTCTTTAAGGTATTCCTTTCAATTTCGCATAAATTAGGTAGATTTAGACATTTTTACATGTTCTCTAAATAGTCGCGGTTATGAAAATTCTTCTACTAGTCACATTTTTCTAAGTTTTATCATTAATATTTTATTTAAACAGTCGGCGATTCCCTATTTTTATCGTTTACAGAATCGTTACGGAATCTTAAGAATTTTTTACATGCTTAGCGCAGGTTATATCAGCCGTCTAGAGTTATTTAGTAAATAAATGATTAGAAATGCGGCCAGCATGTTATCTCCATAGATTGCTAGAGAAATTTAAAAAATTTCAAAGTCGTGATCTTTTGTTAAAAGTTCGGTAACTTCACTTGAAATTTTACCAGTATACCGGATTGTATTTTTACGTAATTGTAGAGGAACGTTAGTTAATTGTCAAATATTCGGGTTCGTGAAAGGAATACCTTAACATTAAAAGCGTGTTACATTTTCGAATTGATGGTGATATTGCCAAACTCCTTGTTTTCAAGAAATATCAAGCGTTTCAATTATAATTGTTGGAGGAGACTGATTCTGTTGTAATCCGTAAATACGTCCAATAATAATTCAACTTAGAAGTTCCTGTAAATTCTACATCATTTCCGAGAATAAAATTAATATCTAGACCATTCAGCGCACTCTCTTAGAAAGAATTGCTGAGTGTGGTGGAATTTTGTGGCCAATGAACGCAGTCAATATGTCAGCAAGAGATATAAATTGCGGTTAAGTTCACAATTTTTCACAACTATCTGTACTAAATTGTTCAGATTTCAATACTTTTTCTCTTGAAAACGATGTAATCGAATTTCGGAAGCTTCGAAGTGAAAACGTTTTCTTTTTCGTCGAAGCATAGCTCGGGACTTCGTTCAAATCGTGACCGATTTACGAAAACATTTTGATCACGCACATTTTTTTATTAAAGAAATATAGCTATTGGAAAAGGAAAAATTACTTTAATTGAGTACATGAAATAATAATGAAAACTCAACTAAAAAATCGATACGGGAAAATGCAGAAGGGATGTAAGAGCTTTTTGTACAGCGTAATAATCGTGCTTCCTTCTAATGAGATCAATCCTCTAAATTTCGATACGTTTCAGGATGACACATCCGGCGACTACAAGAGACTCTTGCTTGCTCTCGTCGGCCACTAAGCGTTTAACCCATTTCTCTCTTGTTGCATTGTTACGTGTTTAAGAAAGTAAGGAAATGAAAAAGGAACTATTATCTCAAAAGGACCTACCTATTGATTTAGGGCCAGTGAATCTTAAGGAACAAGGGTGTGGTATTCTGTAAAAGCACAGGTGAAACGTTTCGTCAATAATCATGTCATAAAAATATTTTGTTTATAACCGTCAATACAAGTACTTTTACGTGTAAATATCTTCCCCAATTTCTTTGCTCCTTGCCAGGTAAGAATGAATGATTCGAAATATATTTTTCAATGTCCTACTTGACGCTCACACTTATTCACGCTTTCTCCTCCTTTTCTTTTCTCATGATTCCTCGCGTTCTCGTCGGTTTAGGTACTAGCACCAATCAGCACTGGCCAAAAAATGGGTACACGATGTAAAATGGTTTCAGAACATTCCACGGATCTATCGACAGTAATTATTCGTGTGTACCGAGCGTACGACATGTATTTTTAGGGACGATATAGATTCTCGTCACTCATAGTATAAATAATTTAATAACTAAACGATAAAAAATTATAAATATAATTCTGTAAATTGAGTTATCAAAAATTTGTAACTTTGTTTCGATAAAGACGTTTTTATTAAATTTCGTCCAGCCTCCCATAAATTTGCAAAAACCGGTCTAGCCATACGTGTATGCTATCAGGATTCAGTAGGTGACGACTACTTTCATGAATTTCCCAAAATACCTTGATAATTTCCTGATTGCAGTATCAGTTGTTGATAGTCTTACGATGACGTATTATCAGATTTTTTACATTCATTCAACTAGAGAGAGAAAAAGGGGCAAATGAGATGATGCTCCGGAAGCCGAATTTTTCACTTAGCGGGAAATTCTAGTCTAAAGGCCTACATTTCGAGCGTTTTTTCGCGCTGGATAAAAAAAAAACAAAAAATATTCTTATTATCCATTTTTTTACAATCTTTTGTTTGATGTTTCAAGAACTTACAGAAAAGTTTTGTACATAAATAATCAAAACTGAAAAATTTATGGACCTCTAAATATGGCTGTCAAAAAAAAGGATGAGATAGCGAACATAATTCCAAAGCTTCCCTTCATCGAAAACAGAAATAAAACCAATTTTCTTTATTTATAAGAATGTCATTATGGCAGGTAGCAAAGAGAAAAAAATGTATGCAGACTGTCCGAAAAAAAGTTACTTTTTCGCCCTATTTTTTCAAAGTAATTTTTTTTTAAATTGTAATAATAATTTCGCAACCCCTGGGAAGATAGAGAGATATACTGAAGGTCCATACCTAATTTCAAGTAATCTGTTGAATCGTACTCGGGATTTTATGTCAAGCACCTTCAAAAAAGTACTTTCGAGAAGAACGCGTTTAAACTTTTGAATCCAATTTCAGACAACCGCAATAATCTAAGTGTTATAATGGTATGTTATACTCACGTTATAATAATCGGCCATTCCTGCCTCGTAAAGTGTGCCTTCCTAGAGTTCTAAATGATGATTTTCCCGAAGCTCGTTCTCTACTGTGAGCCGTTCTAGCTTCCTGAGAATATTCTGATTATCCAATACGTGCCGGTGCAGCCTCTTAATCCAGCCGTATTCGGATCGCTATAACTTTACAAATACTGGGAATTACGAAATTTCCTTTCGAGGACACATTCTTTTCAATTCTCCAGTCTGGAATACTACTTTGAGAGTAGGAATTGAATCTGCTAATGAGGATCTACATTGCGCTATCTGAAACATCCATATACGGGAACACAATACCCTGTAGAATATATTTTCTCTTACATGTTTAAACGTCTATGATTCCATCACAAATTCACATGCTGTTGCAAAATTCTAGCATTTCAACTCGAGTAGTTTATTGGATATTCTCTGTGACAGACGGCACGGTGGATGAATAACAACCCTGTAGGATTCTGTAGATGGACTGTAAAATGAAAATATTATGAAAACAAATTTTTTTAATCGCCGGAGCTAATAAAATATATTATTCTGATGGTAGAAAAAAATACTCGAAGTAATTGGAACAAATAATATTGGAGGAATTGATAATTAAGTATCAAAATGACTAAATCGCCACAAAATGGACGAAATTATCAGTAGATGGACACTCGACCACCAGTAAATGGACGTGCAGTGTCGATAAAAGCTATAAAGGATGACGATTTATTACTCATTTTTATTAAATGCTAGATTTGGATATCGCTGTGTTGCACAAAAATTATATTGTTATACATATGAGTATTATAGTAGTAGTAATTTTATTTCCAGGGCATATCCTTTAAGGGCGCTTACACATAGTCCCCCCTTACATATTGTTCCCCCTTACTTTTGGTTTTATTATGCATCATTTTCATTGCGCTACAAGCTTTAGCAAAGCATACGAGTCTTATATTTATGATTACGATTTTGGAGAAAATCTACGAAGCTTTCTTGCATCTTAACGTGACATTTTCAAAAAAAATAATCAAAGTTTGTTCTAACAGAGGAACAGAAAATCGATTTTTTTCAAAATTTGAAAAATGAATGAAATGATTTTATGACAATATTTGATGAAATGTGTCTAATTGTGACCTATAACTAATTAACAAGCAAATGCGATCATCTGTGAAACAATAAGGATAACAGGAATTTCGTCGTCTACAGACTTTTTCCGAAATAAATGTTCTATTGACCAAAGTAGGTTTGATTTTTATACGGCAGATTCTTAAGGAATTACAGGGCGAAAATTCCAAACTTGCTCAACATGCCTCTCCCTACCCTACCAATTAGAGAGGTTGCAGTCTAACTCCATGAAAACGACTATAATCATGTTGCAGACTAAAAATACATGTGTCGTGAATTAAGAATTGCACAATACTATGGTTTAATTGTTGAAAGCAATTAATATATACGTATGTACATACACGTGTATATACTCACCAGTCGCATATTTCCTATCAGATTCACGTAACCTACATTGTAAGAAAGTATTCTATCTACAGTCAGGCGAACTCGCAATAATGTTTAAAAAAATAACACTCTCCAAATATTCTCCACCATCATTTTCCGTTTTTCTTTTCCAGAGTGACTGCAGTGACGAATTTAAAAGGCTTCTGATCGCTCTTGTGAATTAAATTTCCATGTGTTACGAAGAACATATAACTTGGGAATTAATATGATGCTTTTGTTTACCACGCACGTTTTTTGTTTCGTTCGTAATAATAAAAGGAATATAATGGCACACTTTCAATAGAACGAAGAAAAAAAACAAGCTTTTTACCTCGTCGTTCTCGTAGAACACTCGCGAGCGTGTACTATTTTGTATCTTTGATTTCAGAGCGATTGCGCCGACGAATGGAAGAGGCTGCTGATTGGCCTTCTTAACTAAAACGTTACATGACACATTCCAAAGATTTATACGAAAATATTCATAGCAAGCGTATAAAAATAAGAAAGCACGTACAATATTATATGTATGAGTGAATATGTAATGACCTCGGGTAAATGCGATGCACTCGCGGGTTGCAAAGAATACCCTACATTTGGAAGGAACGATCGAAGCCACCGAAATATACAAGACACGGAACGACTACATAACTCAGAATCGATATGGAAAAAAAAAAAAAAAATGTTAACACACACGAATAAGGCATCATAGGAATGATGCTGATGTGTAAAAATTCGAGCCGTTATCGAGTTACCGTTTTTTCAGTACGCATAATTTTGAGGCAGTAAGTTTCATATCATATTACTATAAACTTATGATTATGAGCAATTAAAAGCTAAGGGTTCCAAGTTAAATTTTGTACGTTTTGTGCATTTTTTTTTAATTTTACCGCTGAGGGTCGTGTTCAGAATTATGTCTGACTCTGAGGATTTACGCAAAATGATTTATTATAAACTTATGAAAAAGAGGAACACAGTGAGTAGATATACGGCAATATAAAATACAGTTTGCCAGCAACATGTCCAGGAATAACAGTTCACTGTTTTCAAATCATATTCACTTCGGGCAACGATTTCTTCCAATATTCCAACTTCTCCAGACGATCTCTGATAACGTTGAACATACGACTCTCAGTTGTTTGAGCCTTTGTTAGAAGTGCGCTCGGTATGTTGAAACATCCCAGATATACCGATCTGTGTATAACATGATAAACGGATATGGAAAGCTTGCCACATCCATGGAAATTCTCCCCGAACGTCAGATCGTACAGTCTCACACATATGTCCGCCCTTATTTTCTCCAATTCCGGTATTCCGAAACAGAAGGGAGGTGGATTTCTCGCTAGAATCGATTATGTTTGTAAGAACAGTGTACGAAAGATTATTGCTCGACGTAGGGGATATCTCACAATGGTGGATCTTTTTCCACACAGTTGGGTAATTTGTTTCTCATAGCTCCCAAATGTATCGATAACTTTTATATGACTAATTTCCAAGTATAATTACAATGTTCAATCAGTTAAAAATCAACAGAGTGTTATAATCCTGTTCATCTTTCATATGTCGAGAGACTTGCAAAAGTGAGAAAAGCTTTGTCAACGCTGATTGCTAACTGTTTTATGGAATATTCAAAATTTCATAAAAGTTTTTACAAATGGATTACCGGATATAGTTTCATTGAATAGAGTATAGGTGTTCCATGTGACTGTGACTGAAACCCCGTAATCATTCGGCAGGTAAGAAAAGTTGGTGCAAGCTGGAAAAAATGTACAAGCACATATATATATATTATAGGGTGATAACAAATATTCCAATTGAAGGGAGTCTTGTTTTGCTCGCTATTCAAGTTGCATATACTATATATTTACATCGAAACAGTGGACTGGAATAGCGCAATGTATTACAATAGAGAAAAAACTATTTTTATGGTGGGCGAAAGATAATACAGTAGTCGATTATCCAAACCCATGTGGACCAGGTCTGGTTCGGATTATCGAATGTTCGGATAATAGAAACGTGTACTTGTGGAGAGCATTTTACATATTGCATAGGGTGAAAAAAAGGATGCTGTTGAAGTTTGCACCGTTGGAGTGCAACAAAATCTCTTTTTTACATTTTATTTGCCTTATTTTCATTATTATAGAAGATTTGTTTTCCAGAAGTTTTGTTGTGGATGGCTAAATAAGTATCTCATAAAATGATTGAGGAATTTTCGTTGGAAAAATCTGCCAGAAGGAATTAGCGGAATTTTGAAATTTTTATTTTCATTTCATTCCAACTATGCAAAGTTCAACCTCATAACACAGAATCAATATTTCTAGCGATGTAACGTTAGGTTTGTATATTTCTAATATATGTTTCAAGGCGAACATGGTAAATATCCTTTAATATAAATATTAAATATCTACTTTAAGGTGTTTTTTTATTAGGAACTGCTGATGCTACACGTTTTCCAGTGGTCAAATCGCACAGGCGCTTGAGCAAAAGAAGCTGCATAGGGCAGCATGCTTCTTGTTTCTCATACCATTCAAAACCAATCTCGGAGGCCGAAAACACTTCGGCATGTGAAATTTTCATGCTCGACGGACACGTACAAGCTCGAGCAAGCCTGTTAGCAACAATGTAGCTCAAGTTCATTGAAATGTATGAAATTTCGTGCTATTATTCGGATAATGTAATGTTCGAATGATGGGAGCTTGGATAATCGACGTTCTACTGTATTTGTTAATTGTGAGAATTAACATAATTTTCTTATTAAATGGCTACAACAATTTGTCAATCAGCTTCATACTACTTTATCGGATGTTTCTAATTTAATGTATTCCTTCGGCGGTGGGCCATACTTTGTGGGTGCATAAGCCAGGGCTCCTTTGAATCGTTAGCAGGTTACAGTGGCGCTTAATAAAAATGTTACAATCAATCATTAAATCCAATGATGAAAATCATATACCAAATGATGGAATGAAAAATTTCGTAGAAATTTTGTAGATTTAATCATTTTTAGATGTTCTCTGAAGAGTCATGGTTACGAACATTTTTCTTCTAGTCACTATTTTTCAAAGATTTGTCAATGTTTTCGTTAAATATTCGGCGTGCCTGTTTTTATTGTTGTTGCGGAATTTACAGAATTTTTTACATGCTCAGCACAGTGTGTCAGACATCTAGAGTTATATAGTATATCAATTATTAGACAGAAATGTGGCTAGAATGTCATTTTCATGAAGTGCTGCATAAATCGAACGGTGGTTAAAGTCGAAATTTTGTGTTAAAAGTTCGGTAACTTGGCTTGAAATTTCACCAGTATACTGGGATCTATTTTTACTTTATTGTAGACGAAAATAAGTTAATTGTTTAATATTCGGGTTCGCGAAAGGAATAACCTTATTATAATGGTATATCATTAATATGATGATTATGTGTAAAAGAAACGCTTACGTTTTTTCTTTCCTTTACCCGCGCGTATGTCAAACACTTGGAACGTAATGAAATTGAAATAATACTTTCTCAAAAACTGCAAAAATGAAAAGAAAAAAAAAGGAAAGAAACCCTACCTGTGCCATGCAGTCCTATCGGACTCCAGTCAATGTGTTCGCAGCAGCCACAATCGTAGTTGTTACATTTGCAAGGTGATTGGCTTGCAATGGAGAGATCGCGGTGCGAACGCAAACCCCACGCCGAGACGAGTACGAGAACACTAATGATAAAATACACGAGCTGAATTTTCATTTTTCTGATGTCGAAGAAACAGACCCAATGAATCGGTAGCGAATGAAACTGAATAAAGTTTATTCGTTGATCAAGCAGAGGACTGTATTGAAATAATGCGTAGCAATAAGGACGCCGTGGGGTATCGCTTCGTGACCTGCATAGAATGAACCCCTTCTGAATTCTTCAATTATCAGCGCTTTTTTGTTCGTTTTGGGGGACTTCCCCTTTCGCGAAAATGATTATACACTGCATACGCACTTGCATAAACTTAGCCGGCCCACTTTAAGGAGGTACGACTACTCCCGCAGGGTCAACAAAGAGACTAAATTTACGTCATCTCACGGGTGTTCTGATTTATGGTAACTTATGTTGAATATTCGTATTGTCGAACCCAAAGTGCCAAATTTGTGGTAATATTTTCTTTATTGCATATTTACTAATCAAAACTGAAAAATTATATCCTCAACGACGCTGGATCCTTCACGACGATTTCCAAGCAGTACCAAGATTCTGAAACTCCGTAGCGACCGTTTTCGTTGTCGTTACCTAGCAACAGCCAATAAGAGGCTCCCTTTCTTCTGATCGTGCATGCGATTGGCTGTCGCTAGCGGCGACAACGAAAACTGTCACTACAGAGCCAGGTTATGCTCGCCAGACGAATCAGCTTTTACGCCCGACGTTGGCAGGTCTATGGGTACTATTTCGTCATTATGATGATATTCAACCGGAAGTTGAAACTGTTTTATAATGTAGTGCTTGAACTACATGGTGAAGTGCGAATTTTCGATTTTTTACAATATCTATTATGTCTCATTTATCAAAATTTAGTTTAACAACGACCTTAGTTGGATACGTGAGTAGCAAAACCGTGATTACCACATTTCCGGTCGACCGTCTCCATAAGACGACGTGCTTCACTAGCTCAAAATGCTCGACTTTGCAATTTTATTACGAAAAAACTGGATGGTCAATACAGCTCAAATTTTTCCGAAGGGTGTATAACGTATTCGTCAACATCATATAAAAATGTCAAGCTCGAAATTTGGATCCGACCCTATGATCGTACTTCCTTAACTTCTTAACGTTTTTATCATGGAGCCTAGATCACGGTCTTACATACAGGTCTGGAAACTGTAATACTGGCAGCCGCGATCAGGTGCGTCAGTTAGTGTGACAAATTTCGGTCCTAGCGCCACCACTAGTTGTCGCTGCGGTTTTAAAACCCCTACATACATAACCTCAATACGGCGAACAACGGAGTGAGCGGTTGAAAACGTGTTTCGCGGAGTCGATGATAACTGTTTTTTATGCGTTTTGGACACAGTACGTTTTCGATAAATTGAAAGCTTATTCTTTTAAAATGGTGAAGTGGTGCGCCGTACGGAATTGTCAATGTATATGTTTAAATGTTTGTGTATATTAATACTTACCTGCCTGTATACAACTGGAATACTTACAAAAATAATATAAGAAATACTGGATGCAGAGAAGATACGAATATCAAAAGATTGATTTATATATTCATACTTACCTGCGTTTAAACAGCTGGCATACCTGCAAATGAAAGAAAATAAACGTTATAATATGAAAAAAGAACGGGTTTTATGTATTTATTTATTTATTTTACCATGATGTTTTCGTGAAATTTCTGTGAACTTATTTATACTTACCATGATGGAATACGTGAAAATAAACAAAAATCATTACATCAACGTGATGAGATAAAAAATATAATAAAGATTTGTTTCGTGGTTACTTACCTTGGTACGTTTAATACGTTTCAGGAATAAAAGTGGGTTAAAAAGAGATATGCTACCGTTGACAACCGAAACACTTGCAACAATAAAAAAAAACATGAAGGGGCAACATAATAAAATTTGAAACGATTCATTCTGCTTACCTCGATATGAAAAAAATGCACGTACAAAAATAAAAGATATCAGAGAATTTTTTGCCCTTGTATTTTTATTAAATTGCATAAAAAACACGGGAATGAGGGATGGAAGAAAAAAATTGAGACAAGTAGCTTTGAAAGTTCACATGCAATGTGACAGCTTTAAAATCGTATGTATATGCTTATCACGCTCGCTTAGATTTACAAAGTTTGTTTGATTACGATTAGGATCATATTTTTTTTATTGTATTAATCGAAACGGACAGGACTAACGCCTTTTCCTGGCCGTTTTAAAAGTGTTTCGAACTCAAATATCTGCGTAACGAAGATGAAGGTGGGACAGAGATAGGATATGGGATAGGATAGGAAGGTGGGATAGAGATAGATAGAAGCATGGCCGACTAGTGCTGTCTCTGTCTGACCCCCCCGGCCGCGCCACAACGGGTATTTTGATCGCAACGAACCTAATGGCGACTAGTGAACTACCAACTCTCTTCAATAAGCTACCTACCCCTTCCACTGGAGTTTCCAGCCTGTATGTAAGACCGTGGCCTAGATACATGAGACCAAACCAGGGGCTGTTCCAAGGAGACTAGAGTAAAAGAGTCCAAACTCCCTATCCTAGCTTGTATGTACGAAGTTCTTTCAAGCGGTCGCAGAGGTGTAGTACTCAGTTCCGCCGCAGGCGTCGCTAGTGTTCTTGGCAACCAATAATATATAGTAATACAAAACTGCATAAGGTCCGACCTCCGCCTCAACGACCAATCACAAAACTGGGGTGATCGTGTTTCTCTCTCGTACTCACTTGGAACAGTCATGGTGCGTTCTCTCTCGCACACCCGAACGATAATACACCCAAGTGGGGATTCCGCCATTATAATATATAATAATATTGTGTACATATATATAATAAATAAAATATAAATAATATTAATAAAGCACATATTAATGAAACAACTCGTGTTGTTTTATTCACATGGGCTTATTACATAATAAGCACATCAGATATAATAATTATATAATAAGTACAACACGAGTTATTTTATTATGGAAACTTATGATTTGCCTGTTATGTTTAAAAATATAGCTAATTATAATGAAACGCGAATAAAGCGATAAACCAACCGGACAAACGGGCAAGCCCATAATTAAACCCCAAGCACGGCAATTACTTAAATATTAGAAAACTACCTATATACTGTAATATTTCGTATAGTATAAAAATAATAAAAATCATAAATATTGAAGACCCTTGGTGAAGTGTATATATATGTATGCATACATTGTGCATGTCAAAATGTGAATGATCGATCTCGATAAAATTTTCAGCGAGAATGGGATGAATGCGTGAGTTGTTTAACGTTCGAAGTTCTTGGAGCCCTGAAAAGGGCTGTTGATTCCATCTGGACGGTCGGGGCTCGTTTCCACAGGCTACAAATGATCGGTCTCGATACAATTTTCCGCGAGAATGGGATGAATATGTGTGTTGTTTTACGTTAAAAATTTTTGGAGCCCTGAAAAGGGCTGTTGCTTCCATCTGGACGGTCAGGGCTCGTTTCCGCAGGCTGAAAACAAAAAAAAACAAGAAATGTGCATCGTGAAAATATCCAGAAATTACTAAAGTATGTACTATTTATATATAAAATGAATTAATACTCTCCTTGATGCAAAAGTGACAGATGCAGATTCGCAGACATGATGAGACTCGCCCGTTGGTACTCCAAACCGCATTCGATTGAAAAATACAAACGTTTTTTCAAAAACATAATGTCACACCTATTCGTTATTAATTTATCTACTACAATATTACGTGTAAATTTTAGATCAAACCTTTCTTGTCTTTTCTAACGTCACGAAATGTATACCGAAGAATAGTAAGCCTTCAAAGCTTCGCGTTCTTCCGCATCCTCTTCGTTTTGATACGCGCTTCGTCATTGTTTGCGTTCAACGACTTGGCCAAAAAATGATCTTGCATGACGATATAGAAATCGACAATCCTGCGGGTTGTCTCCTGCCGGTGATCCTCACATCCAACCATCGGCAAACCTTTGTACTCGGACAATCTCTCTACCGCCGTATGGAGCGTATTGATGGTGATACCGAACTTGCCAACGACGTCAAGAATCGTTGACTCTAGTGTCCCCGTGAGTTAGAATAGGTCGTCACTGGGATGCAGTAAGCCTCCGTACTGATTCATAAGATTAATCATCGCATCCCTCGACTCGTCTGGTTCGTTGTTATTAGATTGCAATGTTTTAATGCAATCTTGATACTTGATCTGCTTGAGCATTTTACGCACTACGTATCCAGCGATGTAAGCCTGTACCTCTGAACTCGTGCGGCATACGTCGTAGGTATGATCATGTACGCTATCGTTCCATATGCTCATGGAGCAGAATAACGAGTAATCGTGATCGTGGTGCTCGTTGGTTTCGGCAGGTCCATCCTCAACAGAACCTTCCTCAAGCAATCGGTCAAGTTTTTCCACCCATTCAGTGCGAGGCTTTCTTGAGTCAGCCAAGGAATCTTTCGTCTGCATCAACACTTACAGAAGTTCCGTGCCGCTGACGTTGGAATTTTTTGGTGGCTTGATTAACGAGTAACTGCACAGTAGACGGTACAGTTGAGCAAATAATTTAGGGTCCGGATGATCGTTGTCCCCTAACGCTCCACGCATCATTTCGAAGAATCTCTGAAACAACATCGTTCAGAATAGTGCCAAATAGTTACTACAGTCTATCGAGCATGGTAACGAGCATAGTATGCATTACCTCAAGGAACAAGAAGAATAAAAGTTTTATATACCTCCAATGCGTCTTGATTCAAGTGAGCAGTCATGAGGTACTCGAAATTTTCTTCCTTTTGAAGAGTTTCGAGAATTTTCAATGTAGCGCCCAACGTGACTTTAAGGGACAACACCACTGTGACGGCTTCAAAAAATCGATTTTTTGAAAACCATCTAGAAAAATCTAAAATACATTTAAGATTAAGCTGCCGTTGGACCCAGGTCGAAAAAATAATTATTTTTGGAGATATTGAATATTTTGTGGAGCGGTGCAGCGCTCCGTGACGCTCGGGGTCCCGCGCAGCTGCGCGCCTCAGGGTCGGCAGGTATACCGGGCCTTTCCCAGGTCCTGCGGGTCTTTCCGAGGTATTCTTTTGTCTCCCTTCACAAAAACCGGCTATTGTTATAAATATAGTTTCGAAAAAAGCCATAGGTGGCGATAATTGAAAAATTTTCAAGGCAGGTATAGGGATAGCGTCATAGCGTCAGTTTGCGAATAGAAGCGACGCTACTCGTGTCTAAACGCTCCGAATCGTTTCGTTTATAAATATCGAACGCTCAGAATTATTCTTTGCACATCGAAATGGATAATCCGAAAGTGTACGCGGGGAAAAAGGGAACAAAACGGAGCTATGTGACGATGAGTCGAACGAAAATTTCGAATCGGAAACCTCCGAACCGTTATAGCTCCGAAAATAGTTCTGCAGAGTATGTGAGTCGAAAATTTGAGCAGAGACGATTTGCTGCAGCGTTGTTTGGGCGGCTTCACGCAAAACAACAACGAAAGCTACAACAAATCAGTTTGGGCAATAGCCCCCAAGTGTCAGTCCGGGAGCAAAAAAATCGTCGATATTGCAGCTGATATCGCGGTATTATTATTCAATGATGGCCTGAGAAGCCTCATGAAAGTTTTGGAGACGTTGGGGATAACTATCGGCTCAAATTGTTTCAATTTTTGCGTTGAAACCGACGCAGCGCGGATCGAGCTGGCGGAGCGCTCGCTCACAGACGCTGCAAAAGAGGCAAGAAGAGCCTCTACAAGTTCGAGAAAAGATTCTAGGGACAATCATTTGCTTCTTGAAGGCCAGCTATATGGTGCCGGCATCGCTGATTAAAGGTAAAAAAATTTTTTTCCAATTTATCGCATAAATTAACAAACCTAAAACTTTGAACGCGTTTTTCTCAAAACCACTTTTTTGAGTGCGGTACGCAGCAGAACTCGAGCAATTTTTATCCGATCGACTTCAAATTTGGACTGCATCAATAAAACTAGATTATCTAAAGAAGTACATAGGATTTTTTCGATATCTCAATAATAAAAAAAGTTATAGCCTATTTTCGACGAGAAATTTTGCTCGAAAATCGTCCTTTAATTTCAAAAGCGTGCCTATTTTTTAAAAATCAATATTTTTTCAAATCCCTATGTACTTCTCTTCAAAATATCATATTATTAACGAAAACACTCGGTATTTTTTTTCAGATCGACTTTGAAGAGAGTTCTGCTGCGTGCCGCGAACCACTGCAGAGGCAACAGTACCTGACGCGGGAGCTTCCCCAGCGTCACCATGGGGCGTGAAAAATTTGAAAATTTTTTTTTATGTATCTTCAATAAACAACGAACAAAACAAAAAAAAAAATTTTTCGAATATCTCTTTTTTTTCCCACAAAAAAAAATTCTTGAAAAATGGCAAACAACAGGGGGTCACAGTGGTGTTCTGCCTTAAAGCCGTTAATCGTACTTGAAGATATGGGCATCTCTGACCTCGGTGTAGTGGACTCCCATTCTCTCAAGAACGCGTCGAATTCAATTATTGCCTAGTTTTGATAGTAAACGCACGTGGAAGTTAGTTGCCATGCAATAGATGAAAAGTTAAATGCAGTCAGACAGTTAAAAATCAGGCAAGATGTTTCTCCGTACAAGAAGTAAATTAGTGCTAACCTAACCTCTGTAAATCAAAAGTGAAAAAAAAAGAAAACAATAAACGTATATTACATTATAAAAACAAGCGTAAGAGTGTAGCAATACAATTGAGAGGTGTCGTGCTGTTCACCGCTATCTCCATAATGCAGAAACGAATGTTCATGCAAACCAAGCCGTAAAAGAGAGACAAAATAAAATTGAAATACCCTAATACTTACTGTGGTAACCGATTTCTATTGTTTACTTATGAAATTACTATATTAACGAAGAACGTAAATGTTCATACTTAAATGTTCCAAGATTACGGTTACCAAGAAGCTGCCACAAATCAGACTCAACAATTCCTTTCTAGAAGGACTTATTGAGTCTGAATTGCACAAAATTGTAAAATAGGTCGATCCAGAGCGACGACGATTGAAATTCCAACGTTGATAGGCTCAGCAGTGCGTGAAATGTAACAGCTGTCACGCTAAATGCTAAAAATAATTGGATATTAGTACGCGTCCATTTCAATGTACATTCATACTACATTATTAGCATCGTAAGTGATTTATCGAATGAGCAATATTTTTTGGAGCAGTAGGGGTCCTATACTGAGTCCGAATTCATCGATTCATCGATTTTATCCTACTTTCATCTCAAGAATGGCTCAAAACACAATTCGTTAAGATTTTCGAATACATAAAACAAATACAAGAAAATACATAAAGCATTCAGATCGTTTGATATGCTATGCTATTCTGCTTTCATTTCCTCGAACGAATTGAAATCCTGTTGTGGAACAAAAACTCAACATTCAATTGTCATTATCGGAAAGTTTGCGTGTTCATCTTTGAGTCCAATATGACCTGAAGCATCAATATTTTTGTTTATTTCTCATTAATCTGCTTTTTAAATGTACCTTTTTCCGAGGGCAGTTTTCTGAACCACGTAGAGCATTTTGAGGCGTACGTGACATCATAGCTGTTATGAGATTGTCCATTCTTTCGCAAAGCTTTTGCGTTGGCTGCAAATCCACCAACTCAGGACACTCAGGCTTGTTCCGATAAATCTCCATGGCAACGCGGAGTGGGAGCGAAAACAACTGAAATCATTCGAAAAATTAATAATGGAATGTATCTCCGGATATTAACAATTAACTTTGATCGGCTGTTGAACGACAAAACATAGTTTATGTTCAACTTTGGAACTGGGATAAGTAGCAATGAATATCAATTGTATAAAAACCGGTAAGAAACTTACTTGAAAAGCCAAAGGCACGTTCATTTTTTGATATCCCACGGGATTCAAATGAGCCGGCGTTAGGCGGTAGGCAATACACATGTTGGGTTTCATAAACTGCTCATATGTAATCAACGCCTCCCAGTGATTCTTTTTTACCGTACCGTCGGGTGTCTGAAACGATATATATAATATTCAAGTACAGCGCTATACAATTCATTCTTTTTTCCCTTTTTTAGGTACAGATCAGATGACTGTTTAAGAGCACAACGACTTTCATTATCATAAGTTTGTTTCTTTGCTTACAATTAAGCGATATGTATACTACTACAATGCGTAATGAATAGTAATTAATTACCTCAATAAACCTGCGTCTGATCAAGGAAACATTTTCCCAAGTGTGGGAAATCGGATATCATCCACAGACGTTTATTACGATTACACGGATGCTCGCAGCTGAATCTTCCGTCCTCAATCCCGAAGATAGACGACACTGCTCTATTCCATTGAGCTCCATCAGTGGTGACGACGTCAACGTGGAATCCGCTGTTCGATAGCAATATAATGCAGTCCAAAAAAGGTTGTGCAATATAGCCCTTGTCACCGAGTCTTTGGTTAGGAAGCAGCCGAGAACCTGCACCCAACTTCCTTGGAATGGTTCAAACATAAAAACCAAAGCGTGGTCTGCACGAGTGTTCTTTTTTCCTTCACGAGTGTACTGCCCGAGATCAACGAAACCATGAAACTCTAGAGTCTGCTTGTTGAACGAAATGGACTCACTCAATTTCATCTCATCGACGAGAAGCGAACCTGAAATATAAAATTACAAAAAGCTGATTTATAAATATCATCAAGAAATAGTAATACGTAAAAAAAATCAGTTGGATTGCAGTACCTCGTTTTTCAGAGGATTTCATTTGTGAGCCCTTCGTTTTCATGCATTCAAAAATGGCAGTTTGAAAACCAGATGCTGATGAGCTTATCTTCTGAATAAATCGATTCAGTGTTTCTCTGCAGGGAAGTGGCAGAATTTTACGATCTCGAATATGATCGTATAGACCACTGTTTTTGATGCGCATCAAAAGGCACTCGTATATCCAATCAATGGGGTATCGGCGGCCTTTGCTGTTTTTCAGCTTTGCGGCTTCAAAACAAGTTCGCGCGGCTTGTTTTTGAGTCTCGGGTAGAGTAGATATACTCTTCTCGAGTGTTTCTTTCTCGATTCTCAAACACTCGCGTCTCAGATCAGCTACATCTGAGCGCAATTTCTCATTCTAAAAATTACATTAACATAAATAATCGACATTTCTATTTAATTGATGCTAATAACACAACTACTGAATGGAGCATCTACTATTAACAGTCATTATTGAGGGATCATTCCAGTGGTTCCGTAACACAATATCCAAAGACAAAATATCCACGACAAAATAACCACGACAAAATAACCAAACGACAAAATATCCAAACGTCCACCACATCAACGGGGACGCGAGCAAGACACCTTTATGGGGTGTGTTGGATAGTGGGGGATAGTTGGGGGGGGGGGGGGGGGGGGGGGGGGGGTTCAAGAGACAAAATAACACAAAAAAAGTTTAATCAATAAAGGAACATTTAACGCAGAATGATGATTTATATTATTTATTTATTATTACATTTATATATCCTAATATATATCTCGTACCATATATATTACCAGTTTTGCTATATTTATCCATTTTCATTTATTTATTTGTTTTGTTGTGCCCCGCAATTTAGCGCATAACTTAAGGCGCATAGCAACGAGCATATTCGACTTGCGAAGTCGAGGGGCCATATTGCCCCTGTGCAACGACAGGAGTTTTGGCGAATGAAGCACCTCCAGAGGTGACTTTGGCGACACGAATCGCTGAGTCGATATCGTACGATTCGAACGTTCTAGAACATTCAATCGCCAATAACCGAGCTAACAATTAGAGGTACCGAAAGGTAAAAGTCAGTCTTCGGGTGGTAACCGAAGAGGTCGGTCTCAAGGCAACTGAACATCTTGCACGATAAATGTTGCCTAGTTATAATAAAGTTGAATATTTGTAAGTTCACAATTCTCGAGTTGGAGATTTACTCATTATTGGAAGCACCCAGCTACCCGTCCTCGATCGCCCGATTCCCGCCACCAGTCTCTTCGAGGACGTAACTTCAAAGACACAATCATGTTCGCGCAAAATTAGCGGCACAACATTGGTGACAGCGGTGGGATTCCACAACTTGGGAAACACGAACTCATTGAAAAAAAAAAGAAAAAGTTGAAGATATACAACGCAAGTACAAGTGACCGAGCCACGTCAAAAAAAATAAATAAATAAGAAAACATAAAAAGCAAGTACTACAAGCATCCCGACCGAGTCGGAAAAAAGGAAAAGCAAAATTTGAAACGTAAGCAGACGGCCGAGCCGTACGTACAGAGCCATTCAAAATAAACCGGATCCCGAGGATCATCGAAATCAGACCGACCACGAGACAGAAGACTCAACACCGCCATCAACTATAAAAAGATCAACAACGAGTACGAGTTCAACAATCGAAGCAACACGACAACAGAGACGCAACGCCGTTCCACACCTTTCAAGGCCTTCCACACGAGTTGAACGTCTGAACCTGAGCAACGAAGCTACAAGCAACAGCGATTCAACTACAAGGCATCGATCATCATGCAACGGATCATCTTACTGTAAGTGACGGAACATTTATATATGAAAACCCTTCAAAGCCAAATAGGGATTAATGTCGAACGAAGAAGAGCGTAAAAAATTATATCGATTACCTGGTAGACATGTATTATCGCGATCATTATAATCAATTTTCGACAAGCGTCGTGAAGATGAATTAAAAGACGAATTAGAAGAAGAACTTAGTAAAAAACGTCATAGAATAGACACTAGTTCCGACGATACCCCGAATTCACAAAAATCTATTTCTAGACGCGCTGTAACGAAAAGAACAAAATTTCGATCTGCGACAGATCAAACCGTAACATTCTTATCCGATTCAGATCAATCGCCCGATACTGTAGAAATTAGGCGCGGTCGTGAAATCGATTTACAGGAATTTTCTCTGTTAGCAACTAACTTTGAAAATATGGCGCGACCAGAGCAAAATGAATTTATGACATTGAAAGAGGCTCGAAGCCTCATACCACGATTCGACGGAACAAAGCCTGAAGAAGTAGACGATATAACAGAAGCGTATGGTTATGCAAATGAAAGTATCGCAGTCGCGGACCAACAAACCTTATTAAAATCCGTATTAGCAACAAAAATCGTAGGGAAAGCGCGAAAAGACACACGATACAAACAAATTTATTCATATATACAATTTAAAGAAGAGATGACGGCATTGTACGGGACTCGACGTACTATAGCCGCCTTACAGGTAGATTTTAACACATGTAGACAAAGAGCAACCGAGAGCGTGTTAGCTTACGGTCAACGACTCGAAACAATTATCATGGAACTGGTAGATGCTAGCACAGCAAAAGAAGGAACAGCAGCAGGAAAGAAAACAATAGAAATTTATGTTCGCCAATTAGCGCTTCATAATTTTGAAAGAGGACTCCGACGAGAGTATCAAGTTATAGTAAAAGCCCGAGGATTTGAAGATCTCGGATCGGCCCTAAAAGGAGCCATGGAAGAAGAAAAATCGGTTCAAGGAGGTGAATCGATTAACAAACAAACGCACTTGGAAAAACGCACGCCCGTGACGTGTCACAAGTGTCATAAGATAGGCCATTTAGGAAAAGATTGTCGTACTAGCGTACCCGCGTATGGACGCTATAGTCTACCTGCACCAACTAAAAGCATGCACCAACTAAACATAACTTGCAACTACTGCAAGAAACCGGGACACGCGTATAAAGACTGTCGAAAAAGAAATTGGTAGCAAGGTCAAGGGACCAACAGTCACCCTAATCAAGGGAATAATTACCAACGGAGTCAAGGGACTTATCAGCATGGTCAGGGAACCAATAACTATTATAAAAACGGGCCGCAAGGGCGCCCGAATCAGTATCATTGGACAGCAAACAGAAACAAACCGCGTGAGGAAAGACCAAAAGAAGAAAATCGAAATCTCAGCGAAAATAAAAAAACGATCGGATCGTTCACACTTAGCATGGTCACGGTAACGACCGAAGAAAAAAAGAGAAACGTCAACGGAATTGCCCGAACATTAGCTACAAGCTCATTCAAAAAGGATCGTCCACTTAAAAAAGTAAAGACATAAGATGTTAAAACAATCAATCCCGAAGAAACGGCGAGCGATTTCCATATCGCATCACCCCAAGCTCGTGAAAAATTCTCACATTAAAAGGAGACACAGGAGCTCAGTGTTGTCTCATAAAAAAGAGTGTATTGAAAAAAGAAACTGAGATAATAGACGAGACAATCGATTTAAAGGGATGAGGCGGAATAAAATTTCACGCCCTTTGCAAAATAATGCTAGAAATCGAAACTCCCGCAGTAAACGTAAAACATGGATTTTTCGTAATAGACAACACAGTAGCATTGGAAGTAGACGGTATCCTAGGCATGGATTTTATACGTGAACACAACGTCGACATATTGAACGGTAAATACATCAAAATATATGGGCACATGGTACCTATGGTCAACGGTACAAAGAGAATTAAATTACCCCCTCGCACAGAAAAAATATTATACGCGAAAACATTAACAGCGAACGTAGGATGCGTCGCAGCAAAAGAAATACGACCAGGAGTCAAAATAGAACAAAGTTTTGCAATTCCGACCGGAAACTCCTGTCTCGTAATTGTACGAAACTCGTGCGATCAAGAAATTGAGATCGACAGACCAACGGGGGAAATAGCAGAAATAGAAAAAGAAGAATCAGTAAATGAAACAAAAGAAATAAATACCCTCAGCAAGGAAGAGAGGACCAAACGTCAAGAAAAAATATGGAAAGAGGTCAAAGGAACCTCAAACTTGAATAAAGGAGAAGAAAAATTTTTACGGGAATTCAGCGAGGAATTCGCCGACGTATTCCATTTGGAAGGCGAAAAACTCGGACATACGAACATAGTCGACCATCGCATAAATGTCGCAGCAGGAACGACACCTGTAAAAATTCGTCCGTACCGATTGCCAGAAGTACATAAACAGGAAGTCATGAAACAGGCCAAAGAAATGTTAAAAGACGAAATAATCCGACCGAGCAAGAGCCCATGTAATGCTCCTCTACTCGTCGTTCCAAAGAAAGCCGACGCGGATGGCAACGTCCGAAAAAGAGTGGTAGTAGATTTCAGGAAGCTAAACGAAGCAACAGAAGGTGACTCGTACCCATTACCCAATATCACCGAAATATTGGACCAGTTGGGTCGAGCCAAATATTTTACAACCCTCGATTTGGCATCAGGATTTCATCAGATACCGATGGCCGAAGAGGATAAACCAAAAACAGCTCTGTCCACACCTCTTGGACACTACGAATACAATCGAATGCCATTTGGGTTGAAAAACGCCCCACCGACTTTCCAAAGGCTAATGGACGCCGTACTCGCTGGCATCCAAGGTCTGAAATGCTATGTCTACCTAGACGACATAGTGGTATACGGAACATCATTCGAAGAACACAATAAAAGGTTGAGAGAAGTATTCGACCGACTAAGAGAGGCTCAATTGAAGGTGCAGCCGAAAAATGTCAATTTTTACGAAAAGAAACCCATTATCTAGATCACGTCATAACGGAGGTTGGAGTCAAACCCGACCCAGGGAAAATCGAAGCAGTTCAACGATTTCCCGTTCCAAAAAACGTAAAAGAAGTCCAGGCATTTTTGGGACTCGCAGGATATTATCGAAAATTTATACAAGACTTTTCAAAAATAGCTAAGCCCTTAACGGTATTAATAAAAAAGGAGAACAAATTCATCTGGAGAAAATTCTGTGAGCAATCGTTCGAAAAATTAAAAGAGACTCTCAGTACAGCACCAATTTTGCAGTATCCGGATTTCAAAAAACCTTTCGTCGTCACAACAGACGCTTCGGATAAAGCAATTAGAGCAATCTTGTCTCAGGGAAAAATTGGAGAAGATTTACCAATATGTTACGCTAGTCGTACCCTGAACAAGGCCGAAACAAATTATTCAATAACGGAAAAGGAAATGTTGGCAATAATTTGGGCAGTAACTCAATTCCGACCATACATTTATGGAACAAAGTTTACAGTGGTCACGGATCATAAGCCACCCACCTGGCTCTTTAATGTAAAAGACCCAGGTTCCCGATTGATGCGATGGCGCATCAAGTTAGAGGAGTTCGACTATACCATCGACTACAAAGCTGGAAAGAAGAATACAAACGCAGGCGCGCTAAGTAGAATGTATGTGTTAGTGACGACGCGGCGAGCAGCTGAGACCGCGGTACGTCGTGAGAGAGAGCGCGAAAAGAAGGACAGCGCTACGAATAGCCGCACAAAGAGGAGAGACCGAGAATACGGCTCACCGGGCAACGAGGCCCCGCGTGGCGAGAAAGTCGCCTGCGGAAGCGCGGTGCGGGAGGAATCTCCCCGTGAGTTAGAAGAGTCGCGACGCTCGAATACGAGCGAGAGTGACGAAGAAAATTGCAGTATTGGCGGATCCACACCAGGCAAGGGAGCCCGAGCGCGTATAATACCAGAACACAGCGGTGCCCCTCTGGGTGGGCCCCAACGCAACGTTCCGAACAAGGCTGGCCACAATCAACCGGGCCCGCGAAAGCGTGGTAGGCCGAGAAAAATAATGGAAGACTCTGCGAACGTTGGAAGGGAACGCCCACACGGGACGACGGAGGCGCATACGGGTGAAAAGAAACTTCCCTCGGCAAAGGAAAACCGAGCCACAGGCCCGAGCAAAAAAGAGACAGAGCAAGCGCAAGACTCGAGCGCGAACGAGACAGCAAGTGATAGTGAAACAGAGATAGAAAATATGAATAAAGCATGTCCAAGCGAGAGAGAGCGCAGTATAATACTTCAAGAATACCACGACGCTCCCCTCAGAGGACATCCAGGTGTAAAAAGAATGACACAGCGAATTAAAACAAAATACAACTGGCCTGGAATGAATAAAGATATACAAGACTATGTATCATCATGCGATAAATGTCAAAGGAACAAAATTATGAGATACAAGACCGCACCCATGGTAATTACCGACACGCCTGAAAGAGCGTTTGAAAAATGTGCAGTCGACATAGTAGGACCTTTACCTGAGTCCGAAGTAGGACATAAATATATCCTAACTTTTCAAGATTTGTTAACGAAATATAGCGCAGCAATCCCACTAAAAAATCAAGAAGCTAGAGAAGTAGCCAAGGGATTTGCGACACAAATAATTTGCAAATATGGAATTCCGACAACAGTGTGTTGTGCCCCTAATTTTGCGCCAACATGATTGTGCCCTTGAAGTTACGTCCCCGAAGAAACTGGCGGCCGGAATCGGGCGATCGAGGACGGGTAGCTGGGTACTTCCAATAATGAGTAAATCTCCAACTCGAGAATTGTGAACTTACAAATATTCAACTTTATTATAACTAGGCAACATTTGTCGTGCAAGATGTTAAGTTGCCTTGAGACCGACCTCTTCGGTTACCACCCGAAGACTGACTTTTACCTTTTTGGTTCCTCTAATTGTCAGCTCGGTTATTGGCGATCGAACGTTCTTGAACGTTCGAATCGTTCGATGTCGATTCAGCGATTCGTGTCGCCAAAGTCACCTCTGGAGGTGCTTCACTTGCCAAAACTTCTGTCGTTGCACTGGGGCCTATGGCCTCTCGATTTCGCAAATCGAATATGCTTGTTTCTGTGCGTCTTAAATTATGCGCTGAATTTCGGGGCACAACATTCCTCCCCCTTAGGAAGACGAAATCCATGATTTCGGCTCCGATACATAAATATCATTATTCTTTTTTTTTTGTGTCAGGTCGTCTCTCGGCTTACAAATATTTTTACAATTGCGTGATACATGTGACATATTATATACGTACTTATTTTAATTGAACCCTTCAATTGACATTTATTTTCCCATTTGTTTAATATATCTTTATTCCCTTATTTTATCTTTATTTACGTTGTACGGGTTCGTGGCGTATTACGCGTGAACGTGACTCTAAGGTTCTTAGAGCCAGCTGTGGATTTACGTTTTACGGCTCGCGGCTGTTCGGATGCTGCGTCAGCAAGGTCGCTTGCTTGTGACGTAGGTTGCGTGCGGTGATTTCGTACGTACTTGTATATTATGCACATGATAACGATTACAACAGGAATGAATATACTTATGGTATAATTCCCAATAATATGTTTATACGTTGATATAGAATCGTAATCGTTACTTAATTTTGTTTTTAAACTTTCGATCCGTTCTCCTATTTTGTTGATTTCTGTTGGATCGTTTATTATTTCATGAGGTATATTACTCTCTAATAATGGATGTTGTATATCCATTTCTGGAAACAAGAATGTTAAATTATATGGTGGTAGGAAAGTTATGGTTTTTTCTTGTTTCGTTTCTTTTAACGTTTCGATTTTAAAATCGTCGGATGTGACGGAACATTTCCCGTCCAAAGCCAATATACCTGTACCTATTATTGTTATATGTTCTATTGTCGATTGTTTACAATTTATCGTAAGCGCTTTGGTCTCGGGCGCTACGTACAACCATCGTCCTTCTTTTTCTAAGGCGATGACTATTGAATTTTTTAATTTCGCCAGGCGTCGAGTACAATTTAATATGCCTGGGTTTTTTCCTATAAACGTTGTTATTTCGCATGGTGCCTCTGATTGTATTACTTGTCTCGCGTGTTTCGGATGACAGTAATATTGATTATTCTTTCTTTTACATGCCGCTAATTCGTTTTCGGTTAGCGCTAAATAATCTCTTTGTTCTCGATTTATTATTACAAATTTCATAGTCGTTTCTATGAATTGAAAATTATTTTGTTCTATTCGTACGGGTAAAGGATAGCCTTTGTTAACTCCAAATTCGATATTTTCGATTAAAGGTATTCTCAGAACTAATACCAAGGTACTTTGGCTACAGTAGGAGCCTATTTCCGTGACCTTTAATAGGTCGTTTATTTTTTCGCGTTCGACCGACGTTGGAAAATCGAGTCCCGGAGGCAGGTGTGGTAATGCCTCTTTCAGGTATGCTGCTAATTGTCTAGGTGACAATATCGTAGGGTTAACTATTCCCTTTGGTAATCCTACTAGGAAAGTCTCTAGTAGACGTATATCGTTTAACAATGATTCTATGATTACACTAATTGCAGTTAATTTTTCGTCAAGTTTTTGTCTTGTTAGAATATCCATTACTAAATTAGTTACACCGTGTTGTAATTCTGCAACTATTCGTTTTAGGGAATTTTCGTTAGCTGCGTAACGGCTCGTAGTTCGATTGAACATTTCGATCGTAGATTTTTGAATTTGTAAATTTTCTTTTAGCACTTCTTCTGTTGTTTTTTGTTTTCTTGTTATTTCGTTAATTTGATCATTTATTTTCTGAGCGTCATCTGCGTCTAAATTACCGGTTATTGATTTTATTATTGACCCTAATCCATTGATTAATCCTCTCTTGACAATCTTTCTTTTTGTTCCTGTAATATCGTAGATCGCTTCGATTTCGCTTTCTATTTTGTTCTCCATATTTTCGAGAGAATCTGCTAATGCAGTGTATAGATCGTATTCCGGTGTCCGGTGACAACTTTCCAATAAAGGTTTTAATGCTAATTTTATTTGATGATCCCTATCCATTATGGGTTGGAGATCCATACGTATGGCTGATTTCCATACTTCCTTTGTGACGAATAGCGTTCCAATTTCCTCGTAGTAAATTCCCGGTGACGTGGAAAATTTTTCCACGTGAAAATTTTTATTTTCTTTTTCATTGTTGTTCCCTTGAGCAATCTCAGGAAGGGCAAATAGGAACCTGCAAAGAGGATTATGGGTTTTATCCTTTATTCTTTTCCCCTTTTTTTTTGTATGAGTAATATTTTCGCTGCTTCGCTATAGGCATTTGTATATATATATTTTTTCTTGTCTCCACTGTAAAAAATAAGCGTGTTGTCGGTGTGTTGAAATAACACACAACACGCCTACAGCGTGTGTAGAACCTGGTTAATGTGTTGAAACAATGCGTTTTACTTATTTTGCCGTGTTGAAACAACACGCTCTCTACTATTCTTGGCATCAACACGATTTTAACGTATTGCCGGAGAACACACTTACTGTAACACACATAAAGCGTGTTGAATCAACGCATTTTTTTCGAAACAACACACTTGGTGCAGCTACACGCAACGCGAACGACACATTTCGTCGCGCAACGCGTCAGAAAACAACTCACTTGTACGCGTGTACCACAAACAACACGCGTCAAATGAGTTGATATGACAATAAGGCGATTTTTCATAACCTCACTACATAATTGACGGATGTGCGAAAGAGTTTAAGTGAGAATAATTCTTTGTGAACAACGGTGATCTACTATAAAAGTGACATTTGTCTTATTTTTGTCCCATACATAGAAATTCAGAGCATATTTGTTCTTTGCAAAGGTTGAACATAAAATACTCTAATTTGTTCCTCTGCATAGTTAGTATCCCTTAGTGTATTTTTTGCGGAGACTGGTTACGCCATAATAATTATCTGTGTAGACTGGTTAAGCTAGAAGAATTCTTTGCGCAGGCTCATTACGCCAGATCAATTATTTGCGTAGACTGGTTACGCTAGAAGAATTGCTTGCGTAGACTAGTTACGCTAGAAGAATTCCTTGCGAAGACTGCTTACGCTAGAAGAATTCCTTGCGTAGACTGGTTACGCTAAAAGAATTCCTTGCGAAGACTGCTTACGCTAGAAGAATTCCTTGCGTAGACTGGTTACGCTAAAAGAATTCCTTGCGAAGACTGCTTACGCTAGAAGAATTCTTTGCGAAGACTGCTTACGCTAGAATAATTCCTTGCGTAGACTGCTTACGCTAGAAGAATTCCTTGCATAGACTGGTTACGCTAGAAGAATTCCTTGCGAAGACTGTTTACGCTAGAAGAATTTCTTGCGAAGACTGCTTACGCTAGAAGAATTCCTTGCGTAGACTGGTTACGCTAGAAGAATTCCTTGCGTAAACTAGTTACGCTAGAAGAATTGCTTGGGAAGATTGATTATGCTAGAAGCATTCCTTGCGTAGACTGGTTACGCTAGAAGAATTCTTTGTGTAGACCAGTTACGCTAGCAGAATTCCTAGCAAAGATAACCCCTTGTGGAAAATGGTTCCGCAGTTTTAAAAGTAATTACTGTATTTCTTGCATATAAATTCAGAGCTCACGAATTCTATGCAACAGTTCAGCATAAAACATTACATGTTATGAGAGCTCACGTTATGTGAAAAGCGACATTTTTGTCTTTTACATAGAAATATAAAATGTATTGGTTTTAATTAAAGAAAACTGCTATATGGAATTCTCTTTGGATAGCTAATAATGTGTAGTTGTTTTTTCAATGAGTTTAAGTGAGTTAGTGATTTTTAAAATAAAACCTACGTTTCTGTTGAAGAAAATTAAGAAAATTATTAGACTTGCAGACTTTTGGATGCCTAATTCAAAAATGTTTGCAGATCATTCTTATTTCATTTTTAATAATTTTTTGTTACTGTGTCTTAAAACTACAAATAATTTAAGTTTGATTCCATACAATCGTTTTTTTTTTTATTAATTTTTAAAGTTGCCGAACCCTCACTTTAAAAAAATAATAATAAAACAATATCTCAAAATAGTTCACTTTTGCATAAAGCATTATTGGGTTAAAAGTATGTATGTATGTAGGTTAAAAGTATATATATATATATGTGTTCGTGTGTGTGAAATGTGAAAGGTTTTAATTACTCCCCTCGTTCGAAGTACGCATACTATCCCTTTTCATCATGAGAAAACCTCAAGTAGCAAATAGCATAATGGTTAGCGTACGTACATTAGGTCTAGAAGTAGGTAGGTTCGCGGCTAGGTTAATGATAAAATTTATTCGCAGGAATCTGTTTCAGGACGACTGGAAGCCATGTAACATGGTAAGTACACCATCGGAATAAAATATCCGTATCGGAAAAGGCGTTTTTTTAATTTATTTTAGAACGTACGCCTACGTGACGTCATATGTATCATTCCCAAGCGTCTACAAGTACACACAAAAAGTGTGCTGCAGAAATAAAAACGCGTGGAAGCGTGTAGAAAGTCCCACAAAGGTAAACCGAATAATGGCCGACAATAGCACGCTTGAAGTGTGTTGATTTAGGCTTCGATATATTTTAAACGTGTTGAAAATGGCGACAAGCGTTTACGCGCCTAAAGTGTATTGAAACAACACGCGTAAGATGTGTCGTTACCTCAAACACACGAGTTACCGTGTCGAAAAGAGCGACAAGATTACACACGGGAAACGTGTTGAAACAACGCGCTTGGTTTTTACAGTGTCCTATATTATTTTTTATGCGCGTGAAATACTCGCGCTTTTCGATATCGCGACGGCGTTTTTTAGCGAACTTGTATCCGGTCGGATGCTTTGTCAGCACCCTGGGTACCCTTGAAGGTGTCTTTATTTCCTCTACTACATGTTTTTTGTGACAAATTAGTGAGGAGTGGGGATATTTTGCTCGTTTCTGGAGCTTTATTATTCCAGAGGAGCATCATTAATCGTCTTACTTTCCTCGAGGGCGGAACAACTTTCTTTAATAAAAATAAAGTGAGTACACATTTTTTTTTTTTTTGAACTTATGAATTTTTTACTAATTCGCACGTTTCCTTTGTGTTTCCAGGATGGCGTTTTATACTCGGTGTGACGAGGTGATTTTCGAGGGCGAGGGCACTGACCTCGTTTTGGTAAGCTTCATTTTCAGTTTTTATTTTTTATTGATTGATTTATTTATTATTTAAATTAATATTTACCCTTTTCGTTCTCTTTTTTTTCAGATGGTGCTCCGCGAGACGCACGGAAGGTCGCCTTGGCGGGGGCTGTGGCAGCGGCACTTCATCGCGCACGCGAAGGGCGTACGGGCCCGTCGTCGCCGCGCCAGGGAGGCCCTGCAGAGGCTGTGGGCGGACGATACGTTCTCCCGGGAGTGCTGGGAGTGGGACCCCGAGAGCGTCCCGGGGGACATTCTGTCCCTTCGTCTTTTATTTGGCCTGGAGCAGATTGAGGGGGCCCCAGCCGGTGATCCGATCTGGGACGCCTACGTGGCGTCCCTCGGATAAAAAACATATTGTGTTTTTTTTTCTTTGTAACAATATAAGGATATTTGTTTTAATTTCGTGTATGAATTATTTTTCCTTATTCCCGTATCCTTCTTCCTTTTATTTATTATTGATGAGGAAATATTATTATGATTTTTTTTTTTTAATTTATTCGTTTATTCGTACGAATATAGAATTTTTTTATTTTATTTTATTATTAATAATATATATATATATATCTTTTTTTTTTACTTAAATATATATATATATATATATATATATATATATATATATATATATTTAACATTATTAATATATATACATATTATTATTTTTTTTTTTCATTTAAGCATATATATATATATATATATATATATATATACATATATAGATTATCATTATTATTTGACTGGGTGGCATCGCGCCTCCCGTACGCGGATCGTCGCGTGATGGCGGCCGCCTCACGTTGGTTGCCACGGCGACGGCGTGAGATGGGGGGGCGTCGTGCTGCGCCTCGTGGGCCGCTCGCGGGCCTCCGCGGGCCAGGCGGGTTGCCGCTACTCTGTCGGTCAGTGGGTAATGTAGGGCTTGATCCGGTCTACATGTACCCGGACTACCTTGCGTCCACGGCCGATAGAGTAGTTAACCTCAGAATCTCGGTTTTTTATGATGTATGGCCCCGTCCATTTGGGGGTCAGTTTCGCTGATCGCCCTCGGCGTAACGTTGTGTCGTGTAGGAGTACCTTGTCGCTGGGCCGGTATTCTACATTGCCGGCCGTCCTATCACGTTCTTCCTTTGTTTTAAACTTTCCTTGTGTGAGTCGTTCTCTTGCTACTTGCCATGTGGCTCGGAGTCGCTCACGCAACTCCCCGACGTAATCGTCGTATGTGTATGTTTTTCTTGAGGCTTCCTTTAATGCTGTCGGTAATTCGGCTACCTTTCTAAAAATTAATTCATGCGGCGTATAACCTGTTGCCGTATGAGGAGTTGTATTGTACGTGAACATTGCGTACGGTAACCACTCATCCCAATCCCTTTGATCCTCTTGTATGAAATTTTTTAGGTATTCCGCTAGAGTCCTGTGGGATCGCTCTAGGGCTCCATTCGATTGGGGATGGTATGCGGTTGTTTGTATCTTTTTTATTTGAAATAAAGTGCACATTTCCTTGAAAAGTTCACTTAAAAAATTCGTTCCTTGGTCAGATAACACTCTTCTCGGAATTCCATATTTGCAAATTATTTGTGTCGCAAATCCCTTGGCTACTTCTCTAGCATCTTGATTTTTTAGGGGGATTGCTGCGCTATATTTTGTTAACAAATCTTGAAAAGTTAGGATATATTTATGTCCTACTTCGGACTCAGGTAAAGGTCCTACTATGTCGACTGCACATTTTTCGAACGCTCTTTCAGGCGTGTCGGTAATTACCATGGGTGCGGTCTTGTATCTCATAATTTTATTCCTTTGACATTTATCGCATGATGATACATAGTCTTGTATATCTTTATTCATTCCAGGCCAGTTATATTTTATTTTAATTCGCTGTATCATTCTTTTTACGCCTGGATGTCCTCCGAGGGGAGCGTCGTGGTATTCTTGAAGTATTATACTGCGCTCTCTCTCGCTTGGACATGCTTGATTCATATTTTCTATCTCTGTTTCACTATCACTTGCTGTCTCGTTCGCGCTCGAGTCTTGCGCTTGCTCTGTCTCTTTTTTGTTCGGGCCTGTGGCTCGGTTTTTTTTTGCCGGGGGAAGTTTCTTTTCACCCGTATGGGCCTCCGTCGTCCCGTGTGGGCGTTCCCTTCCAGCGTTCGCAGAGTCCTCCATTATTTTTCTCGGCCTACCACGCTTTCGCGGGCTCGGTTCATTGTGGCCAGCCTTGTACGGAGCGTTGCATTGGGGCCCACCCAGAGGGGCACCGCTGTGTTCTGGTATTATACGCGCTCGGGCTCCCTTGCCTGGTGTGGATCCGCCAATGCTGCAATTTTCTTCGTCACTCTCGCTCGTATTCGACCGTCGCGACTCTTCTAACTCACGGGGAGATTCCTCCCGCACCGCGCTTCCGCAGGCGACTTTCTCGCCACGCGGGGCCTCGTTGCCCGGTGAGCCGTATTCTCGGTCTCTCCTCTTTGTGCGGCTATTCGTAGCGCTGTCCTTCTTTTCGCGCTCTCTCTCACGACGTACCGCGGTCTCAGCTGCTCGCCGCGTCGTCACTAACACATACATTCTACTTAGCGCGCCTGCGTTTGTATTCTTCTTTCCAGCTTTGTAGTCGATGGTATAGTCGAACTCCTCTAACTTGATGCGCCATCGCATCAATCGGGAACCTGGGTCTTTTACATTGAAGAGCCAGGTGAGTGGTTTATGATCCGTGACCACTGTAAACTTTGTTCCATAAATGTATGGTCGGAATTGAGTTACTGCCCAAATTATTGCCAACATTTCCTTTTCCGTTGTTGAATAATTTGTTTCGGCCTTGTTCAGGGTACGACTAGCGTAACATATTGGTAAATCTTCTCCAATTTTTCCCTGAGACAAGATTGCTCCAATTGCTTTATCCGAAGCGTCTGTTGTGACGACGAAAGGTTTTTTGAAATCCGGATACTGCAAGATTGGTGCTGTACTGAGAGTCTCGTTTAATTTTTCGAACGATTGCTCACAGAGTTTGCTCCAGATGAATTTGCTCTCTTTTTTTATTAATTCCGTTAAGGGCTTAGCTATTTTTGAAAAGTCCTGTATAAATTTTCGATAATATCCTGCGAGTCCCAAAAATGATTGGACTTCTTTTACGTTTTTTGGAACGGGAAATCGTTGAACTGCTTCGATTTTCCCTGGGTCGGGTTTGGCTCCAACCTCCGTTATGACGTGACCCAGATAATGGGTTTCTTTTCGTAAAAATTGACATTTTTTCGGCTGCACCTTCAATTGAGCCTCTCTTAGTCGGTCGAATACTTCTTTCAACCTTTTATTGTGTTCTTCGAACGATGTTCCGTATACTACTATGTCGTCTAGGTAGACATAGCATTTCAGACCTTGGATGCCAGCGAGTACGGCGTCCATTAGCCTTTGGAAAGTCGGTGGGGCGTTTTTCAACCCAAATGGCATTCGATTGTATTCGTAGTGTCCAAGAGGTGTGGAAAAAGCTGTTTTTGGTTTATCCTCTTCGGCCATCGGTATCTGATGAAATCCTGATGCCAAATCGAGGGTTGTAAAAAATTTGGCTCGACCCAACTGGTCCAATATTTCGGTGATATTGGGTAATGGGTATGAGTCACCTTCTGTTGCTTCGTTTAGCTTCCTGAAATCCACTACCACTCTTTTTCGGACGTTGCCATCCGCGTCGGCTTTCTTTGGAACGACGAGTAGAGGAGCATTCCATGGGCTCTTGCTCGGTCGGATTATTTCGTCTTTTAACATTTCTTTGGCCTGTTTCATGACTTCCTGTTTATGCACTTCTGGCAATCGGTACGGACGAATTTTCACAGGTGTCGTTCCTGCTGGAACATTTATGCGATGTTCGACTATGTTCGTATGTCCGAGTTTTTCGCCTTCCAAATGGAATACGTCGGCGAATTCCTCGCTGAATTCCCGTAAACATTTTTCTTCTTCTTTATTCAAATTTGAGGTTCCCTTGACCTCTTTCCATATTTTTTCTTGACGTTTGATCCTATCTTCCTTGCTGAGAGTATTTATTTCTTTTGTTTCATTTACTGATTCTTCTTTTTCTATTTCTTCTATTTCCACTGTTGGTCTGTCGATCTCAATTTCTTGATCGCAAGAGTTTCGTACAACTACGAGACAGGAGTTTCCGGTCGGAATTGAAAAACTTTGCCCTATTTTGACTCCTGGTCGTATTTCTTTTGCTGCGACGCATCCTACGTTCGCTGTTAATGTTTTCGCGTATAATATTTTTTCTGTGCGAGGGGTGGGGGTGAAAACTTTGAAACATAATTAATCGAATAGCAAGAATATAGAAATATAAATTTACGAACGTTCGAAAAAAAACGAGCCATTTATTCGAACGTCTTTGAATTCGAAAATAAAAATTACGAAAATGAATGTTTCGAAATAAATTTATATTGAAAAATAAGACTCAAGCGCGTCATAAGTTCCGATTAGCAAATAGTAAGAACGTCACAATTTCGAACAATATATGCAGCGGGAGGCAAAAAAGTCGAACATCCAAAATATCGAACGCTTCGGAAACCACATTGTCACCAGATGGGTCCGATAGATGGCGCCAGGTGCACCACGTGGTCCGTCTCGTAGGCCAGGCGAGTCTGGCAACACACGACTGGGAAAATCTTTCAATCTGCCAAATGTTGACTTCACATTTAGCAAAAAATATATAGAATAGAACCCTAAATTACAGAATGTGTAAAAGGTCCGCATCATGTTTTTTTTTTACAATTTAACAAATAGAAATCGGTCTTTGTTCCCTTCAAATGTTTCGTGTGCCCAATTAAATTGAAGTATATACTTGTCGAATTTGTTCTTCAGAAAATTTCCTGCTAAGATAAGCTTTTAGAAAAATGTGCAAACATTTTTTTTTCTTGCAAGATTAGCAGTGAAAAAAGTAAGCCAACTTTTTTCAAACCAAAATAAAACAAGCAGTTTGTAGTGAAACTCAAAAAAAAAAAAATTTTAATGGAAAAAATTAAAGCTAAAAAACGCGTTTTTTTAAATAAACAAACATAACATTGTCGAATGGCATTATTTGGAAACTTCAAGCACGGATTCTGAAAACTGAGAGAATTTAACGGCGGAAATAATTATTCCTCAATGTTTTTAGATCGGTTTAATGGAAAGTAGTTAAGTGGTGCGGGAGCAAAGACAAAATTCCTACTTTACCGGCCGAGTTAGCCAAGACACGAACCATTGGTTCATGTCTGAGCTAAGTCAGGTTCGGATGGTCGAGTAGGATTTTGTCAGAGCCCCCGCACCTTTATCGACTGTCGATACTTACCGGTCGATGGTAAGGCTCCCTTGGTTACCGGCTGATGGTGGTCCCCCTCACGAATGGGGGGGCACGGAGAAGTCCGACTGCCGGCGAGGCCGCGCAATGACTGACAAAGAGTTGTGGTGCTTTGTAATAAAAGGGAGCCCCCCCCCCCTGCGCCAGAAGGAGGGGCGGGAGGAAGAGTGGGGGGTCTAATTTCTCAGAAAGATTGTTTAAACATTTGTGGGTGGTGAGTCGTCGGGCGCCGTGTCAAAGGGACCCCCCCCTCCCCCTGCCAGAAGGAGGGTCGGGAGGAAGAGTGGGGGTCTCATTTCTCAGAAAAATTGTTTAAACATTTGTGGGTGGTGAGTCATCGGACGCCGTGCCAAAGGGACCCCCCCCCCCCCCCCCCGCGCGACAGCTTTGCGACGTGTTGAAACCTGTCAGCGAATGACTTTTCTCAGAATTTGTTTATCTGGGCAGCGGCGGACGAGTGAAAGGAGGTCAATATGGCCGCTGAATTTCGTGACATTTTTTCTACGCATTGTTTATCAAATGTAAACCTGTCAGCGAATATCAAATCTGAGAATTTGTTTATCCCGACGGTGGCAGAGGGGGCGGGGGGGATTTCGTCAGATTTTTTCTAGGCATTGTTTATTGTCATTGGACACTTTTCGGCGCTTGACAAAGGAGTCTCGCTCTCAAGTGCGATCACGGGAAACAGATCAGTGTTAAAAGACTGCTGTTTATAATATCGTGTCGAACCATGCGACTGCACGTGCCATTTTCATGCACACACACACACACACACACACACACGCACGCACGCACACACACACACACACACACACACACACACACACACACACACACCCAATCAAAGCTATGCGATAAACGTGGTCACTAGGGGGCTATAAGTGGAGCGTATCTATAAAACTATTTGCCAGTATAGCATCTAACCCCCCCTCCGTCAACATGAGTCACTTCAGAGATTCGAAAAATCCGGTTTCTCAAAATTTGAAGAAGTTTGCTTAAGATGAACATCGAAAAAAATGCCCTCCAGCCCCCTACGAAGTTCCAAAGATTAAAGGGAGTGAAGCATTTAATGATAATGTTCGTCCCGGGCGATACGGGGCTGTGGGCGACTCACGGAAAAAATAGACCACCAAGCTCTTGTCGAGAAGTTGCCATTGAAGTCACGCGGCACGGAGAATCGTGCAAGAGACGTGAATTAAAAGTGCGCATCGAGAGATTGTTGAATAACATTCGACAATTGAAAGGAGAAATAGACTCGTGGTCGCAGATTCATTCGCTGGCGATAATGTTTGAAAAAAAAGTGAATTTGGAGCCATGGAAGAGCTAACGTCCGTAAAATCTCTCCCTCCTCGTTATTGGTCGAGGAGTGCGAGTGGGGGGTGTAGTGGAGGGGAGTGAGTATATAATCTCATGAAGACGGCTTCGAACAATCAGACGAACGGCAAGTGAAAAATGGAGGGGATCAATAAGGTTGGCAAATATGCCGATTTTCTCCCGGCGAAAAAACTGAACGAGCTGACAGCCGAGTCGGATTATCCCATCACCAATATACGGGAAGTGAACACCAAATATGGAAAAAAGTTCGTGAGCGACATCCGCAACGAATTCACCGTGTTTCTACCGACGAGGATCAGCAAGGTGCTTGAAGCGAGTCCAGCAACATTTCAGACGATGTTGGCAGCAGCGTACAAAGGCGATCTCTGCATGGTGTACATCGGTGGAAAGTTTCACGGCATGGAATTCAAAAATGTGTCGAGCGAACCTCGCGATCGCGGTGACGATTGACGTCAAGTGAATTGCGAGTGAAGAAAAAAAGTGAAGAAACTTGTCGCCCGAGTCGCTGTGGAAATTCACCGAGTCGCAGTGGGGTCTCGAATTCACCGAGGGTCGGACGATGTCGGCAGAGAAAATCCGGACCAGCCAACTTTGTCAACGTGGATGACGGACGATTTTGCCACCAGCAGCAGACATGTGTGTTTCACCAAAGCGCTTGATCCAGAAGCTGCGCCTAGAGATCTGACGAGAAGAAGAAATCTACAAAGCCCCCTAGCTATTTGGAGAAAGTTTGTGTAAATAAGAAGAAAAAAACATGTTGTAATGAATAAAAAAATTTATTTTCTCATATCCTCTTTCAAGCATTTTTCCAGACATTTAACATTTTCATAGGCACACTTGAATTTTGGGTCGAGAGTCGTATGGTAGGGACATCCGTTGTTTCGTAGCTCTTTTGACGCAAGTTTGTGCAACGATGGGCAGTTCAGAGTCTCCAGTTCGATAATCTCCGTTGCTTGGTCGGTGAATTTCTTCAACCACAGCGATTTCTCCAATCCCTTGATGTAGACGATTCGAGCGTGTTGTAAGATTGATCGAATGAACATGGGGATCGTGTCGTGTGGAAAGTCGCCATCTTCCCATCGCAAACCGTGGTAATTGCGTTCCAACCACATATTCGTACTCTTGTACTTTGCGGGCAGAGAGTGCCAGACGTACGGTGGTTCGAAGAGCAACGTCAGAGGCTTGCTGTCAACACTCGTCACCTCGACAATTGATATTTCCTTTGGGACGAATTGGTTGATCGGTCGCTTTAAGCCTTGCACGTCAACGATGAACTCCATGATGATGACTGAGGTGGCGCGTGACCTCAATTTTTTTATATCAACTTTCTGACGCCGCCACCTATCGGATTGTACTCGACAATACGATCATGGAGAATGAGACAGTATGCGGAAGTATTGGCGGGAATATTGGTCTTTGATTCAAATTCGATGCGTACGTCAACGGGGCCGGATTTGAGAGAATCGTTCTGCTTCGAGCAATCAATGACAAGGAGAGGAGCATACTTTATGAAATCCAATTTTTTCAAACATGGTTCGGGCTCTCTATTGTAGTACGAATATTGAAAGTTTGCATACATTTGATAGAGAATCGCATATTGGTTCTTTGTGATGTCCAGATTCAAATTCCCATAGGGATAACTTTGCGAATTTAGGTAGAGTTTAACATCGGTGATGTCACAATTATCGAAATTGCTCGCATTTGCGCTTTTCTTATTTTTACGATCAGTCTGGAAGGCTAGAATGACATATCGCGGCTTCTCAAGTTGCGTAGATGTCTTCACGGCCCACATGTGTTTTGAGGTCGCGGGAAGCATTGGGTATTCGTACAATTCCCACGAACGGAAAGTCATGGATATCGGTGTGTCTTTACCGATAAACTTGAGAAGCTGAATTTTACGTTTATCGGAGAGTGTCACGTACGGTACGAGCCATTCTACTTTTTTCAACGTGAATTTGATGTCGACGTCGCCCGCGGCTTGCCATATCGCATTATCATCAGTCTTCGATCTCAATAGAATCAATTCATGCTTCGCGTTTACAACAATTTTTTGATAATCTTCAGCGAAACCGAGGATCATACTCAGCGGTATGCATACGTCAAAATTCTCATCAGAATCTGCGACAGCGTGCCCGCTGCGGGCATCATACCAGCCGGCATTCTCAAGCTTATAGTTCTTGGATTGACTCGCGTATCCCTTCATCGAACTCGTTATGCCCACATTTTTGCATCGATCTATTTCCATGGCATTGAGCTCATATCTCACTTCGTCGAACAAATAGGAAATGCCATTATTTGCGAAATGCGTATTGGCAGCCAGTGTACCATCGGCTTTGGTGACTCGCCCGCATACGCGTAGCAAACTTTGACTGGGAAGTATGCATATGTCTTGATGCTGAATGGAAATACGTATTTCATCACTGTTATTAAAGGTTGTGGATGCATACGGCTGATGAGCATGAATCTCATAATGCGCGATGGAATCATCGAAGATGACGGGTGTTTTGATATCAGTTATTTCCGCCTCCATCTCAAACAACATACACACGCAATGCAGATTATATAGTTTTTTATGCGATTTTTCCACGTATTCGGAGACCCAATCTCTTCAAAAACAGCACGTTCTGCGTTGTTAGCGACGTGCGTGTCCATCGATTACTGGCCTCTCTCCTCCACGGAGTATTCTTTTTATAAGAGACTCTATGAAAGACTATGCCCATTGCGATTTAATGTGTAGTCGTATGGTAATTGTTTCACCGCGAAAGTTCACCAAATCACCGTCCTGATCCACTATTCGGAGCTGAATATTGTCTATCGTCTTGCTCGCGATTGGTAGATAAATTACGTGCGATGGAACCTCGATGATTTTATAGCCTGGTGGTACGGATGGGAAAAACTCGTGGATTGTGTGTACTCTTCGCTCGTTAATATAGGCGCCTGCTGTGAGGTTACATTCGACACGCAAGGCGTTCACTTTGAGAATGGTCACTAGATTATCCGATTGATGCTTTTCACCAGCTCTCAGTTTACGCGGCGAAAATCCTAGCATACGTCCAATAGAATCGGCGGACGTGAAATATATTTCATAATTACACTCGATTTCACTGCGCAGCGTATTGTGGTTGAGCCTAATGCGAATGCTAATTTGTTTTTTTGCTAGCTCTTTTTCCAAGTATGTCGCAATGTCGTCTATTTCATAACTCCCAGTAGGAATGACAAAAACTTCCTTGCCAACGTAAAATTTGTTGTGTCCAATGTCTATATTTGGAATAGAATTGTAGGTTAGGAGTTCGATAAGTCCGAGGGTATAACTCTTGTGGGGGGCGAGTTCAATGGGGGGAAAGTATTGAGCCTCGAGCACAGACGATGATCCCGATAAGGTCAACGTAAGACTGTTATCCATAATGGTGTTTGACAAACTGACTCGATTTCTTCATTATCATCCACTTTTATATAGAGAAAATTTCCCTCCTCGTTGTAGTAATTGTTGACAGAGAAACTTGAGACACAAATGACCACATTCGAATGTACCGTATTTTTGGTACCCCTTGTAATTATAATTTACGCTACCCACACCGAAGTATTTTAAAAGTTCAGCTGGTGGTTGAAGATTGCCGAAACTATCGAAATACTGGACTCTATTGTCAGTTTTTTTGTACGCCACCCAATGTGTGCCAGACCCCATATCCTCATCGAGATTTACAATGGCACATTCGTGTCGCCATGGACCACCCTTGGGCAATTGATTTTGCATGTAAACTCCACGAAAATAGGGGATTTTCATAATTTTGGCGTATTTCAGTAAATCGGCGTCGGTGAGTGGTCGGTGAGGTAGCTCTACTTTAAGTTTTTTGGCGCGATAAAAAGACCCATTCCCTGTTTGTACGGCTTGAGATGCACGCCTTTGCCCAATGCTATTGCTTCAATCGTTTGATTGTGACGCTTGCTTTCTTCGAGCTCAAGTTTCGCTGCTTGAGCGGCCTTGACCGCTTTGACTATGTTGGCCGTGCCACCGGCTAGCGCTCCCGCAGCGCTAAGACCGGCAAAGATGGGCACGAGAAACGGTAGGAAGCCACCGATTTTACGAGGCACGGGTAACACTCGAGGGGTACGCACTTTGCGCGTGCCACTTGCGACCCTCTTGACAGCTGCTCTGGCACCCTTTAAGGCTGACGCAGCGACTACACTTGAATCTTCACTCTTAACCATGGCTTCTCTCGCCGCATCGATAATTTTCTTCAAGCCAACAACTTTTGTCCCCCTCTTCTCCTTCTTCTTCTTCTTAATCCCCATGCCGAATTTTCTCTTTGTTTTCATGATACCTGTTACGGCAAGCGCATTTGCTTTCTCCCCAATACTAGCGTCCCCGGCGCGAACTCGTTGCCAAGCTCTCTCCTGCAATATTTTATCCGCAGAATGTCTAGCTTTGAGGTTTTCACGATTTTTCGAATACGCGATATCGTGCTCCTTGCAAGCTGCATCCAACGGATTTATTCCAGGATCGCCGCGTGCAAGACGTTTAGCTAGCTTTGTGCCGGGTCCGCAATACTGATACCCAGGCAAATGCAATTCAACGGGAAGATTGTTGATCATACGATTGAGGAGACCTTTACCGGACTTGACACGACGTTTAATCATGATGAAGGTTGACCCTCGACTGAAGTGGTAATCGATATAAAAGCTCGTTTTATATGAAAATTATGTCAGTCGCGACAAAGATGAAGAAGAAGCCGTGTGGAAAGCTGCTGGTAATAAACTTTGACGAATTTACACAAATTCGGGGCGGGGGGGAGGGTGGACGAAAGCGTCATGGTGATTTACTGCCAAATACGATTCGCGCAGTATTCTGCGGTCCCTCAAACTGCGGAAAAACCAACGCGTTGCTCACCCTTGTAATACACCCTAACGGTCTCAGATTCGAAAACGTTTATCTCTATTCAAAGTCGCTGAAACAACCAAAATACCAATTACTCGAAAAATTTCTCAAGCCAGTGAAGGAGCTCGAATATTATCCATTTAATGAGCATGAACAAGTGGTGTCACCGAGCGAAGCACGACCAAACTCGATATTCATCTTTGACGATATAGCGTGCGAGAAACAAGACAACGTCAGAGCCTTTTTCTCCATGGGAAGGCATGAGAACGTTGACTGTTTCTATCTTTCTCAAACATACGCTCGTATTCCTAAGCATCTCGTACGCGATAATACGAATTTCATAGTTCTCTTCAAGCAGGACGATTCGAACCTTAAACATGTGTACGATGACCATGTCAATACCGACATGTCATATACACACTTTAAAACTATATGCTCCGAATGTTGGAATTCCAGCAAGTATGGATTCCTTACAATTGACAAGGATAGTAGTATCAACGAGGGTAGGTATAGACGGGGATTCGATTCTTTCCTGCGAGTCAATAAATGACGTGCTCTTTGCTCCAATGCAAACAGTATTGCAAGTGTTGTGAAACTGACAACAGCATGAAGCGTCAACAACTTTTGCAAGAAAAAGACGTGCTGCAGCAAATCGTCAAGGCTAGTGATGCAATTCGGCGAAAACATCGAATGATAAAGATGGGCAAAGATAATGCTGATCAGGCGATGAAGGATGTCTTTAAGCCGATAGTCATACCATTAGAACACCTCGTTTCTCACAAGAACGAGATGCCGACAATGAAGCAGGAGAAGAGGGAGGAGGAGGAGGAGGAGGAGGAAATCAAGCATGAAATGAGAGAAGAAGTAAAGTCACCCAGAGCTTCACCTTCAACAGAGATGTATGAAGATGCCAGAGATTCACCTTCCACAGAGGCGTATGACCACAAAGATGATGATGATGATGATGATGAAGAAGAGGATGAAGATTATTCATCGGATCGCGCCAATGAATTAATAAATAAATATCTCATATTATTACGCATGGGTAGAAAGAAAAGCCTGGATACATCGTATGGAGTACGAGTTCTCGCGAATGCAAAACTAATGATTGGCGATTCTCGCATAAATTTCGATTCTCAGCATATTCGTGTGGGGGAGAAAGATTATGCAAAAACTGCTGGATTAGCGGAGCTTCTATTTAAAAAAGTGCCAAACGTTGGGATTCTCGAACCGACGGATTTGAAAAATTATGAGAATATTATCATTGCCACGAATGCTCATAAAAAATATTATCGTCCCGACGGAGCTGTGCGACGTGAAAACAGTCACAAATTCAAGATTTATATTTCAAAAATAATTCGTGCACGTACGGGTCGGGGGATGCCCAAGTATAAGAAAGCTAGAAAAAATATGCAATTTGATTATGTTTACTGGGACAATGCGAATGAGCTTGTAGATCGTCTTCGATTACTCCACGCATCTCAAGCGGCAGGCAACTCATCGCATTCCAATGAAATCATATCGATTATCGAAGAATTGCGTGAGGCTGGAATTATTTATTAATAAAGCAAAAGGATAGTTTTTTCACACATTCGCATGTTGAACGTTGATGTGTGTGGACTAACCGCGCCATGAATGATGACAAAAAATGGACGCTCGTGCGAGAGCTGCATAAGCCTGCACGAAGAAATTATACTCGGCGACACGTTGAAATTCGAGGTCTGGATGAAACGTGGCAAGCCGACATCGTAGATATGTCATCGTACGCGAGGCAAAACTCACAACATAAGTACCTCCTAACCGTCATCGATATATTCTCCAAATTTGCCTGGGCCATACCGTTGAGAAGCAAGAGCGGTAGAGATACAACGACTGCAATGAAATGTATACTATGTCAGGGCCGTGTACCCAAGAACTTGCAAGTTCACCGCGGAAAAGAATTTTATAACTCTCAGTTTGAAGAGCTTATGAAAAAATACAATATTAACATGTACTCAACGTATAGCAATTTGAAGGCATCAATCTGCGAGCGTTTCAATAGAACGTTAAAAAATAAAATGTGGATGCAATTTAGTCTACGTGGAAGTTATAAATGGATGGATATTCTGGATTCTCTAATGACCGAATACAACAGCACCGTGCATCGCACCATCAAGGTGAAACCAAAAAATGTCAATACGGCAAATGAGAAACAGATCCTCCATCGTATTTTCCGCCAGCCTCGAGTAGGAAAAAAATCACAAAAATTCAAAATTGGCGATAATGTGCGAATTAGCAAATTTAAGCATGTATTTGAGAAGGGTTACACGCCAAATTGGACAACCGAAATATTCACGATATACAGAGTGAAGAAAAGAACGAATCCAACGACGTACAATCTCAAGGACCATCGGAACGAACCCATCGCCGGCTGTTTCTACGAAGAGGAGCTCCAGAGCGTCAAGCATCCCGACATTTACCTCGTTGAGAAGATTGTGAAGAAACGCGGTGATCGAATGCTCGTCAAGTGGTTGGGCTTCGACGATGCACACAACAGTTGGATCGACAAATCAGAATTGACAAAATGAAGAAATCAAATAAAATTTTTATTATTATTATACAAAATAGTTGTAAAAAAAGTTTTTGAATAATCATTCAAAAATTCGTAAAAAAATGTTTTTTTTCTCCCTTAGACCGCAAGAGTTCTCTCTCCTTGGTATTCTCCGGAGATGTTTACATGCGTGCGTAACCCACTCGATTCATTGCTCTCGAATCTCCCTCCATCTTACGCTCATCTCATACACGATTTGCTTACGTTCTAGGCACGAAAGACTTCAACGTCTCTTGTTTTCGACGACCATTCTCCGCTTAGGGGAGGGGGGAGGTATTTTTGGCATTGAATTTGAGGAGATGAATTTTTGGCATTGATTTTCATACGGTTTTTAGTTATTTACACACCATTGTACAGCTTGGGGTTTTTTTCATCTTAATATTCCATATCGTCGGAAGCATAACCCCATGGAAGAGTGTCCGTGGAATCTGGGATTAGCACTCTTTTGTCATCTCTCCAGCTGAGAGCAACTTTATTTTGCATCGCCGTGTGAACAATGTGTTTTTTACTCATAATCAATTGTTGCGCCTTGACGAGGTTTTCGTGCGCAAACAAGCAATTTTTGAAATCGTCGAATGTGATGGATTTCAGGGTTGACCGCCTAATGCCCTTAGCTCTCTTCTTTGAATCGCCGCAGTCGAGGATCTTAAACGAGTACAATTTCGCTCTCAAGCCCACAAATTCCGTCATAATATGGCCATTGTTTTCATCTTTCATGAGGCCTAATACCTTTTTATTTCGCAAGGGCATATCGTAGGGATTGTTTGGGGAATAATCGGACGTGTCAAACTTGTCAATGTCACACTTGATCGTTTTGTAAATGTCAGGCACGCTGAAGTGATAAATGAGACTATCAGTATCTGTAGACAACAATTTTGCATGATTGTTAAATCTTTCGAGTATGTAATTGTAGTGAAAATTGTAAATCCAGAGTTTGGAGATATCGAGGATTGAGAATCCTGTGTAGATGGGCTTATTGAATAGAACGCACGCTCTATTGAGCTCGATTATAACGATGTCATTGTCAAATATGGTGCAGCTATGAAACGTTGGCTTGGCGATTTGCGCTTCCGCTCCCCACCGCCCCTTCCACTTTGTTACAAGTCGCACTTCCCGATGTTTCCTCACATTTTCCATTGTTTTACCAAAGACCGCATTGTTCATGAGTTTATAAAATTTTTTCTCAAAATCATTGTTAGATTTTTTTCTCAATTCCGTATTTACATCAATGTATTTTTTTAGCCAAGCGCGCTGCTTGAATTTGAGGATTCTGTGCATTTTTGTGACGCGAAGTCCCAATTTCAAGCATTGCTTCAAATTTCGATAATGAATTACATACTTTTCTTTTCGCATTAGCGTGGTTGTTAATTTTTTATGAGTGCTCCCAGGCGGGACGTAGTGTTCGGGGCACAAGGGCAGATCTTTGTGTGTGTTGTGTAAATCTCGAGGATACTCTAAATCAACTTCAAGAATGTATCCCGTTTCACCGTCATCCGGAATACTCTCGATACGTTCCTCGAAATCGTCTACCAAAACAAACGCGCCGTAGGGCAGTGACTCACACATAGCTGCACCATACAGATTATTAACATCGTAATACATTAAGTATGACTCTGGCTCGTTTGCATTAAAATCCTCTTTCATGTACCGATTATTTGCTTTCGCATACCTATTGCAGCACTGCGCTACTCCACCGCGAATACCTCTCTCGATGAACATCAACATGTCAACGTCGACCAAAAGTTCGAGTTCGACATTGGTACATTTTAACATTGCATCAAAGGATAGGCCGGGAGCGGTGAAATAATGCAATGGATCGAGGTCATATGTGCTGATGCAATTTTGACGAAAATTTTCAAATATGTCCGTCAGTAGGAGTACATCGGTTTTCAAGTACAAGTCGGAATATTCCCCCAACGTTTTAATGTCAAAGACTGTCCAAATTTTGCAAGCGTGTGCGTAATCGTCCACCGAGATATCCTCATTATTGAGTCGAGAGAAAAATTTATCTTTAGCGGGCAATTCCGTCTCATCGAGTCGCTGCCAAGAGTCCAAGTAGTCATAGGGAAACACACCTTTCCTCGTCAATAATTCAAATTCCCTGGGTTTAGCGCAATGCTTACGTGTCACTATTTTTTGATCGTCTTTCAGATAAGACGCTAATTTTTCAATGCCACCCGCCATAAATCTCATAGAGTCGATGAATCGGTACTGCACGCGTGTGCCTTTGACGCACTTTGAAAATGAAATATATTTTTCCTTGTTAATGGGGAGAAGACTGATCGATCCCTCGAATGTTCGAGCCAATGCGACTATTAAAAAGTGTGCATCGTATCCCGACAAATTGTGAAAAATTATGGGAACAACGTGGCTATTTTTGTAATTTAAATTGCATCCTTGATGAGCAGCACCACGAAATTTCCCCGTAAAATGACAATGATCTCGCACTCTCACTTGATTAGGAGCAAAAGATTTTTCACAAACGTGACATTTTTCAGCTAACTTGAAGCTTCGACTTTCGTCAACGCTCAAAGGTTTCATCGGTACGACTGTCTGAAAAATTACATTCAATGAGTGGGCCAGTTCTTCCAAGTCGCGCATGAACCATTCAATACAGTCTTTTCCACGATTCACTCTGTACTCTGAGAGCGCGTCATTAAAACTACAATGCTTATAGTAGGCAATACTGTGGGGAGTATGCTTCTGATAGTTTACAGTGTTAGTCTGCGATGCTGCGACCGGTTCGAGCAAACATTCCAAATCTGCATAAATTACAAATGGAACTATCTCCTTGTGCTTGTAATTTTTGAATTTCAATATTGTGTTGGTAACTTTGGGAAACATAACTCGGCAATTATTACTACAGTCCTTTTTGTGCCTTTGCAATATTTCTTCTCTGATGAAGTAGCACAAACATCGGTCGCAAATCCACGTGTAGCGTTTTCCCCTGGAGATCTGCGCACTCACGAGCCTCGAAATGTTTTTAATCCACGAAAAATGATGATACACCTTGGGAACACCTGCGTCCTCCTCCTCCTCCTCCTCCTCCTCCTCATCGATTTCCGCTCTGATCATGAGTAGATGAATAGTTGGTTTATCCGAAATTTGTTTACTGAAATATATCGGCACAATTTTACTAGTGCCGTCTTTTGTCACGCCGTCAATCCCGTACACGTGGATCGATAAGCCATTCGATCGCTCAAATTTTTTAATATTTAACAAACTCATGGGAAAATCCAGGCCTTCATAGTTGAGCACCTCGCTGTAATGAGGATACGAACTCTTACGTACAGGACTCCCCCTAGGTGGTGGGGAGAGAGCTGCTGTGACGGACCAGAGAAAACAATAGGGGTCATTGTTTTCAATATTGATGACGACCCGTTTCATCTGTATATCCCGCGGGAGACGCGTGTACGTGGATAAGCTTCCTCGCAGTGGTTCGTACTTGTTAATGTTTACAAGAAGATGTGAGATTTCATGTAATGTCCAACCAGACTCTTTCTCCTGAAAGTCCTCGATTTTCGTCGAGAGTTTTGTTTGGACGTACTCGATGAACCACTCGCTAATATCGCTCGACGGTAAGATGATTGCGTTTTTCGTTTGAAATGTCTTTTCCTCCTCAATGATTTCATTCACCTTCATGAGGCGAAATTTGCACGCTAATGTCACATTCACCTTCACGTTACCCTCCTCTCGCACAATGTTTTCCAATTTTGCGATAACCACGTGCATCGCATCTTCGAGGAAACTTTGCACATCTTTGTGCTCGAAATTCACAATGGAGCCCGTCTTTATCCGACTTTGAAATGCCGCCTCAAGATCGACCCACTTTAGTTTATCACTAGCATCGCTCACACCAGCACCGCTTACACCAGCACTGCTTACACCTGCTCCACGCGCGATTTTTTCCCTCAACCACGACAACTTTGCTAATGTCGATTGAATTTTCAATTTTTGACCAACGTTAAGCCCCGGTTTTTTCAATGTTTTCCCCAAGAGCTTGACGTGCACATCGCAATACTTTTGCCACTTTTCCGCCTGCGAATACCGCGCGCTCTTCAACGTATCGATAATTTTGTCGCAATCGTCCATGATGACTGCTCAATGAATCGAAATCAAATACGCATGTGGAAGGGCTGATGAATATATTTGAGAGAAAAACCTCTATATAACAGCACGCGCGCGCGCGCACGCGCGCGTGTGTGTGTGTGTGTGTGTGTGTGCGTGCGTGCAGGGACGCGCGCCCGCCCGCTCGAACGTCGAGTTTGTATACACAAGATCGAGTTCTAAACAGCGAGACGTTGTGTGTGTGACTCTTCAATCTCGAACGCAAATTTCTCGATAATTTTCTGCCTTGCCAACGAGAGGGTGACCACTCTGAAATCATCCGTGACCCCGTTTGTTCAAACTATCGCACGGTCGACACCTCTCACGTCGTCTTTTGATGACTGCCGAAAGCAGTGTCCGATGACAATAAACAATGCGTAGAAAAAATCTGACGGAATCTTACCGCCATATTGACCCCCTTTCACACTTCCGCCGACGGGATAAACAAATGGAAAATTTCAAGCGTCCAATGACTCACGATAATAAACAATGTATGTAAAAAAATGTGACGAAATCCCACCGCCTGACCCCGCTTTCACTCTTCCGCCGCGGAGTTTAGTTATAAATAAATGCAAAATTTCAAGCGTCCGATGAGTGACCACAATAAACAATGCGTAGAAAAAATCTGACGAAATAACGCCGCTTGACTCTCTCTTCCGCCATCCGGATAAACAAATTCTCAGAAAAGTTTGATATTCGCTGACAGGTTTCAACACGTCAATGCACAAAGTTGTCTCGGGGCGAGGGGGGGGGGGTCCCTTTGGCACGGCGTCCGATGACTCACCACCCACAAATGTTTAAACAATCTTTTTGAGAAATTAGACCCCCCACTCTTCCTCCCGCCCCTCCTTCTGGCGCGAGGGGGGGGGGCTCCCTTTTATTACAAAGCACCACAACTCTTTGTCAGTCATTGCGCGGCCTCGCCGGGAGTCGGACTTCTCCGTGCCCCCCCATTCGTGAGGGGGACCACCATCAGCCGGTAACCAAGGGAGCCTTACCATCGACCGGTAAGTATCGACAGTCGATAAAGGTGCGGGGGCTCTGACAAAATCCTACTCGACCATCCTAACCTGACTTAGCTCGGACATGAACCAATGGTTCGTGTCTTGGCTAGCTCGGTCGGTAAAGTAGGAATTTTGTCTTTGCTCCCGCACCACTTATCTACTATGGAAAGAATAGCCGCTAAAAAAGAGGTGGAACTGAAGTAAAGGAGATGGAAGTAAAGAAGGAATAGATAAATAAAAAAGGATGAGAACTATGTTGGAGAGACCAAGGGCACGTGAAAATGTGACGAGAAAACAGAAGGAAATACCAATGGGAAAAAAAGATAGTGAAAAGAAACTAATTATGTTGGGAAGAAGGTGACCAAAGATGGAGACAAAAAAGGAAGGTAGACGGATGGATAAGAGAAAGCAAAGAAGAAATAAACAACGAGGATAAGGTGATAAAGATAGAGAAAGACGGTCAAATAGTAGCTGACGTGGAGGGAAAAAAAGAAAATAACGAAGAGGACGAGAGAATGGAGAGATGATAAAAAATGAATAGAGGGGGAAAGAAAGTAAAAAATGTAGGGAACGAGGATGAGGAAGAGAACAAGAGAACGAAAGAGAGAGACAGAGGAGTTGAAGTGGAAAAGAGAAAAAAAGCAAATGTGGGAACGGATAACATCGGGAAAGGATAAGAAGAAGCAAGCACGGGGACAAAAGAAGAGTGGAGAGTGTAGGAAGGAAAAAGAAAAATGGGAAATGTAAAGAGGTTGAAGTGAGAGGAAGAACATTTACAAGGCCGGAAAATAAGGGTTAAAACAATGTACGATAGTGATAGAAGTATAGAAGGGATTGTATGAGGAAAGGGTAAAAAAAAACTATACAGCACATATGAGTATTAAAAAAAAACGATTAATTATTTTTTAACTTTATTTCGGCATTATAATATAAGCAAAATCAGAGCTGGTGGACTCTGCGTGGTGGTTCCAAACAAACCGACCGGCACATAGGACACCGATGGTCCTCCTCACTCCAAATTCGATCGGCACATGATGCGCAACTGCAGTGATGCCCGCACGGCCAATAAATATGTGTGGCTCGTTGGATATAACATATCCGGCATACACCTGTAAAAAAAAATTTGAAAAGGGCAGGACATATACTTTTTAAATAAAACATTCAGTGTACATTAAATAATAATGACATCGACGATTCAAAAAATACTGGCGCTTAGACAATCAATTTTCTATTGAACTATTTCTCGAATATTGTAGGGGCAAATAACATGACTGAATTTCAAAAGTTATCTATGATTCGTCATAATATGGCAATGTATATTTTCCGTAGATCCAATTAAAGTGCCCTCAACGGAATACTGACCCTGACCCTAATGCAAACATTGATTCTGCAAAATAAAAGCGCTGTATTTCCCTCCAGTGCTTGAAAAAAACACTGGCGTCAACCACAGATCACGTTGACTCCGAAGAGAAGTGACCCGACGGGACTGATGCCTGACGGCAAGGTACACTACAAACACTCACTCATTTGAGATTTATGCCACATATTAAGAAAAGTACTCGAAATTGGAATGCCCTAAATAGACTTTGTAACCGTAACAATAGTGTAACAATTCATCCAGACAAGTATGAATGTCGTATTTCCCTCCAGTGCTTGAAAAAAACACTGGCGTCAACCGCAGATCACGTTGACTCCGAAGAGAAGTGACCCGCCGGGACTGATGCCTGACGGCAAGGTACACTACAAACACTCACTCATTTGAGATTTATGCCACATATTAAGAAAAGTACTCGAAATTGGAATGCCCTAAATAAACTTTGTAACCGTAACAATAGTGTAACAATTCATCCAGACAAGTATGAATGCCGTATTTCCCTCCAGTGCTTGAAAAAAACACTGGCGTCAACCGCAGATCACGTTGACTCCGAAGAGAAGTGACCCGCCCGGACTGATGCCTGACGGCAAGGTACACTACAAACACTCACTCATTTGAGATTTATGCCACATATTAAGAAAAGTACTCGAAATTGGAATGCCCTAAATAGACTTTGTAACCGTAACAATAGTGTAACAATTCATCCAGACAAGTATGAATGTCGTATTTCCCTCCAGTGCTTGAAAAAAACACTGGCGTCAACCGCAGATCACGTTGACTCCGAAGAGAAGTGACCCGCCGGGACTGATGCCTGACGGCAAGGTACACTACAAACACTCACTCATTTGAGATTTATGCCACATATTAAGAAAAGTACTCGAAATTGGAATGCCCTAAATAGACTTTGTAACCGTAACAATAGTGTAACAATTCATCCAGACAAGTATGAATGCCGTATTTCCCTCCAGTGCTTGAAAAAAACACTGGCGTCAACCACAGATCACGTTGACTCCGAAGAGAAGTGACCCGACGGGACTGATGCCTGACGGCAAGGTACACTACAGGCATTAAACGTCTTTGGATCTATGCTATATATTATGAAAAGTGCTCGAAATCGTAATTCCCGTAACTAACTTTGTTTATTTGTTAAATATCAAATAATCGCGCCTATACGTGTTGCCTATTCGGCTCAATTAGAAAATCAGGTAAGTGGGAAAAATTTATGGAAATTCTGATTGATTATTGGTATTGACACAATTTCGAAAAATTCACTTCAACAGATTTATTTTAAATATTATGCGATACTTTTTGTTGCGTCAGTCATCATATGCTAAGTATTTTCATATCAATGTGATTGAATGAATTAATAGTACATTGTGTACCAAGGAGGCAAAGTGGGACTTTCCAACGCCGAGCGCGATGTTTCAGGTACCGTAAGGCCTAGTTTAGGTACCGTAGACACGCACGAAAAAGCGAGGAAAACGTGGCTGCGTTATACAACATTTTTTATTTCACACATTTTATTTCATCAACACTGTGGGAACATGTTGTTATTGATGAAAAAAAAACCAATGCGTTTACCAAATAATTTGATACAATCAAAAATTATTTTCCGTTCTGAATTAATTACTCGTTCATTACCGAAAATATCAATATTTCACTGTACAAGTCCACTTGAAAAATGTAATGATATTTGCCTCATCCAATTGATGGTGTTTCCAAATAAACTTTGTAAAAACTTGTGATCAAATCCGGTTTCATTCATGTTACCATTGATATCGAAAAAAACTAAACGCTCCACAGTAGTAATAACAATCACATTGATATGGAAAACCCCTCTAAGAAAGGAAAATATATGTACCAGTAATGACATAATTGGAATAAAATCTGGCCTTTCCTCACGAATTACAGAAATGATAAAAAAAAACAATTTCATACCACGGAATAATTAAATGGCGGACAGCTCATATGAACTATAGATAACACAAGCGCTCATAAAAAATGGATAATAAAAGAGATCTTAGAGCTACGATGTAGGAATCACAAAAAATGAAAAGAAAAACACACATTAGGTGAAACCATTAAAATATATTGCACAGCCGACCTTTTTTGGTGATTTTCGAAAAACTGTAACGTGGGGGGGGGGGGGAATAGGAAAAAGAAAAGCGAGTGTTGACGATCTTTTATTGTGGGGCTCGTGCGAGATGCTATTAGTGAAGATATAGACGCATGCGGCAACAGCGCAGTGGGGTAAACACGACGAGTTTAAGCGTGGCTCCGGTACACCGAAGCTTGTTTACAATTCATTTGAAGGTGACAGCGGACGCGTGGACGCGAAGAAGGGCGTGAAAAAAGTCCTTCTCGAGATGAAACGAAAAAAAGAAATATGAACGATGTACAATTGATCCAACTTTAATTTACTTTAGTAACAATCACGAAATAGTAATTTATGCTACAAGTGCGGAAAACAACGAATTCCATCGCGCGTGAAGTTGCCGCATGAGCCGAAGGCTTATGGTGCATTTCACACGAGTACGAGTGTGATTTGCAGCACGAGCCGAAGGCGAGTGCTGTAACCACACGAGTACGAGTGAGAAATGCACCATAAGTCGAGGCGAATTCGGCAACTTACGCGCGATGTAATTCGTTTTTTTTCGCACATGTCCCATACATTATTTTTTGCAATGACTGTCTCGAAAGTGGGATTTGAGATTCAACAAAACCAATAACAATTATATTCAAATATATCACATCAGTTCAGATCATTTCCTTGTCAGAAAATACGACTGTGATAAGTTGACGTTTCATATGACATGAATTTCGCTACATTCAAGTTTGTTCAATCGGTCCAAAATCGTAGAACAAAAAACTATCAACTGTGAAAAAAAACCGTTTTTTCGCGAATCAATGTGGTAAAGTGAGCTATAAATAGATTTTTTTCCGCACTAGTGCGGGAAAGTCTCACATTCCCGCACTAGTGCGGGAAAGTAAGCATCGTTGAGAAATAAGCCACTTTCCGCACGCTAAACACCAATCGAAAATCGCACTTTCGGGGCAGGCATTGCGAAAATAATTTTGATACAATTACAAGAAGAGGTAATGGAAAAATTTAGCTTCTATAGCAGTAAAAGATCCCAGACACTTTTTTAGATTAAAATATTGAGGCATCTTTTTTATATGCTGTGAAAATTGTGTCTTGTTCTTCACTGAGCTTGTGTAGGAAATTTGGATTAAAATATTTTGAGGAATCTTCTCTATACGCTGTGAAATTTGTTTACTTTTCCTTCACTGGGCTTGCTGTGGGTAAATTTTACTATTGAGATATTGAGGAATCGTTTCCATACGTAGTGAAGAATTATTGAGGAATCTTTTCTATACGCAGTGAACAATTTTTCTTTTTCCCCACTGCGCTAGCTCTGTGAAAATTTGACTTAGCACAGTGAAAGATTTCAGAAACTTTTCTATATTGAAATATTAAGGAATCTTTTCTATACGCTGTAAACATTTTGTTCTTTTTCCTCACTGCGCTAGCTCTGTGAAAATTTGGCTTAGCGCAGTGAAAGATTTCAGAAACTGTTCTATATTGAAATATTGAGGAATCTTTTCTATACGCTGTAAACATTTTTTTCTTTTTCCCCACTGCGCTAGCTCTGTAAAAATTTGGCTTAGCGCAGTGAAAGATTTCAGAAACTGTTCTATATTGAAATATTGAGGAATCTTTTCTATACGCTGTAAACATTTTTTTCTTTTTCCCCACTGCGCTAGCTCTGTGAAAATTTGGCTTAGCGCAGTGAAAGATTTCAGAAACTGTTCTATATTGAAATATTGGGGAATCTTTTCTATACGCTGTAAACATTTTTCTCTTTTTCCCCACTGCGCTAGCTAGCTCTGTGAAAATTTGGCTTAGCGCAGTGAAAGATTTCAGAAACTTTTCTATATTGAAATATTGAGGAATCTTTTCTATACGCTGTAAACATTTTTTTCTTTTTCCCCACTGCGCTAGCTAGCTCTGTGAAAATTTGGCTTAGCGCAGTGAAAGATTTCAGAAACTTTTCTATATTGAAATATTGAGGAATCTTTTCTATACGCTGTAAACATTTTTTTGTTTCGTTCATATCGCTGTAAATCGATCCACGGAACCATTTTCTCGGACTGATTGATGAAAAAATTGCTCAAAGTTTCCAAAAAATTTCCATGACTGTTGGGGGTACACTCAACTGTGAAACGATCTGGAAATATTAGTCACTATATCGATATTTGTAAATGTGCGATCGATGTACTAAAACAACGAAAAACGTGACATTTCTCTCTCTTACTGAAAACAGTACCGCTAGTAAAACAAAAAAAAAAATATTCAGAAAATTCTGAACGGGATCGTTTCGGCGAGCTCTTCTAATTTCCGAAACTACCGTTTTATTCTCTGTGTGGTTATTGGGTGCTAATATATCGATGATCAAAGCAAAAAGGATCCTTTTTCGTTCTGTCAGATAGCTCCAAGAAGTACGGTCGTAGAGAATAAATAAAAAATTAATATTTCTTTCAGCGTAAAAGCTGCAGGATATACTGTGAAGAATTCAAACAAACTTTTTATTTATCACTATATATATCTATAACTTTTTATAAATATGATTTTCGATCCAATGAGTTTTCGCAGTTCTGTGCCCATTGCAGAATTTGTTAATTTCCTTTTAGCAATTTTGTAATACTTCACAATCGATTCAATGTAGTATTGTTTATTTACACTGAAACATTATTCGTAGCCCCGGCCATATGTAGAGTCACTTTTTAAACAAGCTGTAACTTACAATATAATGTCTTGTATAAGTGTTTTCAACAGGTTTCCTAGACTTTCTGTACTTGTAAATAATTGTGAAAATTGATTCCATATTCCAGTTATGTCCGTTGCAAGAATAAAACCATTTGCCAAGGCACGGCGAAAATAATCAACGACGTGATTATAGATCTGAATCCCCATTCAGAATTTTGTTTGCCGGATGAAAGTGTCGAAGATGTGGCGCGATTCAAGCAGGCTTTGGAAGAGGCGTTGTCCCACCATTGGTACGGCTTGAAGGCACTGTACGATTCTTTGGCTGCTGTGTGAGTATTATAAATCAAAAGCGCATTTTGTGTGGCCAGTTGATGTGTACAATGTTATAACAGACGAATCGAGAATACAAATCGAGAATCTCAAATCGTTTGCTCTTGCCGAAAATTAATATAAACTCGACATGGTATCGTATTATCCGTTATACTAAACGGACAATGTTTTGTTTACAACAACACGAAGCTTCACGAATTTGAGACCGATCGGTTGATACAAAATAACAAACCGTAACAATATACCAAAAAAAAAAAATGAAGATGCAGTCTGCAGTCAAATATATACAGGGCATTCCACGTCAACTCAACCACTTCAGAACCTAGCATTGTTTCAATTGGCTCAAAGTTTGTTGTTGTGTCTGTGCATCAAAAGAATGTTACTTGATTTTTTTTTTTTCATTAAGTTGTTGCTTCATTAAGTAACGAGATATTTTTATTTTCCAAAATTCGATGGTTTTTTCGGTTGATCATAACTCGTCCAAAAATGGACCGAATTTAATTGTTGTTTCCAAAACGTTAGTTCCTTAATGTACTTTTTGAGTGTGGTAATGAAAAAAATGGAATCGATTTTTCTTCTTCTTTTTTGTTAAGATTAAAGATCAAAATCGACGATTTTGTTCTGAGATCATATGTTGAGTTTTTTTTTCTAATGATCAACAAAACTTTGACCAAATTGAAGATTTTTACGATCAGTTTTATCGCAGGCACGCTATTTGTTCTATTTTTTTTTGTAATTTGAAAAAAAAAGATTATTATATATCGAAGTGCCGCACCATTCCAATTTTAACGCCAAAAGTCATTTTTTGCCATGAACGTAATTATTGAGTTGGTGCGGCACTTTTTTTTCCAATTACAAAAGAACATAGAACAAGTACCGTGCCTAAATATAATGTAGATAAAACTAGTATTAAAAATCTTCAATTTGGTAAAAGTTTTGTTGAGAATGTGAAAAGAAACCTCAAAACATGATGTCATTTTGAAATCGTCGATTTTGTTCTTCAATCTTAATGCAAAAAAAAAAGTCGATTCCATTTTTTTCATCACCACACTCAAAAAGTACATTAAGGTATAACCGTAAAAAAAAAACAGTTCACTCCTAAAAAATATAAATGTCGGCACGATGCCGCCTTCTTCGGTACAACATTATGATCTCGACTTTTAACGCACTTCTTCTCGAAATTGGAAGGATAGGAAAATTATTATCTAAATTAAAGTATGTCATAACTATAAATCGTTTTCCTGTACAGTCATCCAGATGCTGCCGAAAAAGTCTCCTACAAGGAGCTCCGGTGGTTCATGCAAGAGTGCAGGAGGAAACGTTACCCTCGGTGCCCACGTACCATTGAGGAATTCGTCGAACAATTAACGAATCCTGAACTCGACCGAAATTTGGAGTACGATACAGGTCGTTTCTCGGCGAACGTCATTATCGACGCTAACGACGCAAAGCACGCGATCTTCTATGATCCTTGTTTCGTACGCGAAGAAATGAGCGAGGTCACGCGACTGTTCATTGATGCGACGTTCCGATCGAGGCCCCAAATCGAAGGAGTATACCAGCTGCTCACGATAATAGGCATCAAAATGAACCATGTAAGTATTATATTTGATGCATGATATTTGTGATTTTTTTTGCAGATTTTTTAATGTGGCCAATACTGTTTTTTTCTTAAATTAAATATATTTCCAAGTTGAATCGTCCCAAGAAAATCTGAAAACTCTCTGAGTGTATTTCTGCAATACTACAGTAACGTGAAAAATCGTGGGCCAAATCGGAGAGGTGAAGGGTCAGACCCAGGTCGAATCGGCATGGAATGCCCCATATGCTTTCTCTTATTGGTTCCTATTCGGTGTTTACAATTTTATGCCATTGATATGCATTTCAGGGATTCCCTTTCATCTGGACAATCATGTCCTCGAAAACGCAAGTAGCGTACGAAGCAGTTTTGCGATTTGTGAGGAACGCCATAATTCCCTCCAACACCATAAAACTGGCGATGAGCGATTTCGAAAGAGGATTGCGAAATGCTGTAACCCGCGTATTCACCACTGCTCATAGCACAGGGTGCAATACTCACTACGACCGTGTAGGTACCCTTCAGTATATACTAGGTTATATCGTTACCGGACGTCCATGATGTCCAGCAAGCCTAAAGTCTCATTTTTCTTCAAAAGTTTGAAGTTTAAACATATTTATAATTTTTTTTTATCACGAAACATGCTTGTAACGTGTAAGCATGTAATGCGACCTACACGAACCAATAATTGACAAGAAATTATTATTTTTCAGGCGCTTTATCAAAAAGCCAAAGCGCTAGGTCGCAAAGCAAGCGGCGCTTGCTTCGGGATGATGCCGAAGCCAAAGACTTTTTTAAAAAGATCTTGGCACTAGCGTACTTGCCGCAAGATCTGATCGAGGGCCTGTATCGCACCACCGTCGACAATTTATCGCCGAGGACGAAGGCGAAATACGCGATTTTTTGTCGGTACTACGAGCGTTATTGGCTTCGGACTGTCACGCCAGCGGGTTTCAGCGTGTATGGACTCGGTCGGCGAACTAATAACGTCATTGAATCGTACCACAGTCGACTGGGGCACAGAATGCAGAATCGCCCTGCGCCCTGGGATTTCGTCAGTGAGTGTCGATTGTAGTATTGTGATGTTGTTACAAGTTACGAAAAGAATCCAGTTCATATGAAGCATTGCCCATAATTGTTACATTTTTTGTACAGGCAAGCTCCTGAAATTACAAGCCGATGTTAAAACGGATATTCAGCGCTTGAAAAACAACTGCAGAGTAGCTCGGCGCGCGCGATACTCGACGGTTTTTAAGCAAAAACATCTCTTCGAAGGTAGTGATTACTCTTATTGAAATACGTAGGATATGTGAACAAATAATTGCAATGCGGCGCAATTTTGTTTGGAATAGTACTTTTTCTTGGAAGCTATTATAGACTTATAAAGTATGAATTGCATAAATCATCACTCGCTGTAACAAAAAATTAAATAAGGGAAATGTAATGAAGTTGGAATATAGTGTAGGATAGCTTTCCGATAATGAGTGGAATGAGTGGAGTGGAGGATGCAACTCACTACAAGTTTATGAATACATATTTTCGTATATTTTTTAGCGTGGCGAGAGTTACACTTTCGAGAAATTACGGCACGGGAGTTCCTTGAAAAAGCCGCATCGCTCAAGGGAAACGTCGACGATCTCATTGCCAGGGAAAGCAATGCACGACAGGGTGACGAGTTCGAATTGGAAGAGCCCCCGGTAGTCGTACCGTTAGGTAGTACCTTGAATGTATAGCATTATATCTGCAGCTAATTATGTGAAAAGAACTGGAAACAAGTGAATATGTGTGAGCAGTTGAAATTTCGTTTAGTTTCCGGTCCGGTCAATTTAGTTGTAGAAATTGCAATTCAATTATTGTATCTTGTTACTTATGGTGCGTGCAACAGTTTTAATATGAATTTTATTTTTCTCCTTACTAGAACAAGATCCGGACTATCACCCCGCGATCTTCGCCGACAACAGACCAGATTGGCTCATGGACAACGTGGATGTACCACCAACAGCTCCAGAAAACAGTAATTTTATCAATTTTTTATTTCAGAAGTAGATGCTTAATTAACTTGCTGGATAGATTATTTGCCAAGACCAAACGAACTGCGTATATATATGTATATCATTTTTCGTTTTCAGTCGTTCACGAGAACGATTCTGATTCCGATGAGTCAGTCGTTAATGGAACCAACGACCGTCCAATCGAGGCCGAAGCGGAAGAGGTTTTGATGGACAAGGAGGAACAAGTTGGACTGGTGCATGACGTCGATGGTAATTGCTATTGATTTCCCGGAAATAATGTTCAAATTGGCTTATCTTTTTTGAAGTTCAATGTTTAACATTTTTATATTTATGAACTCGTGGTGTGCAGAGAACAACCTACCCGGACCTTCATTTGGAAATTCTGACGAGGACCGGCCGAACGACGAACGACCGACGGCATCGCTGGACCTCGATAGCAATGGTTTGATATTGTGCTGAAATTCGTTTCGAAATTAATGTAATTATGAATTAATCGATCGTTTTTTAAACCTTTCAGATGATCAGGCAGAAGTATCCATGGAAGTCGGAGGCGAACAGCAGCCCATAGGCAGTGCAGGTAATTTTCATGAATTTCAAGTAAATAACGTTCGCAATGCCTGAATGTCATTAGCACTCTATAAGACCAATGTAGTGTTTCTTTGTAACCAAAAGTAATGCCAATTTACTTTTATAGTGGTTCCGAGTAGGAAAAAAAAGAGGAGGAGAAGGAAAATAAGACGGGAAAATCCGGCAGTTCCCGAAGAAAGGGCCTCCGAAAAAAATCAAAAAAGAAATAAAAGGAGGAAAGGTAAGAATTGTAGAAGCTTTATGGGGGGGAAATACGAAAAAATAATAATTTTGTGAAATTACAGAGTTGAAAAAGAGAGCCCTGGCACGGCAGCGGGAAGAGGTAGCTGCCGAGAACTCGAGACTACAAGCGCAGTTGCAAGATGCCCAAAACCAGGTTCGGGTAGCAACGAATCAACTGGAAACCGTCGAAGAAGCAGGGAATAATAATATTGCGAAATTGTCTTGAGACTCTAGTAAATTTCGAACATAGTGACTTAAAATCTGGCCACAACCCTTGAACGATGTAATGAATTGAAAAATTGCACGTTTGGGGTTTAAGTAGCAATTTTGTAGCGTCTATTAGCAATGGAGAAAAATTCAATTAAACAACCATTCAATTATATGCACTACGCCGAAGAAAAAAAAAACATGCAAGATATTTTGGTCAATATGTAATAGTTTAGTAAATGATGGCCGTTCAATGTTATAAGAATCAAAAAGGTACGATAAGATGGTAAAACTTTATGAATATTGTTAGCTAGGAAGAAACTGAATGGGAAAAAAATTCGAGAAATGAATAAACGAAAGAAGGAGAAGAGGTGAGGGTCAGAGGAAAGCAGAGGCAACATGAGATTGAATAATCAGTAAAAAAAAAAGTAAATAAATACTGGATAGACTCAAAAAGGAGGATGTAGTAGAGAAAGAAATGACGGAAAGGAATATAAGAGGTGGCGAAGAAAAGATGAATGAGGGACTCAAAAAATAATAATAAAGCGTAAAAGAAGACAATGAAAAGGAATGCGATAAGGAGTTTTGAAGATTCGAGGAAAAGAGGGCTGATAACAGAAAAGAAATCAAAATTGAATAAAAAGGAGACATTCGAAAAAATGCACTATTTACGAGCAGGAGAAAGGACGAGAGTCGGAAGCGAGAACAGGGTAAATAGGTTTGAATCATGAATTCGAGAACAATTGGAAAATTAACAGATAGATCCAGGAGAAATAAAATGTTTTAGCCGTAGAAAAAAAAATAGTTGAAAAGGCAGTATAGGAGGGAGCTGAAAAACTACTGAACCAGCATGTAGGAAAAAGTGGGAAAGCGGAAAAAATGACTTCATCGAATGTACTGAATCTTTTTTAGCTTAGAGGAAGTGGAGCAAGTTGGAGGAAATGTAACGAAACATTAACGAAAATAATATTCATAAGACGAAAGACGACTGGCATGCTAGGAATAGTTTCTGAGAGTGGAGGAAAAGGCAACAGACCGCAGAAAAGAAAAATAAAAATTGAACGCAAAAAACATGTGAAAAAATTCACTAATCGCGAGCAGGAGAAAGGAACAAAGTCGGAAGCAAGAACGGGGTAGATGGGTTTGAATCATGGATTCGAAATCGATTGCGTTGTGAACAGATGAATCCAGGAGGAGTAAAATGATGTAGCCGTAGAAAAAAAAATAGTTGAAAGGGGAGTATAGGAGGGAGCTGAAAAACGACTGAACCAGCATGTAGGAAAAAGTGGGAAAGCGGAAGAAATGACGTCATCGAATGTACTGAATCTTTTTTAGCGTAGAGGAAGCGGAGCGAGTTGGAGGAAATATAACGAAACATTAATGAAAATAATATTCATAAGACGAAAGACGACTGGCATGCTGGGAATAGTTTTTGAGAGTGGAGAAAAAGGGGGCAGTCAGAAAAAGTTAATGGAAAATGAAAGAAAAGGATGATTTAACAAATTTACAAATCAAAAAGAGGAGAAATGGTGGGCACCAGGAGCGCGAGCCGGAAAAAATGAGATTAGTTTATTTATTTGAAAACAAAGAACGGAATGGCAGATGAGTCAGGTAAAATGTACAAAGCGTATAGCAGTGACGAAAGCCTAACTGTTAGAAACATTGGAGGTGGCAAAGAAAAGATGAATAGCGATCTCGAAATAGGCCGGAAAAACGAAGCAAGCAGTGCCAATTAATAGGATTTGTCGAATTAGTTTGAAAATAAAAAGTAGGGAGCCGCTCGCGAAACGATAACAAACGGTACAACGGTACAATTTAACCACGTTACAGTTTTTCGAAAATCACCAAAAAAGGTCGGCTGTGCAATATATTTTAATGGTTTCACCTAATGTGTGTTTTTCTTTTCATTTTTTGTGATTCCTACATCGTAGCTCTAAGATCTCTTTTATTATCCATTTTTTATGAGCGCTTGTGTTATCTATAGTTCATATGAGCTGTCCGCCATTTAATTATTCCGTGGTATGAAATTGTTTTTTTTTATCATTTCTGTAATTCGTGAGGAAAGGCCAGATTTTATTCCAATTATGTCATTACTGGTACATATATTTTCCTTTCTTAGAGGGGTTTTCCATATCAATGTGATTGTTATTACTACTGTGGAGCGTTTAGTTTTTTTCGATATCAATGGTAACATGAATGAAACCGGATTTGATCACAAGTTTTTACAAAGTTTATTTGGAAACACCATCAATTGGATGAGGCAAATATCATTACATTTTTCAAGTGGACTTGTACAGTGAAATATTGATATTTTCGGTAATGAACGAGTAATTAATTCAGAACGGAAAATAATTTTTGATTGTATCAAATTATTTGGTAAACGCATTGGTTTTTTTTTCATCAATAACAACATGTTCCCACAGTGTTGATGAAATAAAATGTGTGAAATAAAAAATGTTGTATAACGCAGCCACGTTTTCCTCGCTTTTTCGTGCGTGTCTACGGTACCTAAACTAGGCCTTACGGTACCTGAAACATCGCGCTCGGCGTTGAAAAGTCCCACTTTGCCTCCTTGGTACACAATGTACTATTAATTCATTCAATCACATTGATATGAAAATACTTAGCATATGATAACTGACGCAACAAAAAGTATCGCATAATATTTAAAATAAATCTGTTGAAGTGAATTTTTCGAAATTGTGTCAATACCAATAATCAATCAGAATTTCCATAAATTTTTCCCACTTACCTGATTTTCTAATTGAGCCGAATAGGCAACACGTATAGGCGCGATTATTTGATATTTAACAAATAAACAAAGTTAGTTACGGGAATTACGATTTCGAGCACTTTTCATAATATATAGCATAGATCCAAAGACGTTTAATGCCTGTAGTGTACCTTGCCGTCAGGCATCAGTCCCGTCGGGTCACTTCTCTTCGGAGTCAACGTGATCTGCGGTTGACGCCAGTGTTTTTTTCAAGCACTGGAGGGAAATACAACATTCATACTTGTCTGGATGAATTGTTACACTATTGTTACGGTTACAAAGTCTATTTAGGGCATTCCAATTTCGAGTACTTTTCTTAATATGTGGCATAAATCTCAAATGAGTGAGTGTTTGTAGTGTACCTTGCCGTCAGGCATCAGTCCCGGCGGGTCACTTCTCTTCGGAGTCAACGTGATCTGCGGTTGACGCCAGTGTTTTTTTCAAGCACTGGAGGGAAATACGGCATTCATACTTGTCTGGATGAATTGTTACACTATTGTTACGGTTACAAAGTCTATTTAGGGCATTCCAATTTCGAGTACTTTTCTTAATATGTGGCATAAATCTCAAATGAGTGAGTGTTTGTAGTGTACCTTGCCGTCAGGCATCAGTCCCGGCGGGTCACTTCTCTTCGGAGTCAACGTGATCTGCGGTTGACGCCAGTGTTTTTTTCAAGCACTGGAGGGAAATACGACATTCATACTTGTCTGGATGAATTGTTACACTATTGTTACGGTTACAAAGTCTATTTAGGGCATTCCAATTTCGAGTACTTTTCTTAATATGTGGCATAAATCTCAAATGAGTAAGTGTTTGTAGTGTACCTTGCCGTCAGGCATCAGTCCCGTCGGGTCACTTCTGTTCGGAGTCAACGTGATCTGTGGTTGACGCCAGTGTTTTTTTCAAGCACTGGAGGGAAATACAGCGCTTTTATTTTGCAGAATCAATGTTTGCATTAGGGTCAGGGTCAGTATTCCGTTGAGGGCACTTTAATTGGATCTACGGAAAATATACATTGCCATATTATGACGAATCATAGATAACTTTTGAAATTCAGTCATGTTATTTGCCCCTACAATATTCGAGAAATAGTTCAATAGAAAATTGATTGTCTAAGCGCCAGTATTTTTTGAATCGTCGATGTCATTATTATTTAATGTACACTGAATGTTATATTTAAAAAGTATATGTCCTGCCCTTTTCAAATTTTTTTTTACAGGTGTATGCCGGATATGTTATATCCAACGAGCCACACATATTTATTGGCCGTGCGGGCATCACTGCAGTTGCGCATCATGTGCCGATCGAATTTGGAGTGAGGAGGACCATCGGTGTCCTATGTGCCGGTCGGTTTGTTTGGAACCACCACGCAGAGTCCACCAGCTCTGATTTTGCTTATATTATAATGCCGAAATAAAGTTAAAAAATAATTAATCGTTTTTTTTTTAATACTCATATGTGCTGTATAGTTTTTTTTACCCTTTCCTCATACAATCCCTTCTATACTTCTATCACTATCGTACATTGTTTTAACCCTTATTTTCCGGCCTTGTAAATGTTCTTCCTCTCACTTCAACCTCTTTACATTTCCTATTTTTCTTTTTCCTTCCTACACTCTCCACTCTTCTTTTGTCCCCGTGCTTGCTTCTTCTTACCCTTTCCCGACGTTATCCGTTCCCACATTTGCTTTTTTTCTCTTTTCCACTTCAACTCCTCTGTCTCTCTCTTTCGTTCTCTTGTTCTCTTCCTCATCCTCGTTCCCTACATTTTTTACTTTCTTTCCCCCTCTATTCATTTTTTATCATCTCTCCATTCTCTCGTCCTCTTCGTTATTTTCTTTTTTTCCCTCCACGTCAGCTACTATTTGACCGTCTTTCTCTATCTTTATCACCTTATCCTCGTTGTTTATTTCTTCTTTGCTTTCTCTTATCCATCCGTCTACCTTCCTTTTTTGTCTCCATCTTTGGTCACCTTCTTCCCAACATAATTAGTTTCTTTTCACTATCTTTTTTTCCCATTGGTATTTCCTTCTGTTTTCTCGTCACATTTTCACGTGCCCTTGGTCTCTCCAACATAGTTCTCATCCTTTTTTATTTATCTATTCCTTCTTTACTTCCATCTCCTTTACTTCAGTTCCACCTCTTTTTTAGCGGCTGTTCCTTCCATTAAACCGATCTAAAAACATTGAGGAATAATTATTTCCGCCGTTAAATTCTCTCAGTTTTCAGAATCCGTGCTTGAAGTTTCCAAATAATGCCATTCGACAATGTTATGTTTGTTTATTTTAAAAAACGCGTTTTTTAGCTTTAATTTTTTCCATTAAAATTTTTTTTTTTTGAGTTTCACTACAAACTGCTTGTTTTATTTTGGTTTGAAAAAAGTTGGCTTACTTTTTTTCACTGCTAATCTTGCAAGAAAAAAAAATGTTTGCACATTTTTCTAAAAGCTTATCTTAGCAGGAAATTTTCTGAAGAACAAATTCGACAAGTATATACTTCAATTTAATTGGGCACACGAAACGTTTGAAGGGAACAAAGACCGATTTCTATTTGTTAAATTGTAAAAAAAAAACATGATGCGGACCTTTTACACATTCTGTAATTTAGGGTTCTATTCTATATATTTTTTGCTAAATGTGAAGTCAACATTTGGCAGATTGAAAGATTTTCCCAGTCGTGTGTTGCCAGACTCGCCTGGCCTACGAGACGGACCACGTGGTGCACCTGGCGCCATCTATCGGACCCATCTGGTGACAATGTGGTTTCCGAAGCGTTCGATATTTTGGTCGTTCGACTTTTTTGCCTCTCGCTGCATATATTGTTCGAAATTGTGACGTTCTTACTATTTGCTAATCGGAACTTATGACGCGCTTGAGTCTTATTTTTCAATATAAATTTATTTCGAAACATTCATTTTCGTAATTTTTATTTTCGAATTCAAAGACGTTCGAATAAATGGCTCGTTTTTTTTCGAACGTTCGTAAATTTATATTTCTATATTCTTGCTATTCGATTAATTATGTTTCAAAGTTTTCACCCCCACCCTGTGCGAGGGGGTAATTTAATTCCCTTTATACCGTTGACCATAGGTACCATGTGCCCATATATTTTTATGTATTTACCGTTCAATATGTCGACGTTGTGTTCACGTATAAAATCCATGCCTAGGATTCCGTCTACTTCCAATGCTACTGTGTCGTCTATTACGAAAAATCCATGTTTTACGTTTACTGCGGGAGTTTCGATTTCTAGCATTATTTTGCAAAGGGCGTGAAATTTTATTCCGCCTATTCCCTTTAATTCGATTGTCTCGTCTATTATCTCAGTTTCTTTTTTCAATACACTCTTTTTTATGAGACAACACTGAGCTCCTGTGTCTCCTTTTAATGTGAGAATTTTTTCACGAGCTTGGGGTGATGCGATATGGAAATCGCTCGCCGTTTCTTCGGGATTGATTGTTTTAACATCGTATGTATTTACTTTTTTAAGTGGACGATCCTCTTTGAATGAGCTTGTAGCTAATGTTCGGGCAATTCCGCTGACGTTTCTCTTTTTTTCTTCGGTCGTTACCGTGACCATGCTAAGTGTGAACGATCCGATCGTTTTTTTATTTTCGCTGAGATTTCGATTTTCTTCTTTTGGTCTTTCTTCACGCGGTTTATTTCTATTTGCTGTCCAATGATACTGATTCGGGCGCCCTTGCGACCCGTTTTTATAATAGTTATTGGTTCCCTGACCATGCTGATAAGTCCCTTGACTCCGTTGATAATTGTTCCCTTGATTAGGGTGACTGTTGGTCCCTTGACCTTGCTGCCAATTTCTTTTTCGACAGTCTTTATACGCGTGTCCCGGTTTCTTGCAGTAGCTGCAAGTTATGTTTAGTTGATGCACGCTTTTCGTTGGTGCCGGTAGACTATAGCGTCCATACGCGGGTACGCTAGTACGACAATCTTTTCCTAAATGGCCTGTCTTATGACACTTGTGACACGTCACGGGCGTGCGTTTTTCCAAGTGCGTTTGTTTGTTGATCTATTCGCCTCCTTGAACCGATTTTTCTTCTTCCATGGCTCCTTTTAGGGCCGATCCGAGATCTTCAAATCCTCGGGCTTTTACTATAACTTGATACTCTCGTCGGAGTCCTCTTTCAAAATTATGTAGTGCTAACTGGCGAACATAAGTTTCTATTGTTTTCTTTCCTGCTGCTGTTCCTTCTTTTGCTGTGCTAGCATCTACTAATTCCATCATAATTGTTTCGAGTCGTTGACCGTAAGCTAACACGCTCTCGTTTGCTCTTTGTCTACATGTATTAAAATCTACCTGTAAGGCGGCTATAGTACGTCGAGTCCCGTACAATGCCGTCATCTCTTCTTTAAATTGTATGTATGAATCAATTTGTTTGTATCGTGTGTCTTTTCGCGCTTTCCCTACGATTTTTGTTGCTAATACGGATTTTAATAAGGTTTGTTGGTCCGCGGGTGCGATACTTTCATTTGCATAACCATACGCTTCTATTATATCCTCTACTTCTTCAGGCTTTGTTCCGTCGAATCGTGGTATGAGGTCTCGGGCCTCTTTCAATGTCATAAATTCATTTTGCTCTGGTCGCGCCATATTTTCAAAGTTAGTTGCTAACAGAGAAAATTCCTGTAAATCGATTTCACGACCGCGCCTAATTTCTACAGTATCGGGCGATTGATCTGAATCGGATAAGAATGTTACGGTTTGATCTGTCGCAGATCGAAATTTTGTTCTTTTCGTTACAGCGCGTCTAGCAATAGATTTTTGTGAATTCGGGGTATCGTCGGAACTAGTGTCTATTCTAGGACGTTTTTTTACTAGGTTTCTCTTCTAATTCGTCTTTTAATTTAACTTCACGACGCTTGTCGAAAATTGATTCTAATGATCGCGACAATACATGTCTACCAGGTAATCGATATAAATTTTTACGCTCTTCTTCGTTCGACATTAATCCCTAATTGGCTTTGGAGGGTTTTCATATATAAATGTTCCGTCACTTACAGTAAGATGATCCGTTGCATGATGATCGATGCCTTGTAGTTGGATCGCTGTTGCTTGTAGCTTCGTTGCTCAGGTTCAGACGTTCAACTCGTGTGGAAGGCCTTGGAAGGTGTGGAACGGCGTTGCGTCCCTGTTGTCGTGTTGCTTTGATTGTTGAACTCGTACTCGTTGTTGATCTCCTTTTTTTTTGTTGATGGCGATGTTGAGTCTTCGGTCTCGTGGTCGGCCTGGTTTCGATGATCCTCGGGATCCGGTTTATTTTGAATGGCTCTGTACGTACGGCTCGGCCGTCTGCTTATGTTTCAATTTTTTGTTTTTTCCTTTTTTTCGACTCGGTCGGGATGCTTGTAGTAATTGCTTTTTTGTGTTTTCTTATTTCTTTTTTTTTTGACGTGACTCGGTCACTTGTACTTGCGTTGTATATCTTCAACTTTTTTTTTTTTTTTATATACTTTTTTTTCAATGAGTTCGTGTTTCCCAAGTTGTGGAATCCCACCGCTGCCACCAATGTTGTGCCGCTAATTTTGCACCAACATGATTGTGCCCTTGAAGTTACGTTCCCGAAGAAACTGGTGGCGGGAATCGGGCGATCGAGGACGGGTAGCTGGGTACTTCCAATAATGAGTAAATCTCATTGAGTAAAAAATGAGTAAAACCCAAACAAACTCGAGAATTGTGAACTTAAAAATATTCAACTTTATTATAACTAGGCAACATTTGTCGTGCAAGATGTTAAGTTGCCTTGAGACCGACCTCTTCGGTTACCACCCGAAGACTGACTTTTACCTTTTTGGTTCCTCTAATTGTCAGCTCGGTTATTGGCGATCGAACGTTCTTGAACGTTCGAATCGTTCGATGTCGATTCAGCGATTCGTGTCGCCAAAGTCACCTCTGGAGGTGCTTCACTTGCCAAAACTGCTGTCGTTGCACTGGGGCCTATGGCCTCTCGATTTCGCAAATCGAATATGCTTGTTTCTATGCGTCTTAAATTATGCGCTGAATTTCGGGGCACAACAAGTGTTATCCGACCAGGGAACGAATTTTTTAAGTGAACTTTTTAAGGAAATGTGCACTTTATTTCAAATAAAAAAGATTCAAACAACCGCATACCATCCTAAATCAAATGGAGCCCTAGAGCGATCCCACAGGACTCTAGCGGAATACCTAAAAAATTTCACACAAGAGGATCAAAGGGATTGGGATGAGTGGTTACCGTACGCAATGTTCACGTACAATACGACTCCTCATACGGCAACAGGATATACGCCGCATGAATTAATTTTTGGAAAGGTAGCCGAATTACCGACAGCATTAAAGGAAGCTCCAAGAAAAACATACACATACGACGATTACGCCGGGGAGTTGCATGAGCGACTCCGAGCCACATGGCAAGTAGCAAGAGAACGACTCACACAAGAAAAGGTTAAAACAAAGGAAGAACGTGATAGGATGGCCGGCAATGTAGAATACCGGCCCGGCGACAAGGTACTCCTACACGACACGACGCTACGCCGAGGGAGATCAGCGAAACTGACCCCCAAATGGACGGGGCCATACATCATAAAAAGCCGAGATTCTGTGGTTAACTACTCTATCGGCCGTGGACGCAAGGTAGTCCGGGTACATGTAGACCGGATAAAGCCCTACGTTACCCACTGACCGACAGAGTAGGGGGCGACTCGTCTGGCCCGCGGAGGCCCGCGAGCGGCCCACGAGGCGTAGCACGAGGCCTCCCCGTCTCACGCCGTCGCTGCGGCAACCGACGTGAGGCGGCCGCCATCGCGCGACGATTCGCGTACGGGTGGCGCGATGCCACCCAGTCAAAAAAAAGGAAAAATAATAATAATAATATTATATATATATAAGGCGTCCATTTTATCTCTGCCACCCGAAATAACTCGGTAATTATCGACGTCACAAAAAAATGTTCCAGACAAAAGTTGGACGGTGTGAAGGGGGCCATCAAATGCGACCATTTTTTTTTATTTCGGTGGAGGCGCTGACGCACAGTGAAGGTCACCTCCACTTTTTTAAAGGGAATGGTACATTTTTTTTTCAACCATCTTGTGGAGCACCTCAAGCCGCATAAAAAACATTTGAGGGTCAAAGTCGTTCAAGGTCATTCAAGGTCAGTATCGATGATACAAATCTAAATATCTCGAATCACTGTCAAATATTTGGAGTAGCCTGTAGGAGTAGCCTGTAGGTTAATACTAACAGGTGAACCATGAGGTTTTTTGATTCTCCACTTGATTTACACGTGATAGAACGTTTTCTTTATCAATGCAAACCATTTTCGTTAGATACAATCAATGAGTAGTCTGGACCAATCAGTGGGATTGTTATATATAGTAAACGGATTTATAACCCCAAATTAAAGCCTTGGTAATCGTGCATCCTTTCTTTGATTGCACCATGTGCAATCAAAGCCCCTAACTGCGATTTGTCGTTGATGCAAAATTTGATTAAGTTTCAAGCTATCAATCCCGACGTTTCTGAGGCAGCTGCTAACAAACTGAGAGGACATCTATGGTATTTATGTAAATAGCTCGCAGCTTTATCCTTCTTCGAGTCGGCTATTCCAGTCAAGGTGAAACAAAAAAATGGTTCGGGCAATACAACGCGAAAGTCTGAATGAAAATGTTAAACGTGTAGTATTGCAGTGACGACGAATTCAAGCGCATAATTGATGTTGATATCAGTTATTTTATCACCAACAAATCACTACGCTTGTTTGAACTCTGCGAATTGCCATACGATTTTCTTCGTGAAAGCCCCGACGAATGAGAACGTAGCCTGAGCTTCAATGAATGTTTGGCAGTTTTTAAGGAGTTGAAAGTTGTTAATGATGTCACTGAACGAGGTGTCTCGCCCTCATCGAATAAAACAATGGATCGTTAACAAAAAAAATGAAGAACAGAAGCAGTATCTTCTGAAGGTGGTGAAAGAATCACCGGAAGCAATATTCAAATTGTCACAAGACGAATTTTGTAGATTGATGCTTGCATCCAGATAAAAAGTATATGGATATAAAGTTGACACATTAGTTATAGAATAATGAAGCCATTTTAACGTGTAAAAATCTTGAAGCATACTTTCCACAACTGCATCTGTAATTATTATCCACAATACATTGGTAAAAACATATGTGCAACTTCATTGGCTATAAAAGAACCTCGTCGACTGAATTTTAACCCCCATTTGTCGTATTTTTTTTTGACAATTCGCCGTATCTGAAGAGCAGACTTGAATTTTCTACGTGTAAATCAAATAGTGAATAAGAAAACCTCATGAGTCACCTGTTAGAATTAAGCTACAGGCTGCTCCTTTCACGAGCTTCTTTCAGTATCGAGCACCGTTCAAGGGATGAGAGCCCGAGAGATTTTTTTTTTCGAGCCACCCTAATATATATACATAGTCACCTATTCACACACATATGCACGTACGGCATGCAAGCTCCAGTCGCGCAAGAAAACAGCGTCAGAGGAAGATGAACAGAAAAGGAAGAATCAATTGTCATCAATCGTTATAAAATCGTTCAAGTGATTTTTTCTCATTCTTACCTCGTCCTTAGCAAACCAAATACTCGTTATGAATGAAGCCCCTGCCTGCCCACCCCCTCTCTCTCTCTCCCGTCTCCTCATCCCCTCTACTTTTCTCGCTTGCCGATTTTTCGCGATCTCGCGAGAGACACTGGAAGCGCACGGGGTTGCCAGTCCTTTCGCAATTTCGCGCCTGATCTTCCCTCGCGCTCCTATCAAATGGGCATATAGTGAAACGTTTTACGTTTTCGCGGGGTTTCTCGATCCTTTTTCTCCCGGTAGCGCAAGGAGCGAGGAACCGGAGGCAAAATAAATTGCCGGTGGAGGAGGATGGGGTTCCCGAAGAGGACTCGATATGGACGTAGGCGTGATCGGCTTACCGTGGTTGTTCAATGTTTCAGAGATGAATTTATTTAATGGTTTTGTGGGGATGCCTCAGGAATCCGGGGCTCTCCCGAGTCGCCCGTATCAATCAATCCTTCATCATCGGCATTCAAAAATGGTTGATTGATTGAAAACGGGTAGAATTTAGAATAGCTCAAAGACAAGATGTTAGTAAATGTTAGAACGAGAAGATACGGGTGTTAGGTGGACGCGCAGGCGTTAAAAAGAGCTCGAAATGAGTCGACGATGTCGCGGCACGGGATAGGAAAACAGGAGTATCGAGTAGGTATCATGCTCGAACGAGGCGACGAGGTATTGTTGGTCGCATTCGCACACTCTCTCTCTCTCTTTCTCTCTCTCTCTCACTCTTGTTTCGCGTGTCTTTCCGTGTCCCGGCCCGTCGCACGTTCGCGCCCGTGCTCCTACCGATCGCTGCAAAGAAAACGAAGTTTTCTTTAGCTCTTGCCTACTGGGCTCTCGTAAGAAATATTCCGAGGTTTTAAGGTGGCGGGCCTAGATAAGTCAAGGAGACTAAGGGAAGGCCACTTCTCTTAGCCGATGAGCTGGAGAAGCCAGCTGATAGTTCTGATGCTTTCGTGAGATATATTCCGAGGTTTTTAAGGTGGTGGGCCTTGATAAATCAAGGTGGCTAAGCGAACGCCACTTCGCTTGGCCGATGAGCTGGAGAAGCCAGCTGTGAATGATAAAGCACACGACGCAATTCTTGGGTCGGTGGCTTTATGACGGGGCCGGCCGTTAGGGCCAGCTGACCTCCTCGAAGTCAGTCGAGGATGACGATGGACTGGAGATGCCAGTCAGTTACAAATCCCTCGCGGCATATCGCATATGACGATATTCGGACCGCATTCCTCGCGTAGGTGGAAGTCGTAGATCTCGTCGCAGATAGAGATCGACGGGCCCTGTGGTCCGACGATCTTCAGGTGTACGTAATGCCTTTTCCCTGTCTGAAGATCACCACGATCGCTCCCTTCCTCAAGGTTAGACTTCCAGCGCAAAGCTGGGGCTTCCCAAGAGGATGGGAGTACCTACTTACGAAGCTGGGATGAGTTTAGAATGGAGCCTTGGCTCACGGATCTAAACTCTCCTTAAGGAGACCCTCGATGTTGGGTGTCCCACGGTGACTTGAACGTTAAGTTATGAATTTGCAGAGTGGCCTTCCGTCGCTCGGGTGACCCCTTAAATAGCCTCAGGCGTGCTAGGAGAGGTTCGCTTTCCTGACAGCGCTTTGGGCATTCCGGCTGGGGGAGCCTCGCGTTGGGGGTCCCCTAGATGGTGGGATGACCGCTCGGAAGGATATTGTAAAATTCAATTGGTTATTGTTGCTAATCGGTGAAAAATGATGAAAGATCTGTTCGGCTCGGATATCCGGCTTCCAGGCAATATGAGAAGGTGTTTCCTTGTTACCGGGCGTGGCTGAGATTACGCGCAGTGGCTTGGTGATAAAGGGCGGACCGTGTAGCGTGTCTCGACGTCGACCCGATCGGCTGGGCGGTCCTAACAGCGCGACGCGACGCGGTGTCGACGCCTCGAGGGGCGGTCCTACTAACGCGACTCTCGCGAGCCGGCCCTTCTTGTCTCGCAAGATTCTCCGCCCCTACCGGCCAAATGACCCGAGGTTTCGGCAGCGTGATTTACCTCTTTTGGTCTTCTGGGTCACGGGAGCTTGCCTCGGTCAGCGAACCGTTACAATAGAGATATGTGTATGGACCCACACACACACACACACACACACACACACACACACACACACACACACGCGCGCGCACACACACGCGCACACGCACACACGCGCACACGCACACGTGCGCACACGCACACGCGTGCACACGCACACGCGCGCACACACGCACACGCACACGCGCGCACACACGCACACGCGCGCACACGCACACGCGCACACACGCGCACACACACGCACACACACACACGCACGCACGCACGCACACGCACCCACACGCACGCACGCACACGCACGCACACACACGCGCACACACACACACACACACACACACACACACGCACACGCACGCGCACGCGCACGCACGCACGCACGCACGCACACACACACACACACACACACACACACACACACACACACACACACACACACACACACACACACACATACCGATCCGAGTCTCTCAGCCGCGACAGGTTGGAGAGAACGTCGAGTGGGCGCCACTCGTAGCTCCAGGCTATGTTTTTACGCTTTGGAATCCATGTTTCTATATATATATATATATATGGTAAACTCTTCGTCTTCCTTTTCTTCATCTGCGCTTCTGCTCTCGACTCGAGTCGAACGGAAAGTCGAACACCTATTAAAATGAAATACAAATCTAAATATCTTGGATCACTACTAAATATTTGGTAGTGATTCGAGATATTTAGATTTGTATCGTCGATACTGACCTTGAATGACCTTAAACGACTTTGACCCCCAAATGTTTTTTATGCGGCTTGAGGTGCTCCACAAGATGGTTGAAAAAAAAATGTACCATTCCCTTTAAAAAAGTGGAGGTGACCTTCACTGTGCGTCAGCGCCTCCACCGAAATAACAAAAAATGGTCGCATTTGATGGCCCCCTTCACACCGTACAACTTTTGTCTGGAACATTTTTTTGTGACGTCGATAATTACCGAGTTATTTCGGGTGGCAGAGATAAAATGGACATCCTGTATATATATATATATATATATATATTTAAATGAATAATAAAAATAAAAATGAAATAAAATAATAATAATAATATATATATATATATATTGTTTTTTTGAATAAAAATAATAATGGAAAAAAAAGTTTTTTTTTATTAATAATAAAAAAAAAAAAAATCGATGATACGTTAAAATAATTGAAAAAAGAGAGAGAGAACGGGTAGGAAGAAGGAAAACACGAGGAAAAATAATTTACACACAAATTCAAAATAAAACTCCAAACATATTGTTACAAAAATGGAAAATAACACATAAATGTAATTAGGCGCTCATTTAGCCAAGGGACGCCACATAGGCGTTCCAGATGGGGTCCCTCACCGGGACCCCCCCCCCCCCCCCCCCCCCAACTCCTCGAGACCATACAGGGCGCGTAGACCGAAGATGTCCCCCGGGACCCCCTCGGGGTCCCACTCCCGGCATTCACGGGAGAAGGTGTCGTCCTTTCACAGCCGCTGCAGGGCCTCCCTGGCGCGGCGTCGACGGGCCCGTACGCCCTTCGCATGCGAAATAAAATTCCGAAACCATAGGCCCCGCCAGAGCGACCTTCCATGCGTCTCGCGACGCACCGACTGAAAAAAACAGGGGAAAGCGTTAAATAAATAAATAAATAATAAAAAATAAAAAATTAAAATTAAAACGAAGCTTACCAACTCGAGGTCTATCCCCTCGCCCTCGAAAATCACCCGGTCACCACTGGCGTAGAAAGACGTCCTGAAAAAAAGGGACACACAAAATATTAGTGGGGAAAAGGGAACAAATAAAAATGAAAAAATATATAATTATATATATATATATATATATATATATATATATATATATATATATGTATATATATATATAAATACACACACATAAAGAACACTCACTTTTATTTTTTTTGAAGAAGATGAACGGCTGCACGCCACGAAAGTCAGACGATTAATGATGCTCCTCTAGAATAATGAAGCTTCAGAAACGAGCAAAATATCCCCACTCCTCACTAATTTGTCACAAAAAACATGGAGTGGAGGAAATAAAGACACCTTCAAGAGTACCCAGGGTGCTGACACAGCATCCGACCGGATACACTGTAAAAAATAAGCGTGTTGTCGGTGTGTTGAAATAACACACAACACGCCTACAGCGTGTGTAGAACCTGGTTAATGTGTTGAAACAATGCGTTTTACTTATTTTGCCGTGTTGAAACAACACGCTCTCTACTATTCTTGGCATCAACACGATTTTAACGTATTGCCGGAGAACACACTTACTGTAACACACATAAAGCGTGTTGAATCAACGCATTTTTTTCGAAACAACACACTTGGTGCAGCTACACGCAACGCGAACGACACATTTCGTCGCGCAACGCGTCAGAAAACAACTCACTTGTACGCGTGTACCACAAACAACACGCGTCAAATGAGTTGATAGGACAATAAGGCGATTTTTCATAACCTCACTACATAATTGACGGATGTGCGAAAGAGTTTAAGTGAGAATAATTCTTTGTGAACAACGGTGATCTACTATAAAAGTGACATTTGTCTTATTTTTGTCCCATACATAGAAATTCAGAGCATATTTGTTCTTTGCAAAGGTTGAACATAAAATACTCTAATTTGTTCCTCTGCATAGTTAGTATCCCTTAGTGTATTTTTTGCGGAGACTGGTTACGCCATAATAATTATCTGTGTAGACTGGTTAAGCTAGAAGAATTCTTTGCGCAGGCTCATTACGCCAGATCAATTATTTGCGTAGACTGGTTACGCTAGAAGAATTCCTTGCGTAGACTAGTTACGCTAGAAGAATTCCTTGCGAAGACTGCTTACGCTAGAAGAATTCCTTGCGTAGACTGGTTACGCTAAAAGAATTCCTTGCGAAGACTGCTTACGCTAGAAGAATTCCTTGCGTAGACTGGTTACGCTAAAAGAATTCCTTGCGAAGACTGCTTACGCTAGAAGAATTCCTTGCGTAGACTGGTTACGCTAAAAGAATTCCTTGCGAAGACTGCTTACGCTAGAAGAATTCTTTGCGAAGACTGCTTACGCTAGAATAATTCCTTGCGTATACTGCTTACGCTAGAAGAATTCCTTGCATAGACTGGTTACGCTAGAAGAATTCCTTGCGAAGACTGTTTACGCTAGAAGAATTTCTTGCGAAGACTGCTTACGCTAGAAGAATTCCTTGCGTAGACTGGTTACGCTAGAAGAATTCCTTGCGTAAACTAGTTACGCTAGAAGAATTGCTTGGGAAGATTGATTATGCTAGAAGCATTCCTTGCGTAGACTGGTTACGCTAGAAGAATTCTTTGTGTAGACCAGTTACGCTAGCAGAATTCCTAGCAAAGATAACCCCTTGTGGAAAATGGTTCCGCAGTTTTAAAAGTAATTACTGTATTTCTTGCATATAAATTCAGAGCTCACGAATTCTATGCAACAGTTCAGCATAAAACATTACATGTTATGAGAGCTCACGTTATGTGAAAAGCGACATTTTTGTCTTTTACATAGAAATATAAAATGTATTGGTTTTAATTAAAGAAAACTGCTATATGGAATTCTCTTTGGATAGCTAATAATGTGTAGTTGTTTTTTCAATGAGTTTAAGTGAGTTAGTGATTTTTAAAATAAAACCTACGTTTCTGTTGAAGAAAATTAAGAAAATTATTAGACTTGCAGACTTTTGGATGCCTAATTCAAAAATGTTTGCAGATCATTCTTATTTCATTTTTAATAATTTTTTGTTACTGTGTCTTAAAACTACAAATAATTTAAGTTTGATTCCATACAATCGTTTTTTTTTTATTAATTTTTAAAGTTGCCGAACCCTCACTTTAAAAAAATAATAATAAAACAATATCTCAAAATAGTTCACTTTTGCATAAAGCATTATTGGGTTAAAAGTATGTATGTATGTAGGTTAAAAGTATATATATATATATGTGTTCGTGTGTGTGAAATGTGAAAGGTTTTAATTACTCCCCTCGTTCGAAGTACGCATACTATCCCTTTTCATCATGAGAAAACCTCAAGTAGCAAATAGCATAATGGTTAGCGTACGTACATTAGGTCTAGAAGTAGGTAGGTTCGCGGCTAGGTTAATGATAAAATTTATTCGCAGGAATCTGTTTCAGGACGACTGGAAGCCATGTAACATGGTAAGTACACCATCGGAATAAAATATCCGTATCGGAAAAGGCGTTTTTTTAATTTATTTTAGAACGTACGCCTACGTGACGTCATATGTATCATTCCCAAGCGTCTACAAGTACACACAAAAAGTGTGCTGCAGAAATAAAAACGCGTGGAAGCGTGTAGAAAGTCCCACAAAGGTAAACCGAATAATGGCCGACAATAGCACGCTTGAAGTGTGTTGATTTAGGCTTCGATATATTTTAAACGTGTTGAAAATGGCGACAAGCGTTTACGCGCCTAAAGTGTATTGAAACAACACGCGTAAGATGTGTCGTTACCTCAAACACACGAGTTACCGTGTCGAAAAGAGCGACAAGATTACACACGGGAAACGTGTTGAAACAACGCGCTTGGTTTTTACAGTGTACACGTTTGCTAAAAATGCCGTCGCGATAGCGAAAAGCGCGAGTATTTCACGCGCATAAGAAATAGTATAGGAGAAAAGAAAAAATATATATATACAAATGCCTACAGCGAAGCAGCGAAAATATTACTTATAAAAAAAAGGGAAAAAGAATAAGGGATAAAACCCATAATCCTCTTTGCAGGTTCCTATTTGCCCTTCCTGAGATTGCTCAAGGGAACAACAATGAAAAGGAAAATAAAAATGTTTACGTGGAAAAATTTTCCACGTCACCGGGAATTTACTACGAGGAAATTGGAACGCTATTCGTCACAAAGGAAGTATGGAAATTAGCCATACGTATGGATCTCCAGCCCATAATGGATAGGGATCATCAAATAAAATTAGCATTAAAACCTTTATTGGAAAGTTGTCACCGGACACCGGAATACGATCTATCCACTGCATTAGCAGATTCTCTCGAAAATATGGAGAATAAAATAGAAAGCGAAATCGAAGCGATCTACGATATTACAGGAACAAAAAAAAAAGATTGTTAAGAGAGGATTAATCAATGGATTAGGGTCAATAATAAAATCAATAACCGATAATTTAGACGCAGATGACGCTCAGAAAGTAAATAATCACATTAACGAAATAACAAGAAAACAAAAAACAACAGAAGATGTGGTAAAAGAAAATTTACAAATTCAAAAATCTACGATCGAAATGTTCAATCGAACTACGAGTCGTTACACAGCTAACGAAAATTCCCTGAAACGAATAGTTGCAGAATTACAACACGGTGTAACTAATTTAGTAATGGACATTCTAACAAGACAGAAACTTGACGAAAAATTAACTGCAATTAGCGTAATCATAGAATCATTGTTAAACGATATACGTCTACTAGAGACTTTCCTAGTAGGATTACCAAAGGGAATAGTTAACCCTACCATATTGTCACCTAGACAATTGGCAGCGTATCTACAAGAGGCATTACCACACCTGCTTCCGGGACTCGATTTTCCAACGTCAGTCGAACGCGAAAAAATGAACGACCTATTAAAGGTCACGGAAATAGGCTCCTACTGTAGTCAAAGCACCTTGGTATTAGTTCTGAGAATACCTTTAATCGAAAACATCGAATTTGGCGTTAACAAAGTCTATCCTTTGCCCGTATGAGTAGAACGAAATAATTTTCAATTCATAGAAACGTCTATGAAATTTGTAATAATAAATCGAGAACAGAGAGATTATTTAACGCTAACCGAAAACGAATTAGCGGCATGTAAAGGAAATAATAATCAATATTACTGTCATCCGAAACACGCGAGACAAGTAATACAATCAGAGGCACCATGCGATATAACAACGTTTATAGGAAAAAACCCAGGCATATTAAATTGTACTTGGCGCCTGTCGAAATTAAAAAATTCAATAGTCATCGCCTTAGAAAAGGAAGGCCGATGGTTGTACGTAGCGCCCGAGTCCAAAGCGCTTACGATAAATTGTAAACAATGGACAATAGAACATATAACGATAACAGGTACAGTCCTATTGGCTTTGGACGGGAAATGTTCCGTCACCTCCGACGACTTTAAAATCGAAACGTTAAAAGAAACGAAACAAGAAAAAACCATAACTTTCCTACCACCATATAATTTAACATTCTTGTTTCCAGAAATGGATATACAACATCCATTATTAGAGAGTAATATACCTCATGAAATGATAAACGATCCAACGGAAAACAACAAAATAGGAGAACGGATCGAGAATTTAAAAACAAAATTAAGTAACGATTACGATTCCGTATCAACGTAAGTAGTATAGGGACCACTATGGCGACCCCCACTCCTCATCCCCACTCCTGCCCCCACTCCTCCGCAGCCGAGGTGGTGGGGGGGTCTGGAGTGGGGATGGAGCGGAGCTCGCCATAGTGGTCCCTCTGTTTTTTAAGCGGGGCAGGAGGGGGGATGAGGAGCGGGGGGTCGCCATAGCGGCCCCTTTTTTATCCCCACTCCTATCCCCACTCCTCGTTGAGGTAGTGGGGGGTTGGAGTGGGGATAGACTCGACATCGCCATAGTGGTCCCTTTCTGCGGCATTGTGGCGACCCCCACTTATCATCCCCATTCGTACCCCCTCTTCGCGGCCCGTGGGCGGCCGAGGAGGGGATGGAGTGGGGATGATCGGAACAGAGTTCGCCATAGTGGCCCCTTTTTTTAACTTTTATTAAAATATTTTTTACATAATTTCTAGACCCCCTCCCTTTTTTAATGTTTAAATTTTGGGGACAGCCATAGTGGCTCTTATTTTTAATTATAGTCCCCTCCTTGTCATAATTTTTAAATTTTTTATTTTCACTCCTCGGGAGCCGAGGTGTGAAAATAATAAATAATGCCCTCCCTTTTTTAATGTTTAAATTTATGGGGGCTTACCGGTTGCTAGTGCTGCTGCGGCGATGACGAGCGGGAATCGCCATAGCGGCCCCTTTGTTTTTTATTTGATAATTTAGCGAGGTGGTGGGGGTGAATTTTATTTAAAAATTAAAAAAAAAGCACTCACCGCTGTTGCTGCTGCTGCTTCTGCTACTGGGTCGAGGAACACACACACACACACGCACACACACATACACACACAGTAGTATAGAGACACAGAGAGAAAGCGCGACTTGTTCACACTACAAGTTCCGAAGAGCAACTAAAGATGCGAGACCGTCGAAGAGCGACTTTTGCAAATTTTGACAGCTCAGCATCGCCGTCGGAAGACGCTCCACGCGCGCGCGAGGTAACCGATACTCGTGGTCGCCCCGACGGTGAGCTCGTTCGACGGTTAGCTCATCTTTGGAGCTCGTGCTGACAATTGCGCGAATCGCTTGACCCTGAACCTCGTATGTGACCGCGAGATATTGCAGGATAAATAATAATGCCCTATGCATTTCCGAAGGCGCAATAAATTGAAAGAAAGACAGAAATAAAGTGCCCTAGCTGTAGCGGAAGAGAGCTTCTCCTGTAGAGCACTATAAGAGAGAGAGAGAGAGAGAGAGAGAGAGAGAGAGAGAGAGAGAGAGATTCAGCAATCTCTCTCACTCGTACTTTGGGGCAAAAATTTGTAAGAGCGAATACAAAATATGTATGGTGTAATAAAATGATAGACAATATGTACGGCAGTACAAAGCAAAAACTGGAGGAAGGGAGAGAGAGAGAGAGAGAGAGAGAGAGAGAGAGAGAGAGAATACACTCATACCGTGTATACCGGTGTAGTGTGATAGCCCGGCGTCCACCCCGAGGGGTATCATACGCTAAAACCGCTAGGGCTTCCTCGCTCGGAGTGGCTCCGCCAATGCAGCAGCTTTCTTCCTCGCTCTCGCACGTCGCGACTATTCCAACTCACAGGGAAATCCCCCTTGCGCCGCGCTTCCTCAGGCGACTTCTTCTCCACGCGGTGCCTTGAAGCAAGAGCACAAAAAGCAATATTTTTCAATAGTTGCTCCTATACCTATTGTTTTATTACAATTTTGATGCGTGTGTGCCTATGAATGATGTGACATTAGGAAAGAGATATTGTTTAGGCGAGTTTGAATTATCCGGCGCCGCGCATAAACTCGAGGTACTCTTTAGAGATCTCGATTTATGCATTTTGCTGACAATCGCAAAAATTTCTCGACCGGTCAACTTCGGACGGCGCGTGTCTCCGACGAAAGAGCCACATTTCTCATCGAGATAAATCATACTACAAGAAGAAATTAAAAAAAAATGCTTTAGAAATAGGTACGTGTGACACTGACGCGTGTCTGCGTATATGTCACAGTGAGGCGCGTCCGTCTATGTTACCCTAGCGAGACGCGAGGGAGAGCTTAACAAAGATGCGGGTGTCATAAGTAAATTTTAGCTCATCCGCGATTTTATTTATTTATTACAACAATTATGTAAGATACATTCTCATAAACAAGCTTCGGTGTAATAATTGCTTTTTTTTGTCGGGCAGATAGTCACTCAAATAAAAATACGTAGGGACAAAAGGTCGAGATAAAGAAAAGTCGAACCTGCGATCTAACGGGCTCTATGAACGATCGAACGAAGGCAATGGGCGAACGATCGATTATACCTTCGAAATTTTTCGATCCTACGTAATTTTTCGTTCGTACTTTTTGAGTTCGCATTTTTATTTTTCATTTTCTAGCTCGAGCTTGTTGTTTTTTGTGCGTATGTATTTTACGCGTTCGAGCTTTTTTTCGGTAGGGCGTACTACTTCGCTCATCTGTACTTTGTTCATTTGAATTTTTCTTCTTTTATACGTACTTTTCTTGATTTGTATGGTGCATTTTAGAACAAAAAGTACGTCCAAACAAAACGAATGAACGCTACGAACGAACGATCGAACGAAGAACAACATTTTTCTTTCGTACTTTTTTGCTCGTTCGAATGTTTCGTTCTCGAATAAAAAAGCATCTCCGTACGAAAAATGGTCGAACGATCGAAGGAACGTTCGAATGAACATTACGAAGGATTGAACGAGCTAACGCGACGAACGAATAATCGAACATACGAAGAACTAAATTTTACGTTCGTTAAAAAATGTTCCAAGCGTGTGCAATTTTTTCGTTCGAACTTTCGCTCGTACCTACTTTTCAAGTTCGCACTTTTTAGCTCGAACCTGTTTTTGTCCGCACTTTTTAGTTTGAACCTATTTTCCCTCGAGCGTATTTTATGCGTTCGAACTTTGTTTTCGACCGGGTGTACTTTGTACTGCCCGTATGCACTTTTTCTTCGAACTTTTTTTATTTTGTACATACGAGTGTTTCGAACTTTCTTTCGTTCGCAGTGTCATTCTCCAACGAAAAAAGCACGTACGAACGAAAAAAATTGCCCAAACAAAAATACGTACGAATGAAAAAAAAACGCCAAACTCACAATTGAACGAGTAAATAAACGCAACGAACGCACACAACGGTCGAGCGATCGAATGAACGCATTGGACGAGCCAACAAACGAAAGAACGAACGATCGTACAAACGCAACGAACGATTCATCCGTTGATCATTTGCTTATTGCGTTCGCTCGATGGTTCGTTGCGCTTATTCGATCGTTCGATCGCCCGCTGCATTCGTTCGATCGTTCGTTGCGTTCGTTCGATCTTTCGTTGCATTCGTTCGTTTATTCGGCCGTTCGTTGCGTTTGTTCGATCTTTCGTTCGATCTTTCACCGCGTTCGTTCATTCGTTCGATCGTTCGCTCATTGGGTTCATTCGATTGTTCGTTCGTTACGCTCGTTCGATTGATCGTTCCGTTTGCTTGATCTTTCGTGCTCGCATTCGTACGTTTGTCACACAATTGTTTGAATCGTTCGCTCGATCGTTTGTTCATTTGTTCGTTCGATCGCTTATTTCGAAGGTCGAACTTACGAACGAACGATCGAACGAACCCTATAAACAAACGCTACGAACGAACAACAAAATGTTTCGTTCGTTTGAGCTTTTTTCGTTTGTACGTAATCTGTCAAGTAAACGCAGCGAACGATCGAGCGAGCGCAATAAGCAAATGATAAAACGGATTAATCGTTCGATCGTTGATCCATTCGTTGCGTTCACTCGATTGTTCGCTCGTCCGATCCGTTCTTTCGTTCGATCATTGGTTCGTTCGCAGATTCCTTAGTTCGTCCGTTCGTTGCGTACGTTCGATCGATCGTTGCGTTTCCTTGATCGTTCGTTCTTTCATTCGTTGGTTTGATCTTTCGTATGATCATTCGTTCGCACAATGGTTTGAAGCATTCACTCGATCATTCGGTCATTCGTTCAATCGTTCGTTCGTTCAATCGTTTGATCGCTCAATCGTTCGATCGCTTATTTCAAAGGGGGAACTTACGAACGAACCCTACGACCGATCGCTACGAACAAAGAACAACATTTTTCGTTCGTTCGAACTTTTTTCGTTCACGAGTAATCTTTCAACAAACGCAGCGAACGATCGAGCGAACGCAATAAGCAAATAATGAAATGGATGAATGGTTTGTTCGTTCGCTGATTCCTTAGCTCGTGTCCGTTGGTTGCGTTCGTTCGATCGATCGTTGCGTTTGCTTGATCTTTCATTCTTTCATTCGTGCATTTCATCTTTCGTACGATCGTTCGTTCACACAGTTATTTAAAGCGTTTGCTCGATCGTTCGTTCAATCGTTCGATCGCTTATTTTTCGTCCGTTTGTTGCGTTCCCTCCTGCGTTCGATCATAATTTGTTCGTTTCGTTCATGCGATAGTTCGTCCGTTCATACAAGTGAAACGAAGTACGCCCGAACGAAAAAAAAATACGTACAAATGAAAACAAGTTGGAACTAAAAAATTCCGAACGAGTGTACTAAAGAAGGTTCGAACGACACATTACGTGCGAACGAAAAAAAGTTCGAACCAACGAAAAATTTTGTTCTTCGCTCGATTGTTCGTTCGTAGCGCTCGCTCGTTCGATCGTTCGTTCGTTCGCTCGTTTGAACTAAATATTTTATTTATTCCTAATAAATCTCAAAAATGTCATGACATTTTTTTTCATTCGAAGGCTGTTGTAACATTCTGCAGCTGAGGAAAATGGTTAGTCTTTCTATACATAAAAAAAAGTCGCGCCTGTTAATATAAAGCAGGAGGAATGATGAAGAAATGCTCAAGATGTTACATCCGTTTGAATTTAAAAAAAAAGCACCAGATTTTTCAGAAATTAATTTTCATTGAAACTTTATTTCATCATGATGTACTTACTATTGCCGTCATACGGCGCTCATAGGAATTATTACTGAAAAACCTGCATATCGCCGTCATAGGATGTATCACTGAGAAACACGAATACTGCCATCATGTTGCACTCATTGGATGTATCACTGAGAAACATGCATACCGCCGTAATAGGATGGATTACTGAGAAGCACACATATCGCCGTCCTATTGCGCTCATGCGATGAGTCACTGAGAAATTTGCGTGGTGACGGTAATATGCATATTTCTCAGTCTAATCTGAGATCTCAATATGCTCATCGAATCGAAAATCTCAATATGCTCATCAAATGTATAACTGAGAACACGCATATCGCCGTCATAGCAGGTATCAATGAGAAACATGCATATTGCCGTCATATTGCTTGCATCGCATGTCTACTACCAGTGCTAACTCGGTGAATGCACCAACAAAAATCATTGGATGACTTCCATATGACGGCAATCTGCAAACTTAAGTCACGATGTATCTCGAATTCATGATACTGAATGAGCTCATGAAATGTCTTCACCACCGTAAACGAAATTGCGTTCATGTTAAGTACACTTCATGAGAACAATTGATGTTACAATAGTGAATAAATACCAAAATGCCGACACATGACTTCAATATGATGTAAAATTTACGGATATTAATTGCAGACACTTGCGCACAGCGGTACGAGTTCGCTGTGCTCTAACTGCACGATGCATTTGTAAACGATGTATTAAGCTCAAAATGTTATGTAAATTCATGCTACTAAATGAGTTCATGCCTTTGCATCACAACATGTAGCCAGTATGCTGTAAAATTTGCTTCATCAATTGTATGCACGGCGTGATAATCATGACTGTGTATCTAGGAAGCTTGTTGTTTTTATGTTCGTACGTATTTTATGCGCTCGAGCTTTTTTTTCGTTCAAGCGTACTCCTTCGCTCATCTGTACTCTTTTCATTCAAACTTTCCTTCTTTCGTACTGTAGGGAGATTTAAAGCTTTGAATGTTGGGTGAGCATTCCAAGCTTGGAAAGAAAACAGGTTAATACATTAATAAAGATTTCCGAGGTGTCGATCATTCTCGGAATCGTATGCCTTGAGTCGCTCTTCGTACTTTCTTCGGTACGAAGCGTATATTACAGTACGTACTTTTCTTCATTTCAATGTCGCATTTTCGAGCAAAAAGCACGGCCGAACAACACAAATGAACTCTACGAACGAACGATCGAACGAAGAACAAAATTTGTCTTTCATACATACTTTTGTACTTTTGTTCGTTCGAATGTTTTGCTTTCGAATAAAAAAGCATGTCCGTACGAATAAAGTTTCCACCGACAAGAAATACGTACGAACGGAAAAAAGGTCGAACGAACGAAGGAACGATCGAATGAACATTTCCAAGGATCGAACGAGCACACGCGTCATACGAATAAGCCATCGAACAAAGAACTAAATTTTTCGTTCGTTAAAACTTTTTTCCAAGAGGATGTAATTTTTCGTCGACTGTTCGACGACAGGTTCGTACGCTCGAACCTGTGTTCGTTCGTACGATTCTTTAGCTAAAAACTAAAGAAGGTTCGAACTACACATTACGTGCGAACGAAAAAAGTTCGAACCAACGAAAAATTTTGTGCTTCGCTCGATTGTTCGCTCGTAGCGCTCGTTCGTTCGATCGTTCGCTCGTGCTGGAACTAAAAAAATTCCGAACGAGTGTACTAAAGAAGGTTCGAACGACACAAGGCTCCGCTTGGAGAGCGTCAGTATCAGCCATTTTGTTTTCTGTGGTTCGTGGCGAATTAGCGGTGGGGGCACAGCGGTTGTAGTGGGGGAAGCAGTGGTGATATAGGAAATCAGTCATTTCATTTCATTGTCAATTGTTCTCGGCCAGCAAGTGTCGTTCGAGCGAACGAAAAAAAAGTTCGAACCAACGAAAAATTTTGTTCTTCGCTCGATTGTTCGCTCGTAGCGCTTGTTCGTTCGATCATTCGTTCGTTCGATCGTTCGTTCGTTCGCTCGTTTGTCCTAATAAATATCAAAATTGTCATGACTTTTTTTTTTCATTCGAAGGCTGTTGTAACATTCTGCAGCTGAGGAAAATGGTTAATCTTTCTATACATAGAAAAAAATGTCGCGCCTGTTCGTTCAATCGTTCGATCGCTTATTTTTCGTCCGTTTGTTGCGTTCCCTCCTGCGTTCGATCATAATTTATTCGTTTCGTTCATGCGATAGTTCGTCCGTTCATACGAGCGAAACAAAGTACGTCCGAACGAAAAAAACGTACAAAGGAAAACAAGCTGGAACTAAAAAATTTCCGAACGAGTGTACTACAGAAGGTTCGAACGACACTTGCTGCCCGAGAACAATTGACAATGAAATGAAATGACTGATTTCCTATATCACCACTGCTTCCCCCACTACAACCGCTGTGCCCCCACCGCTAATTCGCCGCGAACCACAGAAAACAAAATGGCTGATACTGACGCTCTCCAAGCGGAGCCTTGTGTCGTTCGAACCTTCTTTAGTACACTCGTTCGGAATTTTTTTAGTTCCAGCACGAGCGAACGATCGAACGAACGAGCGCTACGAGCGAACAATCGAGCGAAGCACAAAATTTTTCGTTGGTTCGAACTTTTTTCGTTCGCACGTAATGTGTAGTTCGAACCTTCTTTAGTTTTTAGCTAAAGAATCGTACGAACGAACACAGGTTCGAGCGTACGAACCTGTCGTCGAACAGTCGACGAAAAATTACATCCTCTTGGAAAAAAGTTTTAACGAACGAAAAATTTAGTTCTTTGTTCGATGGCTTATTCGTATGACGCGTGTGCTCGTTCGATCCTTGGAAATGTTCATTCGATCGTTCCTTCGTTCGTTCGACCTTTTTTCCGTTCGTACGTATTTCTTGTCGGTGGAAACTTTATTCGTACGGACATGCTTTTTTATTCGAAAGCAAAACATTCGAACGAACAAAAGTACAAAAGTATGTATGAAAGACAAATTTTGTTCTTCGTTCGATCGTTCGTTCGTAGAGTTCATTTGTGTTGTTCGGCCGTGCTTTTTGCTCGAAAATGCGACATTGAAATGAAGAAAAGTACGTACTGTAATATACGCTTCGTACCGAAGAAAGTACGAAGAGCGACTCAAGGCATACGATTCCGAGAATGATCGACACCTCGGAAATCTTTATTAATGTATTAACCTGTTTTCTTTCCAAGCTTGGAATGCTCACCCAACATTCAAAGCTTTAAATCTCCCTACAGTACGAAAGAAGGAAAGTTTGAATGAAAAGAGTACAGATGAGCGAAGGAGTACGCTTGAACGAAAAAAAAGCTCGAGCGCATAAAATACGTACGAACATAAAAACAACAAGCTTCCTAGATACACAGTCATGATTATCACGCCGTGCATACAATTGATGAAGCAAATTTTACAGCATACTGGCTACATGTTGTGATGCAAAGGCATGAACTCATTTAGTAGCATGAATTTACATAACATTTTGAGCTTAATACATCGTTTACAAATGCATCGTGCACTTAGAGCACAGCGAACTCGTACCGCTGTGCGCAAGTGTCTGCAATTAATATCCGTAAATTTTACATCATATTGAAGTCATGTGTCGGCATTTTGGTATTTATTCACTATTGTAACATCAATTGTTCTCATGAAGTGTACTTAACATGAACGCAATTTCGTTTACGGTGGTGAAGACATTTCATGAGCTCATTCAGTATCATGAATTCGAGATACATCGTGACTTAAGTTTGCAGATTGCCGTCATATGGAAGTCATCCAATGATTTTTGTTGGTGCATTCACCGAGTTAGCACTGGTAGTAGACATGCGATGCAAGCAATATGACGGCAATATGCATGTTTCTCATTGATACCTGCTATGACGGCGATATGCGTGTTCTCAGTTATACATTTGATGAGCATATTGAGATTTTCGATTCGATGAGCATATTGAGATCTCAGATTAGACTGAGAAATATGCATATTACCGTCACCACGCAAATTTCTCAGTGACTCATCGCATGAGCGCAATAGGACGGCGATATGTGTGCTTCTCAGTAATCCATCCTATTACGGCGGTATGCATGTTTCTCAGTGATACATCCAATGAGTGCAACATGATGGCAGTATTCGTGTTTCTCAGTGATACATCCTATGACGGCGATATGCAGGTTTTTCAGTAATAATTCCTATGAGCGCCGTATGACGGCAATAGTAAGTACATCATGATGAAATAAAGTTTCAATGAAAATTAATTTCTGAAAAATCTGGTGCTTTTTTTTTAAATTCAAACGGATGTAACATCTTGAGCATTTCTTCATCATTCCTCCTGCTTTATATTAACAGGCGCGACTTTTTTTTATGTATAGAAAGACTAACCATTTTCCTCAGCTGCAGAATGTTACAACAGCCTTCGAATGAAAAAAAATGTCATGACATTTTTGAGATTTATTAGGAATAAATAAAATATTTAGTTCAAACGAGCGAACGAACGAACGATCGAACGAGCGAGCGCTACGAACGAACAATCGAGCGAAGAACAAAATTTTTCGTTGGTTCGAACTTTTTTTCGTTCGCACGTAATGTGTCGTTCGAACCTTCTTTAGTACACTCGTTCGGAATTTTTTAGTTCCAACTTGTTTTCATTTGTACGTATTTTTTTTTCGTTCGGGCGTACTTCGTTTCACTTGTATGAACGGACGAACTATCGCATGAACGAAACGAACAAATTATGATCGAACGCAGGAGGGAACGCAACAAACGGACGAAAAATAAGCGATCGAACGATTGAACGAACGATCGAGCAAACGCTTTAAATAACTGTGTGAACGAACGATCGTACGAAAGATGAAATGCACGAATGAAAGAATGAAAGATCAAGCAAACGCAACGATCGATCGAACGAACGCAACCAACGGACACGAGCTAAGGAATCAGCGAACGAACAAACCATTCATCCATTTCATTATTTGCTTATTGCGTTCGCTCGATCGTTCGCTGCGTTTGTTGAAAGATTACGTGTGAACGAAAAAAGTTCGAACGAACGAAAAATGTTGTTCTTTGTTCGTAGCGATCGGTCGTAGGGTTCGTTCGTAAGTTCCCCCTTTGAAATAAGCGATCGAACGATTGAGCGATCAAACGATTGAACGAACGAACGATTGAACGAATGACCGAATGATCGAGTGAATGCTTCAAACCATTGTGCGAACGAATGATCATACGAAAGATCAAACCAACGAATGAAAGAACGAACGATCAAGGAAACGCAACGATCGATCGAACGTACGCAACGAACGGACGAACTAAGGAATCTGCGAACGAACCAATGATCGAACGAAAGAACGGATCGGACGAGCGAACAATCGAGTGAACGCAACGAATGGATCAACGATCGAACGATTAATCCGTTTTATCATTTGCTTATTGCGCTCGCTCGATCGTTCGCTGCGTTTACTTGACAGATTACGTACAAACGAAAAAAGCTCAAACGAACGAAACATTTTGTTGTTCGTTCGTAGCGTTTGTTTATAGGGTTCGTTCGATCGTTCGTTCGTAAGTTCGACCTTCGAAATAAGCGATCGAACGAACAAATGAACAAACGATCGAGCGAACGATTCAAACAATTGTGTGACAAACGTACGAATGCGAGCACGAAAGATCAAGCAAACGGAACGATCAATCGAACGAGCGTAACGAACGAACAATCGAATGAACCCAATGAGCGAACGATCGAACGAATGAACGAACGCGGTGAAAGATCGAACGAAAGATCGAACAAACGCAACGAACGGCCGAATAAACGAACGAATGCAACGAAAGATCGAACGAACGCAACGAACGATCGAACGAATGCAGCGGGCGATCGAACGATCGAATAAGCGCAACGAACCATCGAGCGAACGCAATAAGCAAATGATCAACGGATGAATCGTTCGTTGCGTTTGTACGATCGTTCGTTCTTTCGTTTGTTGGCTCGTCCAATGCGTTCATTCGATCGCTCGACCGTTGTGTGCGTTCGTTGCGTTTATTTACTCGTTCAATTGTGAGTTTGGCGTTTTTTTTTCATTCGTACGTATTTTTGTTTGGGCAATTTTTTTCGTTCGTACGTGCTTTTTTCGTTGGAGAATGACACTGCGAACGAAAGAAAGTTCGAAACACTCGTATGTACAAAATAAAAAAAGTTCGAAGAAAAAGTGCATACGGGCAGTACAAAGTACACCCGGTCGGAAACAAAGTTCGAACGCATAAAATACGCTCGAGGGAAAATAGGTTCAAACTAAAAAGTGCGGACAAAAACAGGTTCGAGCTAAAAAGTGCGAACTTGAAAAGTAGGTACGAGCGAAAGTTCGAACGAAAAAATTGCACACGCTTGGAAAATTTTTTAACGAACGTAAAATTTAGTTCTTCGTATGTTCGATTATTCGTTCGTCGCGTTAGCTCGTTCAATCCTTCGTAATGTTCATTCGAACGTTCCTTCGATCGTTCGACCATTTTTCGTACGGAGATGCTTTTTTATTCGAGAACGAAACATTCGAACGAGCAAAAAAGTACGAAAGAAAAATGTTGTTCTTCGTTCGATCGTTCGTTCGTAGCGTTCATTCGTTTTGTTTGGACGTACTTTTTGTTCTAAAATGCACCATTCAAATCAAGAAAAGTACGTATAAAAGAAGAAAAATTCAAATGAACAAAGTACAGATGAGCGAAGTAGTACGCCCTACCGAAAAAAAGCTCGAACGCGTAAAATACATACGCACAAAAAACAACAAGCTCGAGCTAGAAAATGAAAAATAAAAATGCGAACTCAAAAAGTACGAACGAAAAATTACGTAGGATCGAAAAATTTCGAAGGTATAATCGATCGTTCGCCCATTGCCTTCGTTCGATCGTTCATAGAGCCCGTTAGATCGCAGGTTCGACTTTTCTTTATCTCGACCTTTTGTCCCTACGTATTTTTATTTGAGTGACTATCTGCCCGACAAAAAAAAGCAATTATTACACCGAAGCTTGTTTATGAGAATGTATCTTACATAATTGTTGTAATAAATAAATAAAATCGCGGATGAGCTAAAATTTACTTATGACACCCGCATCTTTGTTAAGCTCTCCCTCGCGTCTCGCTAGGGTAACATAGACGGACGCGCCTCACTGTGACATATACGCAGACACGCGTCAGTGTCACACGTACCTATTTCTAAAGCATTTTTTTTTAATTTCTTCTTGTAGTATGATTTATCTCGATGAGAAATGTGGCTCTTTCGTCGGAGACACGCGCCGTCCGAAGTTGACCGGTCGAGAAATTTTTGCGATTGTCAGCAAAATGCATAAATCGAGATCTCTAAAGAGTACCTCGAGTTTATGCGCGGCGCCGGATAATTCAAACTCGCCTAAACAATATCTCTTTCCTAATGTCACATCATTCATAGGCACACACGCATCAAAATTGTAATAAAACAATAGGTATAGGAGCAACTATTGAAAAATATTGCTTTTTGTGCTCTTGCTTCAAGGCACCGCGTGGAGAAGAAGTCGCCTGAGGAAGCGCGGCGCAAGGGGGATTTCCCTGTGAGTTGGAATAGTCGCGACGTGCGAGAGCGAGGAAGAAAGCTGCTGCATTGGCGGAGCCACTCCGAGCGAGGAAGCCCTAGCGGTTTTAGCGTATGATACCCCTCGGGGTGGACGCCGGGCTATCACACTACACCGGTATACACGGTATGAGTGTATTCTCTCTCTCTCTCTCTCTCTCTCTCTCTCTCTCTCTCTCTCTCTCTCTCTCTCTCTCTCTCTCTCTCTCTCTCTCTCTCTCTCTCTCTCTCCCTTCCTCCAGTTTTTGCTTTGTACTGCCGTACATATTGTCTATCATTTTATTACACCATACATATTTTGTATTCGCTCTTACAAATTTTTGCCCCAAAGTACGAGTGAGAGAGATTGCTGAATCTCTCTCTCTCTCTCTCTCTCTCTCTCTCTCTCTCTCTCTCTCTCTCTATAGTGCTCTACAGGAGAAGCTCTCTTCCGCTACAGCTAGGGCACTTTATTTCTGTCTTTCTTTCAATTTATTGCGCCTTCGGAAATGCATAGGGCATTATTATTTATCCTGCAATATCTCGCGGTCAGCACGAGCTCCAAAGATGAGCTAACCGTCGAACGAGCTCACCGTCGGGGCGACCACGAGTATCGGTTACCTCGCGCGCGCGTGGAGCGTCTTCCGACGGCGATGCTGAGCTGTCAAAATTTGCAAAAGTCGCTCTTCGACGGTCTCGCATCTTTAGTTGCTCTTCGGAACTTGTAGTGTGAACAAGTCGCGCTTTCTCTCTGTGTCTCTATACTACTGTGTGTGTATGTGTGTGTGCGTGTGTGTGTGTGTGTTCCTCGACCCAGTAGCAGAAGCAGCAGCAGCAACAGCGGTGAGTGCTTTTTTTTTAATTTTTAAATAAAATTCACCCCCACCACCTCGCTAAATTATCAAATAAAAAACAAAGGGGCCGCTATGGCGATTCCCGCTCGTCATCGCCGCAGCAGCACTAGCAACCGGTAAGCCCCCATAAATTTAAACATTAAAAAAGGGAGGGCATTATTTATTATTTTCACACCTCGGCTCCCGAGGAGTGAAAATAAAAAATTTAAAAATTATGACAAGGAGGGGACTATAATTAAAAATAAGAGCCACTATGGCTGTCCCCAAAATTTAAACATTAAAAAAGGGAGGGGGTCTAGAAATTATGTAAAAAATATTTTAATAAAAGTTAAAAAAAGGGGCCACTATGGCGAACTCTGTTCCGATCATCCCCACTCCATCCCCTCCTCGGCCGCCCACGGGCCGCGAAGAGGGGGTACGAATGGGGATGATAAGTGGGGGTCGCCACAATGCCGCAGAAAGGGACCACTATGGCGATGTCGAGTCTATCCCCACTCCAACCCCCCACTACCTCAACGAGGAGTGGGGATAGGAGTGGGGATAAAAAAGGGGCCGCTATGGCGACCCCCCGCTCCTCATCCCCCCTCCTGCCCCGCTTAAAAAACAGACGGACCACTATGGCGAGCTCCGCTCCATCCCCACTCCAGACCCCCCCACCACCTCGGCTGCGGAGGAGTGGGGGCAGGAGTGGGGATGAGGAGTGGGGGTCGCCATAGTGGTCCCTATACTACTAACGTATAAACATATTATTGGAAATTATTCGGTAAGTATATTCATTCCTGTTGTAATCGTTATCATGTGCATAATATACAAGTACGTACGAAATCACCGCACGCGACCTACGTCACAAGGAAGCGACCTTGCTGACGCAGCATCCGAACAGCCGCGAGCCGTGAAACGTAAATCAACAGCTGACTCCAAGAGCCTTAGACTCACGTTCACGCGTAACACGCCACGAACCCGTACGACGTAAATAAAGATAAATTAAGGGAATAAAGGTATATTAAACAAATGGGAAAATAAATGTCAATTAAAGGGTTCAATTAAAATAAGTACGAATAGAATATGTCACATGTATCACGCATTTGTAAAAAATATTTGTAAGCCGAGAGACGACCTGAAAAAAAAATATTATTAATGATATTTATGTATCGGAGCCGAAACCATGGATTTCGTCTTCCTAAGGGGGAGGAATGTTGTGCCTCGCAATTCAGCGCATAACTTAAGGCGCATAGCAACGAGCATATTCGACTTGCGAAGTCGAGGGGCCATATTGCCCCTGTGCAACGACAGCAGTTTTGGCGAATGAAGCACCTCCAGAGGTGACTTTGGCGACACGAATCGCTGAGTCGACATCGTACGATTCGAATGTTCTAGAACATTCAATCGCCAATAACCGAGCTAACAATTAGAGGTACCGAAAGGTAAAAGTCAGTCTTCGGGTGGTAACCGAAGAGGTCGGTCTCAAGGCAACTGAACATCTTGCACGACAAATGTTGCCTAGTTATAATAAAGTTGAATATTTGTAAGTTCACAATTCTCGAGTTGGAGATTTACTCATTATTGGAAGCACCCAGCTACCCGTCCTCGATCGCCCGATTCCCGCCACCAGTCTCTTCGAGGACGTAACTTCAAGGGCACAATCATGTTGGCGCAAAATTAGCGGCACAACAGTTTATTTCATTTATTTATTTATTTCATTTCATTTCATTCATTCATTAATTTTTTTATTCATTCATGTATCATATCTTTTCACGTTGACACACTGATTCACGCCCACTACATTATCATACGATTTTACCGACCCCCTCTCAATTTTTTTTACCCGTACTATGTGTTACGAGTTTTGCTATATTTATCCATTTTCAACACCAGAGTGCCAACCAATCAAGTGGTGCTAAATTGAAAATGAAATTAAAGATGGAAATATAAATATACATAATTATGTTTTTTATTGCGGACATTTTTTCGGTCGGTTATTTTGTCGTTTGGTTATTTCTCTGTTCGGTTATTTTGTCGTTTGGTTATTTGGTCACTCGGTTATTTTGTCGTGGTTATTTTGTTGTTGGATATTTTGTCGTGTCACCCATTCCAGTGTGATGGGTCGAAAAATAGCTTTTTCCGTAATTTCTTTTTTAATGGTTAAAATCCGCTGATTAGCCTGACTTTTTGTGCCTCATTTAAACAGTTTTGAAGAGCAGGAAATGAATTTGTAAACGTTTATTTTTTTTTTGTTTAAAGTGTTGTTGTATCATTGACAATGTCTTGTAAAGAAAAAAAGGACCTGACGGTGAGCACGATTCCAGCCTTAATTATTATCTACAACGAAATTCTAAAAAATATGATTAATTGGCATGCGTGTCAGTATCTTGGTATAGACGTTTTTTATTTTTACTTTCATTTCTTCATTTTTTATTCATAAAAAACTGTTGAAAAATGGGTTGAATTCGATACTTTTTGTTCGGACCGCCGCCTTTTTGCCAATTTAAAATAGGAAATCAAACCCTCCATAGCGACACTCATGCCAAGTAATAATATTATTTAGAATTTCGTTTTAGATAATAATTACGGCTGGAATCGTGCACACCGTCAGGACCTGTTTTTCTTTAGAAGACATTTTCAATTATACAAAACCGATTAAAAAATATGGAAATAAACGTTTAATAATTAATTTCCTGTTCTTCAAAACTGTTTAAATGAGACATAGAAAAATCAGGCTGATTAGCGTGTTATAACTATTTTTAAAAAATCGCGTTAAAACAGGCACTTTTTGGCTTGTCACACTGCAATGATGTATTACAGCGAACACGCGAAAACCTCTTTAACGCTTACAATTGTACTTAGTTCACAACTTAGTTTACATACTGCAATAAAACAAGTTGTTCTCAAAGTACCTTTTGTTTTAGACGTACGAATTTCTTTCGAGCCAAATCAGCCTTCCTCAGTTTTCGATTTCGTTTGCGCGCCAATTTCGTACGTCGTTCTTCCCTTTTCTGCAGTGTTCTGCGAAGGCGTTGGCACAGCATGCATCGCAAGTTTCGTCTCCGAAAATGGCCAGTTTCATTGTCATCCAGAATACCCATGCAACGGGGATGACGACTGTAAAGAAAAAAAAAACCTGCCGAACCAAGAATTGATTTCAATATTAGTGTTGAAAGATATTAACTTTTCACTTTCGATGCCCGTCCCGCTGCAGATGTCGACTTTATTCAAAATCTTGAGGTACTGACGAATGTCCTCCATGGATTCCACCTGGTCGTTCAACGATATGACTTTATCCGTGCTTGTCCGAATCTATAATAATAATAAAGGATTAAACAGCAATGTTTACTGCAGGAAAAGTTTGAAAACTTCATTAAGGGGTTACATGTAGTTGGCGGCCGAAAAAAGGCGTGTTTCTGTGATTTCTTTTTGGGAAAATGGTTGCAGGTTTCGAATTTTTTTTTCACAGTAAAGGGTATATCTTCGAGTATGTTTCATAATTTTTTCATTGGAAAAAATTCATAAATGTAAAAGATATAGTGTATCGCCCGGACCGCTGTTCAAAAAAGGCCTTCCGCGGTGACCAGTGCAACTTCCCAACCAATCATCCGAGTCGAAAAACCAAATAAATTTAGTATTGGTATCGCATTATCTAGTCCTTAATCGAAGGCTTTGATAAAATATTAATTTTTGAAAAAATGGTCGCCGATCGAAAGTGAAAGTCTAAATTTTGGTGAAAAAAACACTTCATTTTCCTTGATATAAAAAAAGGTATGCATCGAAAAAAAATCCTTCGATTAAGGAGTGTCTTTTGATATACACAAAATGTGTGCAAAAGGTCAAGTAAATCGGTCCACTCGTTTTTGAGATATCGTGGTCACCGATTCTAAAAAAGTTGTTTCGAGAAAAACGCGTATCTTCTACATTTATGAATTTTTTCCAATAAAAACGTTATGAAGTATACTCAAAGATATACCCTTTAGTGTGAAAAAAAACAGTTCGAAACCTGCAACCATTTTCACAAAAAAAAAGCACAACAGCAACATTTGCTTTTTTCGGCCGCCAACTAGATGTAACTCCTCAATACCATGACTAAAATGTTTATACTTACTTGTAAAGAAAGATTGAGATCAACCTCCAAGTGAAGTTGGGGATGGAAATTGGACTGCCCAACGAGAGTGAAAACCACTCCTGAGGACTTTTGAGTCCAAGCCCACGATTCCGGCAGCAGTCCCGCATTCAATTCATCCTTGAGTAGACCCATCGTAAACGCAGTTACAGCCCTCTCCACATTGCTCAATATTTCTCCCATCCAAGGTTCAGGAGGAACGGATGGTACCGTTTCTATTGCCGGCTCGAGAATGATGGGGATAGTTCCCCATCATTCTCGGCTATTTCTCGGTGGTCCTTCTTCGACTGCGTTATAAACGGATAGTGCCGTTTCCATTGCCGGGTTGACAATGATGGGGATAGTTCTTGGAGGTTCTTCTTCGACGACGTTGTTATTCTGAAATTTTTAAATAGTAATAAGTATTGGAAAAAACTGAAGGGGTTAGAGCCCTCTGGAGCGCGAAAAATTCAAGCATTCTTTGGGAATTTTTTTTGCTCTACTAATGAAGCGATCAAAAATTCACTTCAGGGCTGTATTAAGTACATAATAAGGTATATACAGATATTTTTTTTAATAAAAAATCCAAAATTGCGTCATAACGCGTTTTTCTCGGAACCATGTTTTTCAAACTGGTGGGCATTAACTTGTGCAATTTTTATTGCCTCAAAATTTTGACTACAGCTTCTTAGATACATTATCTAAAGCGATACACACGATTTTCACGATCGGATAAAAATTACGGTTTTTATAAACAAATTAAAGTCGTTTTTTTATCAAACAATCTTATACATTCGTGCCACCGATTCATTCAAGTTCTCGCAAAATTGTCATTGTATATGATTTTAATTTACAATTCTAATAATAAATATACATTAAAAATATTTAATTACAATTGAATTTAATTTACATCTGGCAGAATGGAAAATAATTAATATTTGACCTTCAATCACCGTGCAGATCCGCGGAGACTGGGTCACCGTAACCTAAAACCTTAACAAAAAAATTTGGAAAAAAACTCAGATATATTATAAAATTAGATAATTTAACAGTAAATTTTGAAATACTCCCTGCCCCTTTGCCGTTGCCGTCGCAAATAAATAATTAAATTCGCTGCAAAAGAATTCGCTCGCGAAGGTTTTATATAGCTGCTGTGCTGGTGTACACGACAGATATATTTGTGTTTGACAGGTGCAAATAATTTTGCCGCCATAACACGGTCAGTTTCCTATGCAGTTTGGTATTACTATATATTATTGGTTCCCAAGAACACTAGAGACGCCTGCGGCTGAACTGAGCACTACACCTCTGCGACCGATTGAAAGAACTGTTTGAGTAGGGAGTGTCGACTCCTTCTCTCTAGTCTCCTTGGGCTGTTCACTCAATGCTTTCAGATAGGGCCGAACATGGAGACTAGAGTGAAGGAGTGGACACAGCGTGCTTTAGAAGTGGACACGAAATCGATACCTCTTGTGGCGGCGCTGCGGTCGAAAACATCCAAGTCATATATATATGTAGATCAAAGATACTGCTAACCTCTCGGCTGCCGTCGACAATGCGTCGCGGTGGGGAATCCAGCTGTTGCATCTACCTCTCCTATTTCGCTGCCTCTCCTATCTCGACGTACACGCTTAGAAGGCATGTGCACTCATAGCGCTTAAAGCATGAAATAATGGTGGTGTGTTGGCTTCGTAATGACCAATACCGCTAGTTATAACGAATGAAATTAAGCGGTGAACCAACGTAACAAGCTGGCAAGCCTAATTAAACCCCAAGCGCGGCTGCAACTGAAATATAAGAAAACGATCTATACTGTGGAACGGTTTTGTGGCGAAATTGATAGGGTGCTGGACTACTCTTTTGGAGGTCCTGAGTTCGATCCTCGGTAATTGCAGTATTTTTTTTGTATTTGCAGTTATTTGGTAATGTATTAATTATTCACATCCATTGCATTGTTTTAGTATGTATATATGTACATATATATTGTTACACCGTTGGGTGAACATATATGTTTAAAAAAAAAACGTCGTTATCGCTTATCGAAGAGTGTTCTTTATTTAGTATTACAATCGTATGACGAATTATTGATCGGTGTTATTCTTGGAGTCCTCTTCTTCCTTGACGATTGTAATATGATGCGCCGACCGATGATTCTTCTTTCACGATAGCGGCAAAGTAGTAAACGTCGATCGAAGTGCGTAGTTGATTGCGTAGAAAGTTCTTGATGACGACCGAATGAATATTCCAGAGTTATAACTACGCGGACAATATGCACAAAGCTCGGCAACGATATTCTTGATATGCTCGACGGAGACTCTGGATCGAGAATGACGATATGTCTTCTCTGTGTCTTTCTTTCTATCTATCTCTCTGATCTCTCGCGGATGCTCTTTATATAGGATTTAGGTATAACGCAATTAGTATCTGCTACTTGGTGGGGACAAAAAAATATCGCGTCACTGGGTGACTTATCCAGAAAGTATCAGGTTACATCGTTACATTCCTCCCCCCTTAAAGAATTTTGGTCTCCATACATTTTTCATATTTGACTTGTTGATTGTTTTGGTTTAAATAATTTTTGAATTAACCTTGGCGATTCTCCACCTTCTTTTATTTCTGTAATTCTTGTTCTTTCGTTAGGTTTTCCTTTCAATGATTCTCTAAGATGTATATGTTCCGGTCTATCTATAGTTTGTGAATGATTTCCAAAGTTACAATGATCAAATGTGACGCACGGTCTTAAACAACAAGAAATCGTTTTCTTCAAACATCTTACAAGACCTATTTTATACAAAATATAAGTAATTACAATGGTTATCGCGGTATATCCAAAATACTGAAGTCCATCTTGAATATGTTCTTTAATAGTTTTCGATTTTCTTCGCAATGCTAATTCATTTATTTGTTGATTTATTTCTTCAATATTTGTTCCCAACTCTTGTAAATTTTTCGAGTCAATATAGTTTTCAGATATTACACTAATATTTAATTCTTTTTCTTTAATCTTTTTAATTCGTAGATGATCTTTTATTTCTGATTCATTAAAACTTCCTTGTAACATTATGTCGGATTCAATTATTTTAATTACATTAGAAGCTTTTAGTATCGCGTGTGCTGCCATTGCTATACATCCTTTTTCAAGATGAACTTTTACATTTGACTCAATTTTTATTGTTCTAGGAGCATTATCAGGACATAATACATGAAGTTTCTCTTCTTTTACTGGTATTACAATCCAGTCTTGCCCTGTTTTTAATTGAATAAACAGCGAACTTTCTAACTGTATATATTTTGGCGTACACATTTTTTCTTTCTTTGCGAGAATCATTGTTATTACACATGATGTAGAAGATTGTGTTGAATAATTTGGATGTTTTCTTTGAATTAGATATGTATTTTCTACTCTTTTTAATTTTTCAAATTCTACTATTTGTAACGGAAAGAATCTTGTTTTCTTTTCATTAATCACTATATAATCTGTATCTATATGATATAATATATATCCTTTTATCATCGAATAACTCGGAATCGCTATTGGATACAATATTTCATACATTTCTTCCTCTAATATTGGTACTTCCAGAACATACATCAACTTTTCTTGTATTACTGCTATTGTTAAATGACTTATGTCAATTAATGTAGAAAAATGCTCTTCATTTAGTGGAACTGGGAAGAAATGAGGGTAATTTGTATGGTTTCTCAAATTTTCGAATATTAAGTGTGGAGGAAGTGTTTGAGGATGCGCTATCCCATGTTTTCCATCAATGATTGCATTCAATAAATCTGTTATACTTGTCTTCAAATCTTGATATAATGTGGCGTAGCCGGATAAAATTTCATTAATTTGTATATTAATTGTATTTCTTCTTGTTTCTTCATGCAAATTTTTTATATTTCCACTCAACAATTTAAATTGCATAATCATATCTTTAAAAGTTTTATTATTGTTTTTCAATTGATTCATCATTAGAGTCGTCTGATTGTTTACCAAATGCGCTATTAGCAAATTATCGTTTCTTAATTTATCAATCTCATTATTAAAGTAGGCAGCATCAGAGGACGATAATGTTCCAAATAGTAGTTTTATTCCTTCTCCAACTATATTAAAGAGTCCTCTTTTTATTCTTCGACCAATTAAATGATATAGCGTCTTTAATTGACTTTCCAATATTTCATTTCTTTTAATTTGCGCTTCGATCTGTTTTATACTTTGACATATGAATGCCGGTTTATATTGTAAGAATATATTATATAATTCCTTAGTCTTATTCTTTAACAAGAATATTTCTTCCGGTAAGTGACTAAATTCTATTCCAATGATTAATTTCCAGGTTTCATGATAAACATGTGCCTTTCCCATACTTTCCAAATAGACTGATTTTTTATTCCCAATGTTCATGACTTGGCCCTGGCTGCGGGTCATTGGGATCAATAGCGTCGCTATCAGTATCGTCAGTACTGTTAATCGTATCATCGGATTCATTCCCATCTGTAAAATAGGGTTTTACATCTATTTTATTATATGTAACGAGGTCATTACCTCTTCTTATTACTATGCTCTGCTCGTTTAATATTTTTTCTATAATATAAGGTCCTTCCCATGGAGTCCTTAGTTTTGATAACCCTGGTTGTTTACTTTTCACTAATACTTCTTGTCCTACTCTTAGGGACCTTGGAATTTTTTGGAGGGTTAATCGTTCACGAGTTTTCTTTTCAGATTTTTCGATTTGCTCTTTCGTTTTTTCTCGGACCTTTTCCCGATCTCTTCGTAACGAGTCATATTTTTCCTTTATCGTCATTTCTAATTTTTCGGCGTCCAGGGGAATGTTTGGGGCATAACCAAATAAAAATTCGAGAGGTGACACTCCGGTCTTTTCATTCCTTGTCGAATTATATGAGATCATGGCCCTAGACAATTGTTTTACCCAATCGGCACTTTCCACCATGTAACTCCGTACGTAATTGAGGATTTCCCGATGAGCTCTTTCATTTTTCCCATTTGACTGTGGGTGATACACGGAAGTCGCTGTATATTTAACTTTTAACTTTTCACACATGACTTCATGGAATTTTCCTTTAAATTCGACGCCGTTGTCTGTTAATATTTCTTTTGGGATTCCGAAAATTTTACAATAGTTTTCCCAAAATTTTTCGAGTACTTCTTGCAAATTCTTTGTCTTGAGCGGAGTTATTACCGAATATCTTGTTAGGTAGTCCCATTACATCCAATGATACTTTATCGTTTGGATTTATCGGAATGTCAGGGTTTCCTGGATTAGTCCTTGTTACTTGTGACGTTAATTTTTCCTTTTGACATATTTGACATCGTTGAATTACTTTTTCTACGTCTTTTGTCATTCCTGGCCAGTTATATTTTTATCTTAATTTTTCTATCGTCCTTTGTGGTCCATTATGTCCTCCAATTACGGATTCATGAAATTCCTTTATTATTATTTCTTTTTCTTTTTGTGAAGTGGGATCTTTCACCTGATTTACATAGATTATTAACTCTCTTTCTGGATTTAGCTTAGAATGTATATATTCGATTATTTCTATAATTATTTTTCGAATTCTCAAATCTTTTATTCTAATCTCTATTGACTGTTTGTTCATCATTCTTGTTTTAATTTCTCCGTACCAGGCTATTTCGTCACCATCGCAATCAATTAAAAATCCTTTTTCATTATGATTGTCCGTTATTACTAGACCATTTTTGTTTGTTCTTCCTTCTTTGAAAAATATGTTTTCTGATTTTTCAAATGAATCTTTTTCTTCCAAATAATCATCGTAATTTGGGTACGTATCGTTCATAAATTCATCCAAAGCATCAGGGATTTCATTTTCCAAAATAATTATTCGAGACAAAGCATCTACGTTTGCGTGAGATTTTCCTTTTCTATGTATGATTTCAAAGTTATATTCTTCCAATTTCCATTTCCATCTCATTAGCCGTGAAGAAGGATCTTTTAGATTCATGAGCCAAGTTAATGGTTTATGATCCGTGATAATCTTGAATTTTCGTCCGTATAGAAAATGTCGATAATGTTGTACTGCCCAAACAATTGCCAATAATTCTTTTTCCGTAGTAGAATAATTTTGTTCTGCCGGATTTAGTGTTCTAAAAGCACATGAAACGGGTTTATCTTTACCTAATTCTCCTTGAGATAATATCGCACCTATTGCTTTTCCACTAGCATCTGTTATTAATATGAATGGTTTATTCCAATCAGGATATGTTAGAATTGGTTCTGTATATAATGCATTTCTTAGTGTTTTAAAGGAATTTTCCTCTTCCGATGTCCATTGCCAAACTGTTTTTTCTTTTAGTAGATTCGTTAAAGGTAGTGCTTTCTTTGAAAAGTCCTTGATAAATTTCCGATAGTAGCCCACAGGTCCTAGAAATTGTTTCATTTCTTTTTGATTCTTTGGTCTTGGATAATTAACAATTTTTTCTATTCTTTCTGGGTTAGGTTTAATTCCTTCTTTTGAAATAATGTATCCTAAATAAGCCAATTCTGGTTTCAAGTATTCGCATTTGTCAGGTTGCAATTTTAATTCAACATCTCTGAATCTTTGAAAAAGAGTTTCCAGATTTTTATTATGTTCTTTTAAAGTTTTTCCAAATACAATGACGTCGTCCATATATACGAAACAATTGTTACCAATTGGTCCCTGTAATCCTTTATTCATCATCCTTTGAAATGTTGGCGGAGCATTTTTTAATCCAAAAGGCATTCTGTTGTATTCATAATGGCCATCTTTCGTTGAAAATGCGGTTTTTTGTTTGTCTTTTTCTTTTACTCCTATTTGATGAAAACCGGACGCAAGATCAAAAGCAGAGAAATATTTAGCGTTTCCCAAATTGTCTAGAATTTCGTCAATGTTTGGTAAGGGATAAGCATCTTGTTTTGTTTTTTCATTAATTTTCCGATAATCAATTACTATTCTCCATTTCTTTTTACCGGATGAATCAATCTTTTTGGGTACTATCCATAGAGGTGAATTAAAAGGTGAATCACTTTCTCTTATTATTCCTTTTTCAAGCATTTCTTTCATTTGTTTTTTTATTTCTTCTTAATGGATAGGCATCGCAGATATCTGTATATACGCAGATATCTGTATTGTTTCGTATGTATTGGTTTTTCGTCAGTCAAATCTATTGAGTGTTCCGTTAATCTTGTCATTGGAAGTGGGTCTCCCGGTAGTACAAAAATATCATGATATCTTTTAATAATTTTCCAAATTTCGTATTTTCCTTCTTTAATGTGATTCAATCGTGTATTTTCCACAAGTAACTTTTCTCTTTTATTCGTTAACTCTGGTATTTCATAATTTCTAACATCCAAATGATTGATAGGTTCTGCTCTTAGTTTTCTTTTGCAACCATCTTTATTTGTCCAATTAGGAATAGGAAATGTGGCTTGACCGTTTTGAACGTTTACTAATACATCGTAATCTTTTAGTTCTATTTTTCAATATCCATTTAGAATTCCTTCGATATCAAAAGTGCGTAAGCAATCTGTTCGTGCAGGCATATTCGTTTCCTTTTTGGGTGGATCTTTCGTATAAGTACGAGGTCTAAATTGAAAAATATGTTTTTCCATATCCCATTTCGCTTCGAATTGTTGGAGCAAATTCAATCCAATTAATCCGTCTTCTTTCATGGATAGATGTGAGGGGATTACACAGTGGCGGATTTAGGGTATGGTAGGCCCGGGGCGGTCCAGCAAAAATGGGCCCCTGAAAAATAGCTTTAAACATTTTTCTGGCAAGATAAAAATTAGACACCATTTACGTACATATTTTATTTGCATATTGATAATAAAGCGTGCGTATGAACAAAATAAATCTTGCTTGCGTATGAACAAAGTAAAAAATGTCAACAAATCGGTTGATTTTTTTTTTAACTTTGGTGCCCTCTTCTTCTTGGTGCCCCCGGCGGACCACTGTATACCTACTCAGTACGCTACTACCAGGAGTTTTAGACTAAGCTTGGCCTCGAATATATTTATTATTTAATGAATGTATGTTTCATGTATTTTTTCATTTATTTGACTTTTATATTAACTAGAAACACATGTTTTTCGTCACCAAAATTGTGTTTTTTTTCGAAATTTAAATATTTTTTCCAGTGTTCCAACGTATATCCTTGCGGGCTTTAAAGTAATAAAACTTTTCAATTGAACCCTTTTCCTGTCACTGCCTACCCGAACTTCGCTAATCTAACCTAACTTCCGTTGCGTCCACAGCCATCTTAGGCTACACTATACCGCATTTGCCGAGGGTACAGGGAAACTGTGGAAAACCCATACCAGTATAGTCAGCCCCATATTCTTCTGATTCTCTGCTGCACAATACTTTTACTCAAGTATCTATACCAAAGTATCAGAAGGATTAACTTTCCGCTCACTGGTTGATGCGCCAGCTTAGCCGTGCACCGGCACGGCTAGCGGTCACCCCCCGAGTATTGGTCATGCACAATGCTGCTTAACTCGAAGTACCGCAGAAGCCGAACCCCGACCGCACATCCACCAGTGTCAGTTTTGAATCTATACTATTTAACATCATTCTAAATTATGTAGGTAATATACCTTTATATAATTTGTTAGGCTCTATATTTTCAAAATATACTAAATAATCACTGCATTAATTAAAAATATAAGACACTTTCCGTAGCGGCTCGGGTTTTCGGTCCTACTCGATAGTTTCATTGTTTATGATGCACTCCGTAACTTGTTTTTTCCATTCTTAGTTTAATTAATAATTATTTTCATTAATAATGAAATATTTTATTAGTGGGGTATAATGTGTCACCGAATTCTGGGGCACAATGAGTCGACTCCCAATGAGGAAACAAAGAAGTGGCGACGCTTCGAACAAGAGCAATGTGTCACGGGCAACTGTCAACCACATGCGCTGTCTCGGAGTTTTGTCGCTCGTAGAATCCGAAATTTTTCGTGTTGGCCCGTGATTTATTTAAAGTTTCGGCTGGCCTAAAAGAAAGTCAATAATTCACAAAAAATTATTAAAAATACATAATGAATTTGACCCTCAAATTCATTTTGTGGGGCAATTGTGTGGGGCACACTGTGTCATCGAATTGTTGCGCACAATGAGTCGACTCCCAATGTTTTTGTCCATTAACGTTTCGCAGCACTTGGCACACTGTACCCACCTATCTGACACATTGTACCCCACCTATGGGGCACAATGAGTCAATCCGCTAATTGTTTTCGATCCCATTATTTTAGGATTTTTCATCTTTTTGCAAAAAATATGGTAGCTTTATTGTACGCCCAAAGGTCCATAAAATCGGTCATGACCTTTCTTTCTTAATCAGACTACTTTGTTTGTTAAGAGTACAAAAATCGTTAGAAAAAAAGTGGCACACTGGGTCCCACCATCCCCTATCTGATCAACCCACTGAAGACAATCGTTCGTTTATACGAAAGGCTGCAGCTAAAGCCAACAAAGGATGATTTTTCACTTAGAGTCGAGATTAAGGAGGTACGATCATGGGGACGAATCCAACTTTCGGGCGTGAAATTTTTATATGATGTTGACAAATACGTTATGCACCCTTTGGAAAAATTTGAGCTATATTGACTGTTCAGTTTTTTCGTAATAAAATTGGCTCCCAAGACCAATTTTGGGGCCCCCAAGACCAATTTTTTCCTGGGGCCCGGGGCGGACCGCCCCCCCCTAAATCCGCCACTGTTTAGAGGCATAGGTCGTTTGAGAATGTTGGATGTTGGAGAAGTTGAGACTTTTGGTCGTTAGAGAATGTTGGATAACGCTTGTTTAGGATTGATAATTTATAGTTCGTTGATCGATAAATGGAGATGCTGTTTTGTGCGCATATAGGTTGGGCGTTCTGAGAAGAACGGGGAAAAAACTGAGGCTGGGACGTAATACCTTCCTCCTTCAAGATTGAGCGTCTCGCTCGATTAGGTTCAAATTATGAATTGTAATTGAGTGATATAAGAGCGCGATAGTGTAGCATCGTCATTGATCGATTTACAATATAACGTAAACATATTAGAAATAGGTTTTTTTTAATACAATAGTGTAATATTTGCGATTAGTTACATTTTGCCTTCTTACGTTCTATTTGTTGGGTATGCGCCAGGGTAAATAAGGATATAACAGGTAAGTACATATATGTAATATAGATTCTAAGTATAAGATTATATTATTTTGTTATATTTTGGAGAAAAAAAATATAATAGTTTGGAAAGGAAGTCTGTCCTAGTCGTAGTCATGTATTTCTATCTTGTCAATGTCGAGTTTAGTGAGGTGGGGTGAGATGAATTTGAAGGGGTTCTTGTTGCGGATCATAGTAGGCCTGAAAGGTATTGTGTGTGTATGAGTGCTTCGGACCTTCGTATTTATGTGATTATTCCTAGAGTGCTAGTTTTGCCCGGTCGCAGTGAATTTCGGTATCGTTTTGCTCTGGGAAGATTTGTGTGATTTCGTAGGGCCCTAGGTAAATGTCGTCGAAATACCCTGTGACGGTTTCACATAAACTCTGACTGCTCCCCGGTGGTGTTTTCTCGATACTCGCCTGATAGTCCAGGGGACGCGGTCACTGGACTCGAGCAGGGTTCCACGAATAAATATGGGTACTCAAATCTGGTTCAATAACATTTATTACAATAAAAAAAAAAGAAATACTTAAAACTAGAAGGTAACATATATCCTTAAATTAGCCGCGCTCCTCTTATTCGACTTCATCCGATCTTATCGACTAATCTCTGCCTCGCCTCCGATACCGCTAATCGTTCTTTCTTTAGATTACGCTCGCGACCCACCGTAGGTACGGCCAATTGCTTCCTTAGCCACGCTCGGATCCGCCGGCTCCCCGATCGACTGGGATTCACCGTACGCCTCGCAATAAGGATTTCCGCGCTCGATCGCTCTCCCTCCCGCCCCCTTCTAGCTCGGCACTCAGTATTCCACCTCTCTCTCCACCCGCATCTCGCCTGATGTTCCCTCCACGCCGGGCCCGCTGGCACTCTACCGGCTTTCTCCGCTGTGCCTTCCCCTACATCCCTTCATCCGACCCTTCCCCTTCCGCCTGTGAACTCACGGAGGTTTCTTCCGAGGATGGAGAGGCCACGAGTTTCCCCCGTGATCGGGTTCTCCCTGCCGGCAACTCCAGGAAAGGAAAAGAAAAGGTGGAGAGGCCACTAGTTTCCCCCGTAAGCGGGTTCTCCTTACCAGCAACTCCAGGAAATGCTTCGGCTTCTTTAGATGCTCGGAGGAGCTTCTGTTGAAAAGGAAGGCTGAGGCCCTTCTGCGAGGCCTTTTTATACCCGGCATCTTGCAACAGCCACTTTTTCCCCGCCAATCGAGGTAACCCTTATCATTTTTGCTTCTACTTTTTTATATTTCCCACCAATTGTGTTCCTTTTTATTCTTCTGTTCTTTTTCCTGGGTCAGGAGGGGTTAGCGTGCACACGGCATTTCATGGTGTGCGCGCCAATTACCGTTCTGACCTCGGAACCCTGTTCTCCTATTCGCCGGCGTGGCCCTTCCGCGCGCTTTTCTCGCATCGTTCCAATTTCGATCATTCCGGCGAGGAGTGGGGATGAGTTTTCCCGACCGCGCGGTCCCGTCTCATTCTCGATCGGTCCGCGATCGAGAGCGTATCGACCGCCGAACATTCCGCTCACCCGACCTAGGGTGGGAGTTGGCGCCGCGACCCGGCTAGAACGCTCCCATTCTGTCACCGTCCGCCTTGACGCCCGCGTCGCGCCTCGCTCTCCTCTCCTTCCTAATGCCGATCCCGCTCGCCTGCCGCGTCGACAATGCGACACGTCGCATTAGCCCCCTTGGATCTCGATATAAATTCGCTCCGTGAATTTATAGTGAGATCCATCATTCTTCATCCACTAGTGATTACCACGCACGCACCTTATTTCTAATATCCGCCAAATAATAAACGCACATGATTACAAAAAAAAACAAGTTATGCTCTTTATTTGTCTATTCATTACTCTTCCACGTCGTCCCTTTCCTAGCGCGTTGGCGATCTGATCGAGGGGTACCTTCACGACTTCCCCCCGGTCTCCTCACCCGACTAGACACGTACCGGCAGATGTGAATGACGGTCGCCCGGACGGTTGTGCCCCTCTCCGTGTTTCATGTCCGTACTAGGAGACGCGGTTCCGGGTCCCACTGGTCGAGACCTTCAACTTCTTCTTCTCTACTTTGGTCGACTTCCCGTATCCAACTCCTCACGGCTGGGTCGGAGATTTCCCTTCTCAGGCAGGACTTCTCCATGTTGTACGCGTGCCTGAGCAGGGCTTGAAACTATTTCTGCAATTTCCCGGCCAGAAAGCGTTCGAACGTTTTTGACTGTTCGTGTCGATGGTTCGCGCTCAGCTAGCTTTTCCAGAGATATCCCCGGATACCATTCTCGAATATTTGAGTCGGTTACTTCGAATAGCGTATATTCGTATAACTTCTGGCTGTAGAGCTTTTTCAATCTTTGCACGGTTTTTCTTTCCGCATTCTTCGCATTCGTTCGTCCCATGGTTACCTTGCTACTGACCTCACCTTGTGGTCTTCCGCGTGTCACTGCTCTCCCTTCCCTATTTATAATTATTTTCCGAATTGGTGACGATCGGCCCTTCTCGACCTTCCTCGAGTGATTTGTTTTGATTTTTTTTTTTTCATTATTTTCGGTCATTACTCCCGTCGTATTCGCTTATACCTCCTAAGCATGCTAGCATGAAATCTCCCTCGTTCTGTGTGTGTGCCTTCGTTTTCCAACAGATATGTCGCTGCCCCTACACACATTTTAATCCTATACGGCCCCTCGAACAGAGGTAAAAATTTTGCCGTAATTTTCTTTTGCGGATCAGGTATCGCTAAAGCATGCACCAGGACCTCCTCTCCTACTTCGAACACCGTTGTCTTATGGGACTTGTTGAATCGTTCAGCCCTCCTTACTCCTTCTGCGTGAATTCTTTTCTTTGCCAATGCAATCTTTTCTTCTTACAATACCCCCTCTTCGCTCATGGTTGGTATCCATTTTTTCCATGGTCTCTCCGGTCTCTTTCCCTCCTGTAGCTCCATTGCAGTAAATCCTGTGATCTCGTGGTGGCATTGGTTGATGCACGCTTGCACCTCGCTAATGCATCGCGCCCATCCGGTGCGCTTCATCCCACACATCGATCTGAAAAATCTACTGAGTTCCCGATTAGTTCTTTCGACGATGTTCCCTTGGGGATGGCGTATAGATGAAAAAATACCAACAATTCATTCCTCCTTCGGCTTATCGAGCCATAGATTCGATGTGAACTGTGTCCCGTGGTCGAACTGTATCTTCCTTGGTTTCCCATGCCGCGGGATGTAGTCCTCAAAAATTTTCTTTATCGTCGTTTCTGCATTTGCTTTTTTTTATAGGATATAGTACTACATACTTTGTGAACGCGTCAATTGTCACGAGTATGTAGCGCACCCTCCGTGTCGATGGTGGAAGAGGCCCATAGAAATCGATGGAGAGTAAGTCGCGGGGGCCCTCAGGTTCAATCGTCTGCCTTTTTGCATAACATGTCTGAACTGCAATCTTGAAATCCTCCTTTATCATCCTCTCGATTTTCCTTGCCCCCTGATGTCCGTATTTTTCATGACATTCCTTGATTAAATCCTTCGCTACACCCATCGGAAGCATTACTTTCCCTTTACCGCCGCTCACACTCTGGATCAGAATGCTGTCCTGTAGTCGATAACCTCACTCACCTTCCTTGCCGGCTGTGCCCTACTTCATCAAGTGATTGATGGTATCGATCAGGTTTGGGTCGCTCCGTTGCTCGTTGGCTAGCGACTTTATCCTCGCTGTCATAGGTACAGATAATTTTCTCTGTACACTGTAAAAAATAAGCGTGTTGTCGGTGTGTTGAAATAACACACAACACGCCTACAGCGTGTGTAGAACCTGGTTAATGTGTTGAAACAATGCGTTTTACTTATTTTGCCGTGTTGAAACAACACGCTCTCTACTATTCTTGGCATCAACACGATTTTAACGTATTGCCGGAGAACACACTTACTGTAACACACATAAAGCGTGTTGAATCAACGCATTTTTTTCGAAACAACACACTTGGTGCAGCTACACGCAACGCGAACGACACATTTCGTCGCGCAACGCGTCAGAAAACAACTCACTTGTACGCGTGTACCACAAACAACACGCGTCAAATGAGTTGATATGACAATAAGGCGATTTTTCATAACCTCACTACATAATTGACGGATGTGCGAAAGAGTTTAAGTGAGAATAATTCTTTGTGAACAACGGTGATCTACTATAAAAGTGACATTTGTCTTATTTTTGTCCCATACATAGAAATTCAGAGCATATTTGTTCTTTGCAAAGGTTGAACATAAAATACTCTAATTTGTTCCTCTGCATAGTTAGTATCCCTTAGTGTATTTTTTGCGGAGACTGGTTACGCCATAATAATTATCTGTGTAGACTGGTTAAGCTAGAAGAATTCTTTGCGCAGGCTCATTACGCCAGATCAATTATTTGCGTAGACTGGTTACGCTAGAAGAATTCCTTGCGTAGACTAGTTACGCTAGAAGAATTCCTTGCGAAGACTGCTTACGCTAGAAGAATTCCTTGCGTAGACTGGTTACGCTAAAAGAATTCCTTGCGAAGACTGCTTACGCTAGAAGAATTCCTTGCGTAGACTGGTTACGCTAAAAGAATTCCTTGCGAAGACTGCTTACGCTAGAAGAATTCCTTGCGTAGACTGGTTACGCTAAAAGAATTCCTTGCGAAGACTGCTTACGCTAGAAGAATTCTTTGCGAAGACTGCTTACGCTAGAATAATTCCTTGCGTATACTGCTTACGCTAGAAGAATTCCTTGCATAGACTGGTTACGCTAGAAGAATTCCTTGCGAAGACTGTTTACGCTAGAAGAATTTCTTGCGAAGACTGCTTACGCTAGAAGAATTCCTTGCGTAGACTGGTTACGCTAGAAGAATTCCTTGCGTAAACTAGTTACGCTAGAAGAATTGCTTGGGAAGATTGATTATGCTAGAAGCATTCCTTGCGTAGACTGGTTACGCTAGAAGAATTCTTTGTGTAGACCAGTTACGCTAGCAGAATTCCTAGCAAAGATAACCCCTTGTGGAAAATGGTTCCGCAGTTTTAAAAGTAATTACTGTATTTCTTGCATATAAATTCAGAGCTCACGAATTCTATGCAACAGTTCAGCATAAAACATTACATGTTATGAGAGCTCACGTTATGTGAAAAGCGACATTTTTGTCTTTTACATAGAAATATAAAATGTATTGGTTTTAATTAAAGAAAACTGCTATATGGAATTCTCTTTGGATAGCTAATAATGTGTAGTTGTTTTTTCAATGAGTTTAAGTGAGTTAGTGATTTTTAAAATAAAACCTACGTTTCTGTTGAAGAAAATTAAGAAAATTATTAGACTTGCAGACTTTTGGATGCCTAATTCAAAAATGTTTGCAGATCATTCTTATTTCATTTTTAATAATTTTTTGTTACTGTGTCTTAAAACTACAAATAATTTAAGTTTGATTCCATACAATCGTTTTTTTTTTATTAATTTTTAAAGTTGCCGAACCCTCACTTTAAAAAAATAATAATAAAACAATATCTCAAAATAGTTCACTTTTGCATAAAGCATTATTGGGTTAAAAGTATGTATGTATGTAGGTTAAAAGTATATATATATATATGTGTTCGTGTGTGTGAAATGTGAAAGGTTTTAATTACTCCCCTCGTTCGAAGTACGCATACTATCCCTTTTCATCATGAGAAAACCTCAAGTAGCAAATAGCATAATGGTTAGCGTACGTACATTAGGTCTAGAAGTAGGTAGGTTCGCGGCTAGGTTAATGATAAAATTTATTCGCAGGAATCTGTTTCAGGACGACTGGAAGCCATGTAACATGGTAAGTACACCATCGGAATAAAATATCCGTATCGGAAAAGGCGTTTTTTTAATTTATTTTAGAACGTACGCCTACGTGACGTCATATGTATCATTCCCAAGCGTCTACAAGTACACACAAAAAGTGTGCTGCAGAAATAAAAACGCGTGGAAGCGTGTAGAAAGTCCCACAAAGGTAAACCGAATAATGGCCGACAATAGCACGCTTGAAGTGTGTTGATTTAGGCTTCGATATATTTTAAACGTGTTGAAAATGGCGACAAGCGTTTACGCGCCTAAAGTGTATTGAAACAACACGCGTAAGATGTGTCGTTACCTCAAACACACGAGTTACCGTGTCGAAAAGAGCGACAAGATTACACACGGGAAACGTGTTGAAACAACGCGCTTGGTTTTTACAGTGTATCGACCCAATCACTATTGCTGAATTTTTCGGCGGCGATTTCTCTTCCACCGGTACTCGGCTTAGTGCGTCGGCCGCTTGGTTACTTATTCCTTCCCGATGGGTAATTTCCAGGTCGTAGTCCTGAATCAGGAGTGCCCATCTCATTAAGCGTTCATTGATGAACCGACACGTTTTCAAAAAAATGAGGGCCTTGTGATCCGTGATCACCTTCGTTTTTGCACCCAGCACGTACGTCCGAATTCTTTGTAATACCCATACAATTGCCAGTAATTCCTTCTCCGTGGTGGTATAATTCAACTCCGCTCCTTTTAATGTTCTGCTGGCGAACGAGATGACTCCTTCCTCTCCTTCCTCGTCCAATTGCGAGAGTACTGCCCCCAGTGCGTAATTACTTGCATCTGTGGTGAGGATGAACGGACGCTGCCTACATGGATGGTGCAGCACCACCGAGTCACAGAACAATTCCTTGCTTTTTCGAAATGCTTCCTCTTGTTCCTCTTCCCATTTCCAAGAGTTATTCTTCTTTAATATTTGTAGAAGGGGAACCGTAGCGGCGGCATGATTCTTCGGGAATTTGGTGTAGTAATTCATCAATCTCAGAAACCCTCTCAGTTCCTTCACATTCCATGGACGTGGGAATTCTTTAATAGCACCTAATTTTTCGGGTTGTGGTTGGAGTCCCTCGGTAGTCAGGATGTGGCCCAGAAAGGTAATTTCCTTCCGAAAAAATGGGATTTCTCAAAATTTAACGTTAGTCCGTGCTGTGCTATTCTCTCAAACAATCTCTCCAGGTTCCGCAAATGTTCCTCCTGGGTTTGGGACACACAGAGCAAGTCGTCGACGAAGTTTAGTACCGGGTCTTCGAGACCTTGGAGCACTGCTTCCATTCCTTTGATTAAACCTGCCGTGCTTGTCTTTAATCCAAAAGGCGTGACCAAAAATTCATAGCTTTTACCTTCGTGTTGAAAGGCTGTGTATTTTCTGGAATCGGGGTGAAGTGGGATTTGCCAGAAACTACTAGTAAGGTCCAGACTCGACATGACCTTTGCCCCTGAGCACTGCTGGAAGATTTCTTCAACTTTCTGTGTTGTGTCGTTGACCCCTACTAGATACTGGGTCAACTGACGCGCGTTTTAGTTCATATAGAAGAAAAATATGTCACAATTAAAATGGTTTTTGGTTTTTTTGTTTCAGATAAAAATTACGAGCTCCATTTGTCACGCCGCATGGAAACAGCAGTGGCACGAATGTGCATAAAAATCGGTTGTCTGTTGATATTTTTCTTTAAAAAAAATTGTTTTCTTATGTTCAGACATGTAATAAAATAATCTGAAAATTTCGCTAAACTTGCTTTTTTTTTACCCGAAAAAAATTCCTCAAAATATCGATTTTTCGAACCGGCTAATTCAGGATCCCGCCTTAATTGTAACCAGGATTTGTTTTTTCACCCGTCCCGCCTTTCCGCCACATGCCCCTTGTACTTCTAGGCCGACCACTGGTAGAGTTGGACAATTCTTCAGCTCTTCCTCCCGGGACCTATACATTTCTTCTGAGATGCAGGAGACTTCGCTACCGGTATCGACCAGGACGCCCATCGGTGCTCCCTCCACCTGCGCCCGTATCTCCGGACATTTTGTTGCTCTTCCTTCTCCCCACCATGGAGTCAGCCCCTACATGTCCTCATTCAGGAACTCCTTTGGGTCGTCGAACGTCTGGCGGCGCGTGACCACCCGTATCACCCTCTCGGTGTCACTTGTCGCCATCCCTTCCCCATTAGCGCGGGGTTTTATCGGCGTTTCCAACTTTGTCCTCTTCCGCGGAATTTCTCCTCCTTCCTTCTTCTGTCCCCTGCTCTTCCTCGTTGCGCCCACTCTCAGGGACTTCTGCTTTGCTGTATTTGACGCAACGATTAAGCGTTTCCCGAGGTCGTTACCTCGGATGCTGGTGCCCGTGGTTCATTCCTCCTGGCCTCTTCTCGTTTGTACCCCTCCTGCCTAGGTTGAGCCATACTGCCGTGTCCCGTAGTCCTTTCTGTTTTTGCAGTGGCGCTGGCTCCCCTGTGGCCTACTTCAGCGGTGTTTGAAGGCCCCGATGATCCGTCAACCTTGTGATGTGGTTTCTTATTTAGGGGTCCCAAACCATCCAGTCTTTCCAACAACTCCAGAAACCTGTCCACGTCTTCGATGGCATGGATCATTGTGGCGGTACGAACCTCTTGATCATAGTGGTTCGCGAGCCTAGCAATGATATCTTTATCGGAAACCCGGTCCTCCAGGTCTCTTGCGTTGCCGATCACTCTCGTGGCATAGTCAGCTCGGCTGATCTTCCGATCTGTGTTATAAAAGGTGCCGAACTCCAGATTTCTCCGCACCTTGTTCTGTATTTCACGGTTCCAATATCGGGAGCGAAATTTTCGCGCAAACTCCTCCGTGTCTCTAATGTCCTGTCTCACGACTTGCCACCAGTCACTCGCTGGTCCCTTTAATGATTGGCTAGCCGCGTAACGGATGTCGTGGTTCCTTGTGACTCTGCAATAGTCTATGAAATCCTCGAGGAATCGTATGGGGCGTTCCACCCCGTCTCCATGAAATATGGGTGGTTTTTGGGTCAATGCATAGGCCTGGCTTATCTCCAAAGGCGCCAGCATTGTGCCCCCTAATCCTGACACTTCCGGATGGCTAGTGTTAGCCTGCTCTTGGTTGGTGGTATTGGTGATCTGCTTTAGTTCTCCTGTGACCACCGCCAAGGTTTCATAAATTTTTGAAATCTGCTGCGAATGGTTGTTTACAAACGTCATCATGTGATTCTGACGCTCATCGCTTTGTGTCATTCGTTGACGCATCTGCTCCATCGTGGCGGTGTTTATTTTGAAAAGCCTCATCATCTCTGTTCGGCTTTTCTCTGCCCGTTTCGCTGCTTCCCGACACTCCCGTTCAATCTTATCCAATCTTGACTCCGCCTGCTCTATTTCTACCACCGTTTGTTTCGGGCTGTCGGATTCTTCTTTCCGCGAGATACACGACAAACGCTCTATCCGTTTCCTATCATCTTTCCTCAATTCTTCTAAAAGTGTGTCCGCAGTTGTCGATTCCCAGGCCAAGGACACGCCTGATTCACCTATGCTCCATCGTGGATTTTTATCGCTCTCCATCTTATCTACTAACTCTCAGGATATAATAATCTGCGTGTCTGAGTACCGCTCGCGCCCGTGCTCGGGTCCCTGTTCGGGCGCCAAATGTGACGGTTTCACATAAACTCTGACTGCTCCCCGTGGTATTTTCTCGATACTCGCCTGATAGTACAGGGGACGCGGTCAGTGGACTCGAGCAGGGTTCCACGAATAAATATGGGTACTCAAATCTGGTTCAATAACATTTATTACAATAAAAAAAAAGAAATACTTAAAACTAGAAGGTTACATATATCCTTAAATTAGCCGCGCTCCTCTTATTCGCCTTCATCCGATCTTATCGACTAATGTCTGCCTCGCCTCCGATACCGCTAATCGTTCTTTCTTTAGATTACGCTCGCGACCCACCGTAGGTACGGCCAATTGCTTCCTTAGCCACGCTCGGTTCCGCCGGCTCCCCGATCGACTGGGATTCACCGTACGCCTCGCAATAAGGATTTCCGCGCTCGATCGCTCTCCCTCCCGCCCCCTTCTAGCTCGGCACGCAGTATTCCACCTCTCTCTCCACCCGCATCTCGCCTGATGTTCCCTCCATGCCATGCCCGCTGGCACTCTACCGGCTTTCTCCGCTGCGCCTTCCCGTACGTCTCTTCACCCGACCCTTCCCCTTCCGCCTGTGAACTCACGGAGGTTTCTTCTGAGGATGGAGAGGCCACGAGTTTCCCCCGTGATCGGGTTCTCCCTACCGGCAACTCCAGGAAAGGAAAAGAAAAGGTGGAGAGGCCACGAGTTTCCCCCGTAATCGGGTTCTCCCTACTAGCAACTCCAGGAAATGCTTCGGCTTCTTTAGATGCTCGGAGGAGCTTCTGTTGAAAAGGAAGGCTGAGGCCCTTCTGTGAGGCCTTTTTATACCCGGCATCTTGCAACAGCCACTTTTTCCCCGCCAATCGAGGTAACCCTTATCATTTTTGCTTCTACTTTTTTATATTTCCCACCAATTGTGTTCCTTTTTATTCTTCTGTTTTTTTTCCTGGGTCCGGAAGGGTTAGCGCGCACACGGCATTTCATGGTGTGCGCGCCAATTACCGTTCTGACCTCGGAACCCTTTTCTCCTATTCGCCGGCGTGGCCCTTCCACGCGCTTTTCTCGCATCGTTCCAATTTCGATCATTCCGGCGAGGAGTGGGGATGAGTTTTCCTGACCGCGCGGTCCCGTCTCATTCTCGATCGGTCCGCGATCGAGAGCGTATCGACCGCCGAACATTCCGCCAGCTCGCCCCACTCTTTCCCGCTCACCCGACCTAGGGTGGGAGTTCGCGCCGCGACCCGGCTAGAACGCTCCCATTCTGTCGCCGTCCGCCTTGACGCCCGCGTCGCGCCTCGCTCTCCTCTCCTTCCTAATGCCGATCCCGCTCGCCTGCCGCGTCGACAATGCGACACGTCGCAACCCGTTCGTTGGTTTTTTATCAAGTAGATTTTATCTCCAATTTGGAAGTTACCGGGATTGATCTTTTTGTCGTAATGAGCTTTGGATTTTTGTTTTGCATTTTCGAGGTTATCGTGTGTTAATTTGCGTACTTCTTGTAAATGACTCGCGAGGTTTTTCACGTGTTCATCGTATGTCAGAATTTTATCCAAGTATGAGAATTGTGAGGGTAGTCATGCCTCCTTGCCTAGGACTACCTGGAACGGTGTGAATTTTGTACCTTTATGTACGCTTGTGTTGTATGAGAATGTTGCCATCCGTAGCGATTTATGTCAATCTTTTTTATCAGTGTAATGTTTCAAATAGTCTGTGAGCACTTGATAACTTCGCTCGAGCGATTCGTTCAACTGAGGATGGAATGCTGTTGTCTTGATTTATTCAAATTTTAAGTTTTTCGTTAATTGTTTCATTACTCGGTCGATAAATGCTGCTCCTTGGTCCGTGAGTATTACTTTAGGACATCCGAATACGCCTATAAATTCCGTGACTAATGCGTAGGCGATTGCGTGAGCCGTCTCAGCGGAATTGCAAATGAAAATTTCGAAAGGTTGTCCCGAATGGTTAATATGAAACGGTGAGCAAGTTCGGATTCTGACAAGGAACATCACTTTGGTGTTTCCCTCCGATTTTGTTGAAACTTTTTTATGTGGAAGAGTATCAAAAACTAAGAGACACGTATTTTTTTATCGGCGGAAAAACGGTTTTAAGGGGTGAAACGCACCCTCAAAAATGGGGATGTTTTTCGTTTTTCGTCGATAATGTTTTAACGGTACCAGATATAAAAAAATTTCAAATTGCAACAACCTTTATTTTTTCGCGTACTATACATTGGAGATGAGAACGATGCAGATAACGACAAATTTCATATTGTTTATTGCAAAAATGCAATTTTTTCATACGTATCTCCGAAAATTTTAAATCGATTGGGATGTAAGTTTGCGTACATGTGGAGGATGGAAAAGTAGCGGATACGTGTTTTTTCTTTTTCCTATATCTCATAATTGAGGGGTTGAAACTGCCCTTCGATTTTTTAGCCAAGAGCATCGTATAATCAGATAGCCTTTTGGCATTCCGGGCTAAATTCACGTCAATATAAGTTTGCATATTTGTTTGCGATTGCATATTTGTGAATTCCCCCCGTATAAAAAAAATTAAGGGGTGAGCCACCCCTGTGTTTATCTTTTTCCCACCCTATATTAGAAAGGGGTGGACCTAATTGGAGGCAACCTGTTCTATTTTGATGAAAACACAAAAATCTAGTTGACGTGTTTTGCATTTTTTTCCAAATAGCAACCTTAAGGGGGTGAACTACCCTCTACCTGAACTTCCTTACCGCAGTCGTCTTTCCCTGTTTAACATGTCTTTGCTGATTCAAAATATTTCCACCAACTCCGAATCGACGTTTCCTCATGTTGCGAAATCAATATGAGACCCTGAGAGGGTAATCCACCCCTCTCTATTTTCCTTTTCATTGGCGATTAAAAAAATTGCCACTCTATTTTGATGAATCTGCTTTCCCTCCGGTGACGATACGAATTCTATGGTTTTAGATACGTGTGGATATTAGCATTAATCTCCACAGGGGCGAGGGAAGGGGGACGCAGAGATCTGCCCTTTACTCCTCACTATTCTAATGTTTATGAGAAACTTGTATTCTATATGTGCACGAATAGGTACTTTTTTTAATTTACTTTTTTGGCGGCGATACTTTTTTTCATTTCAAGAAAAAAATAGAGACGTAGAGATGCGATCACGGTGTTTATACCAGATATTTTATTCGCATAATTTTCAATAGAGGCGCGGAAGGGAGATACAAAAAGCTACCCCTTACTCACTACTATTCCAATGTCTAGCGCTCGATAAGCTCCACACTGTTTTTCTGGTCCATGTAGAATTATATAGTTAATACAAGCTTACATGCGGGTTGGTGATTAAACAAGTAGAATTAACACTCGCAAAGTCAACAATCGGATTTTATTAGATATTGATATTGAAAACTGAAGTCATACTTTTATGATAATTTACACTACTCATGGCTCATACGGCGTACAATAATGGTAGTCTACGAAAAAATGCTTCAAACATAGAGACTTTTTACACCACGAGCATTTTACAACTGCTATATGATCGCAGTTAGGTATTTCACAGTGTGTTTTTGATTGACCGAAACCGAAATCGACTGGATTTTCAAAATGTTCTGGCTTTTCTGTTATATAGTTACTTTTAAACCATGAATATTTAAAAAGATTTGTCTAACGTGGAGATGCCAGTTGATTATGTGTAAGAGATTGCAATTTAATTATATTATTTCTCAAATGTAAATTTATATCAGTATGCATTAGTATCACACTATCTGAAAAATTTCGCACAAAATTCTTCCATATCCGGAATCCAAATACATCAAGCGGTTGAATTTATTCAGTTGTACCTTTTGGGATAATCATTGGGATGATTTTTTTATCATGAGGCGTAGTTTCATGAACAACGCTAGGGCAGTGTCCACTCCAAGAATCGATCAATAATACGTTGTTACTCCCGACATTGGGGAAAAAAACTTTCTCCAACCAAATTTTAAAATGATCTATTAACATAAAACAAATTTGTATTTATAAGTATATGTTTGCAAAAAATATCGATCAACCTTTAACGATAACACGTACCGGAAGTAAGTTTTCCAAATTTTGATGCCATTACCACGACGTTTTCTGGCCTAAATAATTCTTTCTCTACCCTTGGTCCAAATTCACCCTTTGCGTCCTTCAAAACTATAAAAAGCGGAGAAAGTAATTTCCCGTTGGCGTTTATTGTAGGCTGGATCGTGTAGCTATGGGTCGTTGAAAAGGTTGATTGTACAACACATTCAACTTTTTACGTTCCTTTAGTCGCTAAAGTTCGTGCTGAATGGATTTCCAATTGAAAACCGCTTTGGTCCGAATTGTATATATTTTCCGACCCATGCTTTTCGATGAGTAATTTAACATCATGTACAAATTTTTCTCCATTTTTCTGCAGAAACGCTTTTTCCTCCACAGTTTTTCTCGTTACAAATTTGTTTACTTTTCTGGAAACAATGCGATGCTGTTTTTTAAATTTTCATAGCCAGGTATGAGAAGCTTTAAATCGTACATCCTCGTGGCCTATCTCTTTCTGTGCCTGTAGAGCCCACTTTTTAAGGTCAATATCATGAATATTCTGCAATGTGTATTCGGAAGTTCGAGCTAGTTTTTCTTTATAAGTGCCGCCTTTGTTAAGTGGATGTGCCCAGCGGCGCAGCTGTTGTACGCTTCTGACAGATTTATATTTTTGTTTGACGGTTTCGATTCTGTAATTCTTTTTTTTACCAGATCTCCAGTATTCCACAGCTTTCCTTTTGTAATCATAGCTTAGGTCATCGTCACTCGAACAAGCGTCAGAATTAACATCTTTATCATCCTTTTGCCATAAAGTATCTTCAACGGCAATTGCTTCGTACTCTTTAAACGGTTCTTGAAAATCGAGAGTCTCCTCCTGTATCATCTCACCTCCATTGTAGTTTTGCATAGAGTCATATAAAATCTTCTCAAAATTTTCCTTCAGTTCTATTTCTGCATTATTAATAGGAGTTTGTGCAATATTCATAGACTCAAACGTAGCCAGTAAAAGTTTAATAACGTTGACCGCCTTTTAAAGGAAGCATCAAAATAGATAGTCGAAAGGCGAGAGATTAAAAGGATTATGCTGGATAAAAATATTAGCAGGTGCTGCAAAATATAACACCTGATAACACCTGATAATATTTTTATCCAGCACGATCGTTTTAATCTCTCGCCTTACGATATAAATTCCAAAAGCGTATTCAATAAACAACATTAAGGTCGGCGCGTATCACGTCATTTTACGGGACGGCTGAGCGTTCGGAGTTGTGCAAATCGCACATGTTTTTTTTATGTGTAAATACGTGTGAAGTAGAAAAACACTTTGAGAGGAGATTACGAATATTGACGCCGCCAAAAAAGTAAATTAAAAAAAGTACCTATTCGTGGACATATAGAATACAAGTTTCTCATAAACATTAGAATAGTGAGGAGTAAGGGGCAGATCTCTGCGTCCCCCTTCCCTCGCTCCTGTTGAGATTAATGCTAATATCCACACGTATCTAAAACCATAGAATTCGTATCGTCACCCGAGGGAAAGCAGATTCATCAAAATAGAGTGGCAAATTTTTTAATCGCCAATGAAAAGGAAAATAGAGAGGGGTGGATTACCCTCTCAGGGTTTCATATTGATTTCGCAACATGAGGAAACGTCGATTTGGAGTTGGTAGAAATATTTTGAATCAGCAAAGACATGTTAAACAGGGAAAGACGGTAAGGAAATTCAGGTAGAGGGTAGTTCACCCCCTTAAGGTTGCTATTTGGAAAAAAATGCAAAAACACGTCAACTAGATTTTTGTGTTTTCATCAAAATAGAACAGGTTGCCCCCCATTAGGTCCACCCCTTTCTAATATAGGGTGGGAAAAAGGTAAACACAGGGGTGGCTCAGCCCTTAATTTTTTTTATACGGGGGGAATTCACAAATATGCAATGGCAAACAAATATGCAAACTTATATTGACGTGAATTTCGCCCGGAATGCCAAAAGGCTAGCTGATTATACGATGCTCTTGGCTAAAAAATCGAAGGGCTGTTTCAACCCCTCAATTATGAGATAGCGGAAAAAGAAAAAATACGTATCCGCTACTTTTCCATCCTCTACATGTACGTAAACTTACATCCAAATCGATTCAAAATTCTCAGAGATACGTATGAAAACATTGCATTTTTGTAATAAACAATATGAAATTTGTCGTTATCTGCATCGTTCTCATCTCCAATGTATAGTACGCAAAAAAATAAAGGTTGTTGCAATTTGAAATTTTTTTATATCTCGTACCGTTAAAACGTTATCGACGAAAAACGAAAAACATCCCCATTTTTGAGGGTGCGCTTCACCCCTTAAAACCGTTTTTCTGGCGATAAAAAAATACGTGTCTCTTAGTTTTTGATACTCTTCCACATAAAAAAGTTTCAACAAAATCGGAGGGGAACACCAAAGTGTTGTTCCTTGTGAGTTATTGGTCCGACTATATCCATTGCGATTTTGTCCAATACGCCGATCGGAGTATCTGTGATTATACTATAGGCTGTTTTGTTTTAATTCTTACTAATTTTTTCCTCTGGCAATTCGCGCATTGTTGGATGTAGTCCTCTACTTGCTTTTTGAGGTTGTCCCAGAAATACTGTTGACGGATTCTATTATATGTCTTCGTTACACCTTTATGGCCAGCTGTTGGGGATTCGTGACATTCTTTTATTATCTCAAGCCTATCTTGCTCAGGTGGAACAGTGATTTCGTCGCGGCAGATTGTTATTTGGATTTTGGAGTCCGCAAAGATTTCTTGGATGATATTTTTTATCTTGGTCCATGCTGACAAGGAAAGGTTGCGACGTCGATCTCTCCGATTTCGATGAAATTTGGCATGCTTGTAGAATGGGTAAAAATAGGCGACACCTTTTTTTTATATCTGTGGAACCCGATTTTAAAGGGTTGAAGCGCACCCGCGAAAATTGCGGTGTTTTTTGTTTTTCGTCGATAACGTTTTAACGGTACGAGATATGAAAAAATTTCAAATTGCAACAATGGTTATTTTTTCGTGTACTTTACATTAGAGATGAAAACGATGCAGATAGCAACAAATTTCATATTATTTATTGCAAAAATGCAATTTTTTCAACCGTATCTCTGAGAATTTTTAATCGATTAGGATGTAAACTTGCATACATGTAGAAAATAGAAAAGTAGCGGATACGTGTTTTTTTCTTTTTCCGATATCTCACAATTAAGGGGTTGAAACTGCCTTTTGATTTTTTAGCCAAGTGCATCGTAATCAGCTAGCTTTTTGGCATTCCGGTCTAAATTCATGTCAATATAAGTTCGTGTTATGACGCAATTGCATATTTGTAACATTCCACTCGCCCCCGCTCCCCAACCGGGCCCCTGTGCAAAGGCAAACATTCAAAGTTCTTACCGTGCGGCATGGACGAAAATTCGTAGAAATAAAAATGAGTTACAAAGAAAGTACAATCAGTCAAAATAGTATTATATATACAAATTTTCTCGTTTTGGCGAAACGACACTCTTAAGGGGACAATGCACCCGTAAAACCTTTGCTTTTTCTATAACTCCTGAACGGGCCGAAATATTTAAAAATAAAGTTTAAAGGGAAAAAATGTTTTATTCTTCGACTACTAGATGTTCATGATGATAATGATGAGTACAGCAATAAATGGCGTGTTGTTTATTGCAATAATTCGTGAATAACTGGTGAAAAATCACTCTTCAGTTTTCTGCTAATATGGGTATAGGCAAGGTTCGCAATCACAGACTGACTTCGTGCTTCGGGAAGCAACTGAATTAAATACAATTTTATATTTTCGAAGAAATTCCACTCCACTCACCGTATCGAAGGCACTATCTGCAGAGATTACAGCGTTTTTGGGTTGCTGCCGCAACTCGTGAACAGAATGATGCAAAACATTTTTATCAGCTTATAACGCAGCATAATTTAATCTTATTCACAAACAGCAGAACCAATGAACGAAAGAAATAAATCTGTGTAAAGAGCAACTATGGTGCAAAGAGCGGCTACCCCATGATAACCTTGAGATCGCTTTATTAAAGATTAATAGCAGTTCTAATAATAGCGTGTGTCGTCGTTATCTTTTTCTTGTGTTCTGATAAATTGAGATTCAAGTCATATAAATTCAGCAACGATCATTATTGCTGCAGTTTACCATGGAGAAGCCAGATATACGTTTTGGGTTCCAAATACGAATATAAATGTACGTTAATCCGGTGAATGTTATTCAACTTCTATCTATAGCGATAAGTGCTATGAATTTGCCTCGCACTCCAATCACCGAACGGGAAAAAGAGTTCAGTAAGGATATAGAAAACATGATCATTGAAGCGATGGATCAACCTATGGAAATGGAAATCGAAACTGGTTTGGATTTTCTTTCACCAAATGAAATTCATAAGCAGCCACAATAGAAGATGACAGTGAAGAAGATTGGCACGAACAAAGATACTTAGATCCCAAAGTTGATGAAAATGTATGTACCCAAGATGTAGAAGAATTGAGTTACGAATACAAGACAAGAGCTATAGATTACTGGAGATCTGGGGCAAACGGGAATAGAAAATTATCATCTGTTCAAACGAAATTCCGGAAGGTGAAATCAGTGTCGCAGTTACGCCGGTAGGCCCATAGTATAAATAAAGGTGGCACCTACAAAGAAAAGTTAACAAAAATAGCTCACTACACGTTAAATAATTTTAAAGATGCTTTGGGACAAAAAGCTGCCTGTTCATGATATGGATATTCGACGATGGGTCTTACGTGCACGAGAAATTGTAAAAATGCCAGCCGTAGATTTCAAAGCATCCGCTTCTTAGGTAAGAACATTCGAAAACCAACATCGAATTGTGTCATGGAAGATTACTAAATATGTAACAAAACAACAATTATTAAATACTGATACACTTCAAAACAAAGCTAATGAATTTATAGAAACGGTGAAAGTCAACATAGCCAACGTTGGGGCTGAAAACACATTTAATTCTGATCAAAGTGGATTCAATTTAGAGCTACATACAGGCCGCACATTTGCAAAAGAAGGGCAGAAATCTGTTGAGACAGTAGTGCAATCAAAAACATCTACAACACATAGTTATACTATACAGCTTTTGATTTCTGCGAGTGACAAGCTTTTGGCACCTATGTTGATCGTTTTAATCAACCTACTGTCAAATTTGGACCTCGAGTGGAAAAAACTATGTTCAGAGCCGAAAATATTTTTCTATTGGCTTCGAAATCTGGAAAATTGACGACGAATCATTTCAAGCGTTGGTTCCAAGAAGTATATACCCCCAATACGGGTCCAAAATCGCTAATACTTTTGGATTCTTGGAGCGGTCAATGTCCAACTGCATTAAAAAAATGGATACGCAAGGGAAAGATATTGAAGTTTTAACCATTCCAGCAGGTAAATATATTGCACCAGTTTCATTAGTTCTGTAGACAATTAGTTCACATGATAATTAGTAATTCTTGTAAGTACAACGGGAATGCTGCTGCCCCTTAATGTTTATGGCTTCCGTGTATGGAAAAACTTCGTCAAACACTTTTCTGACGCAGTAATATTATACAACTACGACGTCAATCTGCACTTAAGAGACAATATTGTTAAGTTACAATCTCTTACATACAACCAGTTTTCTTCTCCACGGTTTACAAACCTAGTCAAATATGCGTGGTACAAAAGCGGTTACGAAGAAGAAAGATCACCAAACTTAAAAAATCCGGTAGAATTATGCTTTTCACAAAATGCCCTTACATGCGACATATGCGGCCAAGCACTTGTGCGTTGTGTAAGAAATCTGTTTGTTTCAAACACTTTTATCATGACTATCATTATTGTAATAAGTATAATCCATAAAAAACATAGAGTTGAGACGTTTCCTAAATAATTAAGCGTGAGAACATTTTTCCGATTATATTGTAATCTTCAAAGGCAGTACGTGTCGGGGGAGAATGTCTTCGTAAATATACAAGTGTCCAGGAATCCAGATGCTTTCCGAAGTACGAAATTAGTCCGTGATTGCGAGCCGTACCTGTTCCCATATTAGCGGAGAACTCATGAGTGATTTTTCACCAGTTATTCACGAATTATTGCAATAAACAACACGCCATTTGTTGCTGTACTCATCATTATCATCATGAACGTCTAGTCGTCGAAGAATATAACATTTTTTCCCTTTATACGTTATTTTTATTTCGGCCCATTCACGAGTTATAGAAAGAACAAAGTTTTTAAGGGTGCGTTGACCCCTCAACAGTGGTGTTCCGCTAAAACGAGAAAATTTGTATCGACTATTTTGACTGATTGTACTTTTCTTGTAACCCATTTTTATTTCTACAAATTTTCGTCCATGCCGCACGGTAAGAACTTTGAACGTTTGTTTTTCGAGACGGGAACTGTTGGCGGGGGGGGGGGGGGGGGGGGGGTGGAATGTTACAAATATGCAATTGCGTCATAACACTAACTTATATTGACGTGAATTTAGACCGGAATGCCAAAAGGCTAGCTGATTATACGATGCTCTTGGCTAAAAAATCAAAGGCCAGTTTCAACCCCTCAACTGTGAGATATCGGAAAAAGAAAAAACACGTATCCGCTACTTTTCCATTCTCTACATGTATGCAAATTTACATTCCAATGGATTAGAAATTCTCGTAGATACGGTTGAAAAAATTGCATTTTTGCAATAAACAATATGAAATTTGAATTTTTCTCATATCTCGTACCGTTAAAACATTATCGACGAAAAACACCCAAATTTTCGAGGGTGCGTTTCAACTCTTAAAAGTGGGGTTCCGCAGATATAAAAAAATACGTGTCGCCTATTTTTACCCATTCTATAAGCATGTCAAATTTCATCGAAATCGGAGAGATCGACCTCGCAACTTTTCCTTTTGAGTGGTTGAGATTACTGCTTTCCCGAGAAAATGCTGTTGATTTAATATTTAATTCTTCCATTTTTGTTTTAAGATTTTTGAGCGTTTTGACGAGATTTTCCTTTGTTAAGGGTGAGGTGCCATTTTTCTGAGTTACTAGAGCGAACACGCGTTCTTTGGTTTTCCTGACACGAAGATCTGCCCGATTTCAAAGGTGTTATTTGGAGATAGATTTTTCAACAAGCCCACTTCGATTAGACGCTTGTCGATTTCATTTGAGACTGTGCCATCGGCGCAAATGGAACAAGTGTAGTGATTTTTGGTTATTTCGATGTCCCTTGTTTCAATGACGTTGATGATTTTTTGTTCTTGTTCGTTATTGTTTGATGGTTCGTCGTCGGTAGTGTTTGTTTTGTTATTGTCATCTCTGTTTTCGATTATGGGGGGGGGGGTTACTTTGTGGTGTGGGAGGGGAGCTTTCCATTGTTTGGTGTGAGGATTCGATTCCGGAATTGTTAGTGTTTGTGATGTCGAGGGGAGTGGGTGGGAGCTTTGTCTGGCCAGGGGAGTTTCCGATTGTACTTATTTGCGGGTTACTCCTGGGTGGCTTTTGCCTTTTTTCGTAAGTTGCATGTGTGGGGCACTCGTGTGTACATGGTCGCTTGCATCGGAACAGCAGAAACATTTTTTGGGTTTCCTTGGTCTTGAGGATTTACGAGTCGCTAAGGGTATTGATTTGCCCTGTTTCGTGGTATTTGTTACGCTAGGTGCGTCTTGTCCCGCGTTGGCAGTCGAGGATCTTACAGCTTGGATTTAATGACTTTCGTCCGTCGATTTTCTATCCTCGTTTGGTTAGCCTACGTCTATTGGTTCAGACGTGTGAATGTTCTAGAAATTTTGTTTTTCTTTGGGAGAATGTAATGCATCTTTCGTGGGGGCCTCTTCGCTTGCATTTTCGTAACCATCCGGATGACTGCTAAAAGAAAGAAAATCCTTGAAAGATCGCAGTGATCTTTCAAGGATTTTCTTTTAGTACGACTTGTTGGTGGTGAAGTGGTCTCCGCTGTTTCGTGTGCACGCTTTTCGGGATTTATGGCGACGCTGCTTAGACTGTCGTCATTCGATTCATGCTCCGAAGAAGAGGGGGTCTTAACCCCTTCGCAGTCAGGCGAAAATTAAATTTTCGTGTCACTTTTGTGTTGGAAAAAAATCTTTACAGATTTACCCTAAAATTTCAGTGTGAAGGTTTTTAGGGTCGCTGAATCTGAATCTGAAATCGGATTTCAAAAATTAAAAATGGCGGATCCAATATGGCGGACGCAAATTTGAAAAATGGTTTGATTCCGACGAAAGTGAGTACTTAAGGGTTTTCGAGGTCGTTGAATCCGAATCTGAAATCGGATTTCCAAAATTAAAAATGGCGGATCCAATATGGTGGACGCAAATTTGAAAAATGGTTCGATTCCGACGAAAGTGAGTACCTTAGGGTTTTCGAGGTCGCTGAATCCGAATTTGAAATCAGATTTCCAAAATTCACAATGGCGGATCCAATATGGCAGGAAAGGTTTTCAGATTTAGTATGATTAAGTTGATTTGAATTCGAGCGCCTAAATGCGAGAAATCATTTAACATAATATTAATAATAATCTAAATAATGTAAATATCGAGCGAGAAATTTTTTTGTCTCGTACAGGCTCCTAAATCACGAAAATAAAGACACAACACTCAGACTTGAAATAGACCGGCTTTATTTGGCTTCATACGCGTATTTCCGATCTGTATCAGTTGTAGATTAACTCCATCGCTACCCTTTATCTCATATCTATGCGAGTCCGCTGGCCCTACGCCTGTACACTAGCGTTTCTACAGTATTCCCGCTATGCCTGTGACACGCGGATCGAGCACACCGTTCTAAAGGCATCCATCTATTATACACTTGACTCGCTCTCTTTTGACCTGAAGTCGATCTACGACACGCATCGTCGTTCTCCGTTTATCTCTTCTAAACCATTATTCCTCACGTGGTCATCATTGAAGGATTGGAGGAACCAATTTATTATTTTCCAGGGTATCAAATGAAATGAAAATCGATTTTTCATTCTTTGCTTTGACAGATTATTATATCAGGTTTCTGCGGAAATACACGGTATTGTAAGAAACGGTCAAATTTTTTTTACTGCAATGCCGAGGACACGTTTGGTGTTTACTCGAAAACGGAAAATTGATGAGATACAAATAAATAATTCTGATTCGGATACAGACATTTCTCTGGATAACGATGAATGGTTAATAGGCGAAAGTGACGATGAAGCAAAAGGGCGGATTCAGCGATCCAATAATGAGCCACCGGAAAGTGCTCAAGATGAGCTTTTAGAATCAGAGAATGAATCTAGTGTACTATTATTTGAGCGTTTAGACAAGTTCCGAAAAGATCTGACATGGACTAAACAATCTGAGCAGTCACTATTTGAGCCAATACTTCATCCATTTACTTATTTAAATGCAAGTGTGCAATCTGAAAGTGGTCTCAATAGATACAGCAGTCCAGCCAAAATTTTCAAAAAGTTGCTTTCGGAAGATATGATTGAAATGATTTGTTACGAAACAAATAAGTTTGCTGTAGAGAAAAAAAATGCCTTGAGGCTTACTAACAAGCTGAAGCCGCAATCGAGAATTCTACAGTATACAGAAACAGATCCTGATGAAATATATACATTCCATGCAATAATTATTTTGATGGGAATTATAAAAAAACCATCGTGCGACATGTATTGGGCCAAAGACAAAATGTTAGCAACACACTTTTTCTCTACTGTGATGACATACAATAGATTCCGTCAGCTGCTAACTCTATTACATTTCTCCGAAAATGAGGATGATTCAACAGATAAGCTCAGAAAAATTCGCTCTGTTTACGAACTTCTAGTTGAAAACTTCAAAGCCATTTATAGACCAGGAGAAGACATATCCTACTACATTGACGAATCATTGATACCGTGGAAAGGTCGGCTAAATTTTAGACAATGTAATCGAAATAAACGAGCTCGGTTTGGGATAAAGATATACAAAAATTGCGAGTCGAAAACTGGCTACGTTTATGATCTGAGCATATACACAGGTAAAGAACGTGAAAATCAAAGAACCCGTAAAGGAATAGGCATATCTGGCACAGTAGTAAAAAGATTACTTGGATATCTCGCAGATCAAGGCCGATCACTTTACATTGATAACTGGTATACATCTCCACTTCTGTGTAAATAGCTTGTCGATGAAAAAATGAATGTCTGTGGAACCGTGCGGGAAAATCGTAAGTACATGCCACAGATGAATACAAAAAATCTAAGAGTTGGTGACATGGAAGTTTGGTACACTCCAAAAATGGCTTGTATGGCATGGAAAGACAAAAAAGTTCTTACGATGCTCACAACCATGCACAAACCAGCCGTGACTGTTACGAACAAAATAGATAGGCTCACCAAATAATGTTGCTATTTCTTATAATAACAATATGGGAGGTGTAGATAAAACAGATCAGTCTATTTCTTCTTACGAAACAATTCACAAGACTGTCAAGTAGCATCACAAATTATACTTTCATTTATTCGATACTGCAATTTACAATGCTTTCGTCGTCTATAATCATCTCCGAAATGACTCGAAAAAAATGACTTCTTTACAGTTTCGTCGTGCACTGGCAACAGAGCTGTTAGAAGATCATTGTGATCAACACACATCATCTAAAGAGTATCATTGTAAACCCAAAAATCCTCTGCGCTCGTCACGAAGTCATTATCCATCCTATATTTCAGACGATAAGATAAGAAAGCGTTGCACTGAATGTTATTCAAAAAACCAAAGGAAGGCAACATTCTTTATGTGCAAAGATTGTGGTAACGTTCCACTGTGCGCGGTACCTTGCTTCCAAAAGTACCACGAATAACGGTATGATCAGGTGAAATACCGAAATTCTTTTTTATTTGTTGTCCAAACATAAAATAAAAGATATGAATTAGTGAAAAAAATCCACAAAGAATGGAAAAAAAACAATAGATACAGACAACAAAAAAAAAATAAAATCGAAAAATAAAAAATACAAAAGAAATACAAATTTTTTAAGTTGCAAAAATACAGAAAAAATTGAATACGAGAAATACGAGAAAAAAAATGAAAATATGGATAGTAACAAGAAATTTAAAAACTACAAAAGCACAAAAAAAAATAAAAAATACAAAAAGTACAAAAAAATACAAAATCGGAGTCAATGACCGCCACGTTCTTGATTCGTGGCTCTGGGTTCGGCAGAGAGCGGGATATAAAACCAAAAAAGTATTTTTTTTACATTTGTTACTATGGATAGATTGTCATACATGATTTGCTAAATTTTAATTCATCATATTGTATCCGAGCGTCAGATACTTGAAGTTAGGACTCAAATTCGAAATTCCCGACTATAAACATCCTAAAGATACAAATTTTTGTCGAAATTCAACTACTTGTCGAATTTGCGTCCGCCATATTGGATCCGCCATTTTGAATTTTGGAAATCCGATTTCAAATTCGGTTTCAGCGACCTCAAAAACCATACGGTACCTACTTTCGTCGGAATCGAACCATTTTTCGAATTTGCGTCCGCCATATTGGATCCGCCATTTTGAATTTTGGAAATCTGATTTCAAATTTGGATTTAGCGACCTCAAAAACCCTCAAGCACTCACTTTCGTCGGAATCAAACTATTTTTTGAATTTGCGTTCGCCATATTGGATCCGCCATTTTGAATTTTGAAAATCTGATTTCAAATTCGGATTCAGCGACCTCAAAACCTATGATTTACCAAATTATAGTCAAATCGCTGTAGTAGAAATATGTTTTTTTTTCAAATGCCCACATGACACATGTCATGACACAAAAATGGCCCGACTTTTTTTTGCCCATATGTGTGTCACCGACAGTCAAAGGGTTAAGCGTGCCAGCCTTTCTCACAGCCATGTGGCTTGTGTTCTCCTCGTCTTCTTCTGGTGATGATGAAGATTCCGATTTCGAAGGGTTCCCGAAGGGGAGATATCGACGAGTGTCACTTCTCTTTTTGACTAAGATTTTGCGTTCTTCCCTTCGATATTCTGATGAATGCGATTCATGGTTTTCTAACGCATTCGGTCTTTGATATTCTGATGAGTTTAGTATTTGTTGCGTTGAAGAATTTGATCTTCGATGCGCTGGAGGATTTATTTTTTTATGTTGTTTGATTTATTACGCGGTCTCTTATTTTTGAGATCGCTGATGATCGGTTGATCAGGCCAGTCACCTTGAGTTAGTGAAGATCCTTTGGCGCGCCGGCTTACGAACATTTCTCTTGGAATTGCCGTCCTTGTAAGGTCGCTTGCCTGAGGAGTAGAGATTTTTTGATTTTGGCTTTCCTTGCATCGTTCTGCAACGGGACTCACGTACGTTTCTCCCGGAACTTCCGTATCTGGGAAGTCGGTTGCTTGAGGGATAGGTATTCATTCATTTAGTGGGGAAGCATTCGCGATTCCCTCCTCCGAAGTAGTTTTTGATTTTTTGAGTTTCTTGTTGATGGCGATTGGGTCTGATGATGAATATGTTCTTGCGATACCTGGATTTGGATAAAGGATTTTTCCTCCGTGTGGGGTTTCGCTAGCTCGCCATTTGAATTTTATAGGGAGAGTTATTGGATTTCGAGAAAGCGCATCAGCATTTGTGTTAACTCTTCCTGGTTTGTACTGGATTTTGAAATCGAATTCTTTGAGTCTCTCTCTCCATCTCAGTACACGTGATGTGGGATCATTCATCGAGTTTACCCAGACGAGTGGCCGGTGGTCGGTTAGTAGGGTAAATGGCCTGCCATAAAGATAGGGTCGGAAGGTCTTTAGGGCAAACACCACAGCGACCGCTTCTTTTGTCAGGGTCGGATAATTTCTTTCGGCCTTGTTGAGGAACCCTGTGAAGCAGCTGCCACCATGGGGACTTATCCGACTTTTCCTTGTGAAAGGATTGCACCGACGCGACGGCATAATTGGATGCGTTGGTTGTTACGATGAAAGGTTCCGAGAAATTTGGGTATTGTAGGATGGGCGTTGAGCACAATTTATCGTAGTGTTTCGAATGCCAATCGATGTTGAGATGTCCAATGGAATTTTACGTTTTTGCTAGTGAGATCTGATAGAGGTTTTCCTATTGCTGCAAAATTTTTTATGAAACGCCGATAATATCCGGCTTAACCCAAAAATTCTTTTACGGTTTTCGGGGTGCTTGGTGTATTGAATTCTCTTACGACTTCGATATGTATCGGATCTAGCTTTAGTCCATCTGCGGAGATTTGGTGTCCTAGATATCTTACTTCAGTTCTCAAAAATTCGCATTTATCTGTTTGAAGAGTTAGGTTTGTGTTACGTAATCTTTCTGCGAGTTTTTAAAATTTGTTCTCGTGTTTTTTGATTGAACGTGCGTAGATTACTTTGTATATCATCCAGATATACGAATAAATCGTTTCCCTGTAATCCTTTTAGTACAAGATTTTATGTTTGTCTTTCAGATCCATTTCTATCTGATGAAAACCGGATGTTAGGTCAAAAATGGAAAAGTATTTAGCACCGCCGAGTTGGTTAAGGATGCCTGTCACTAACGGCAGGGGGTAAGCATTTCAAATTGTGACAGTATTAAGTTTTCTGAAAACGATTACGAGTCTCCATCGCTTATTGCTTTTGGTGTCTGCTTTTTTCGGAACTATCCATACTAGGGAATTATACGGTGACTTCGCAGGTTCGATGATATTCAGCTCTAGCAGAGCATTGACCTGTTTCTCTGTTTCCGGCTTTTGGAATGGTGGGTGCCTGTATTGCCTCGTATTGACAGGTCGATCATCGACAGTGGGAATTCGGTGTTTGCATTCGCTTGTTGATCGAAGGCGTTCGCCAGGTAGATGAAAGACGTCGGCGTATTCTTGTACAAGTGTAAATACCGCATTGCGCTCTTCGTCATTAAGGTGATTAAGCCGCAAAAGACTCATTACTCCGTTGGCATGGTTTTCTCGCGTCCGAGGTTTTTCGTGCTATAGGGACTGTGTATTCGCGGGGGCGTCATCCTTTTGATCATTCTCGTTTGTACTCATATCGAAAGGATATAGTGAAATTACGGGAACCTCTACTTTGGCATCTTCGTTCAAGGTATTGATAGCGTACAGGTATGCTTTGCCATTAGTGTTTTTAACCAATGCTTCTCCTGCAAAAATGCCATCTCGGAAGGGGATGCGGGGTTCGTAGCCTGTTTCTAATGGGTTTTCTACCCGAACAAACATGATCGTTTTCTGTCTGGCCCGCAGAAAAAATGATTCTGTGTTTGTGAACGGAATATCCACGTTGTTTACGCGTACGTAACGCTCTTCCCAGTCGATTCTACCTTTGCTTTCTCTGATTGTTTCATGACCGAGAATCGTGTCGAATTCCACGGGGAAGTTATCTGAGACAACATTAAATTTTACGATTGTGAATTGCGATGTTGATTTGTCCGTAAATTTGTGAATTGCGATTTGTCCGAGTGTCTTGGGTCTGTCGATATCGGAAATTCTGTATAATTCGTATATTATTGAGTCGTCTATGAGATTTGGATGAGGAATATTTTCGATTTTGATTAGATTTAGTTGTCGACCTGAGTCTGCGAGAAATAGGGTGTGTGTTTTTCTGAGATCCTCCGATTCAATTGTGATTGTGGGAGAGTGGTAGTTATTTGTTCTTTTGCTCAGATTACAAGTAATCTGAGCACAAGATTTTCTGTTTCGGCAGAACAGGATTTTCTGTTTAGGCACGACAAGGATTTTCTGTTTCGGCTTTAGCTCTGTTGTGTCTGGTGTCCTTGAGTATTTTGGCCTGTCGTGACGCCATGTCGAAGGGTCGTTGATTCGTTTCCCGGCTGTTTTCCGGCTTGAGCTTCGTCTTTTCTACCGTTATTGCACGCTCGTTCACGGCATTGATTAATAGTGTGACCCGGCTTTTTGCAGTAATAGCACGATACACTGTTTTTGTTTATGGTATCTTTTGTTTGATTGTTTTTTACTAAGAGGAAGCAGTCGTTTGTCGTGTGATTTGTTTTTTTGCAATAGCTACAGAATTTGGCTGAGTTTGCGGATTTGTCGTTTTGGTTGTTAGTTTTGTTGAAAGGTTGGATTGGTAGACAGGTCGACTGTGTGTTTTCTGTGTCTGTTGGTTGTAACATTTTCTCGATGTCTGTTGCGTGTTTAAATATGTCCTTGAGTTTTGGGTATCGTTTGCATGCTATGTGAGGACGGTAGGCTGCGTTAAGACCTTTTCTGAATTGAACTGTTGCTATGTCTTCCGCGAAAATTTTAGCTCCTTCGATTGAGCTTAAGTTAGAGGTCTCGATAGTTTGATGGTTAATCTTTTTCAGATGGATGTTCAGTCTGCTGTAGAAACTGAGTACCGTTTCTTTGTCTTTCTGTGTGGTTGCGCTCATGTCATTGATCCAGGTGAGGGGAGGTTTGGAAGGGATGAATTTTAGTTTTAAGATATTAATGAGTTCGTCAATAGTCGTTATGGTGAAACTTTCGAGGCCATCGCAAGCAATTCCCTTGCATTTACGTTTGAGTAATGTTACAATTAGTCGTTCCCCTACGGCTGGTTATAGCCGTTAATAGGAAAGGCGCTTGGTAATAGTAATGCGCATTTGGGGGTGGAATTATTGCGTGTGGTGTGTAGAGTTGACTCTGTTGAGCTGGGAGATGGGCTTCCGAAGTCTCCATTTGGATTGGTGTAGACATTATGAGTTTATGACTTACTCAATGATGATCTTGTAGCTAGCTCGTACCAGTGGTGTTGTTTGGGTGCAGTCAAGTGGTTTCCTCGTAGTTCGTCGAGTCTGGTGTTTTGACCTGAACTGCGGGTGTGCGTAGCTGCCTTGAGTCTGCTCTCCGACCTTGCGTCGGTCGTCGATTTATGGCTCTGCATCTCTTGTGTTGATCTCGATGCGGTGTTGATGTGGAGTACTCGTTTGTTTTACGTGGGGAAGAGTCTTTGATTTTTTTTTATTTTATTTTATTCGATAATTTACCCCGCGTCGGTGATCCGTTTTTTTTTGGCCGGAACCGGATTGATTGTTACCATTTTAATAACTGATAGATTGTCTTTTGCTTTTTCGTTGCCACCAGTTTTATAAACCGATGAATAATTTTGTTTTTCCGCTGCCACCAGTTTTATAAATCGATGGATAATTTTGTTTTTCCGCTGCCACCAGTTTTATAAATCGATGGATAATTTTATTTTCCCGCTGCCACCAGTTTTATAAACCGATGGATAATTTTTGTTTTTCCGCTGCCACCAGTTTTATTGTATATTGAATTGTTACGTCCCGGAGGGAGATTTAGAATGGACTTGCGAAGTTGCCAAGTTAGAGCGCGAAATTTGAATTAAGATTCGCGCAGTAAGTCTTTGATTGGCTTCCACGTGAGTTCCGAACACAATTTAATAACAATTTTGATTTAGAGAAATTTTAGGTGCGACATTCTGGATTGAGAGATGGTTTTGCCCTATGGATTGATCGTTGATTGAATAAAAGTTTTAGACGCATAGATTTGGTCTTAATTCAGATGATTGAGTTTATTAAACTCTTATTCTTACAAACTTATAATTCGGTACAAAAGATACGCGTATAATTTTTCAACGGAAACGGAGATCAAAAGGCTTTAATTTTTGTAAGTCGACTATTCGATTCGCAGATCAAGAACAGAGTGCCTGCTCCTTCGTGAACGGAAAAATTAGGAAGGTTTGATTTTTGGGGAAGGAGCTTTTGGGGGAATGCAATTATGTTGTACGTAGCTTAGAGGTTGGATAATGAGTAATATGAAATTAGGGCGACTTCGGTGTTAGGTTGGCATGACGTGGGAGAGAGATTTTTATTCGCTTATTAATTAGAGCGCTGCTGTGATTGCTGCAGTCGTTCTGTCTCTATCATATATATTTGGGATGTATAGGTTTCTTTATAGGAGCGGATTACGTGATTTGACTCGCACGAGTTTTCTTTGTCGGGTGGATTTGGGTCGTAGGACAAAGAGGAATTGTGGCGAAGTTTGATCTCTGAGTTCCTGTTTAGGCAGTCGCGAGAATATGGTTTCTCTTTTGAGGTGCGAGTGTATTGCGTTTGTCATCGGCTGTGTTTATGAGGGGCAGGCGATGGCGACGCTCTTTGCCTTTGGTCATTTGAGAATGTTGGATAACGCTTGCTTAGGATTGATAATTTATAGTTCGTTGATCGATAAATGGTGATGCTGTTTTGTGCGCATGTAGGTTGGGCGTTCTGAGAAGAATGGGTAAAAAGTGAGGCTGGGACGTAATACTGCGTTATTCGGAATCATATATATATAAGAGCGTCCTGCCAACGCGAGAGACATTATTATTCTCGTCAATTCAGGGTCGTGGACGAGCGTGTCGTTAAAGTATCGTTGCCGAGCTAATTGCATTATTGTCCAGCGTAGTTGTGATCCCGAATATTCATCAAGTCGTCATAAAACTTTCTACAAAAATTAACTACGCACTTTTATCGATGTCTACATCTAGTCGCTATCGTGAAAGAAGAGTCTTCAGTCGGCGCATCATATTACAATCGTTAGAAGAAGACTTCGAGAATAATACACATCAGCAGTTCGTCATACGATTGTAAACAATAAATAAAAATAACTCTTCCAATGGTCTGGGCCAAATCTCAGCCGATTGTCCACAAACGGTTAAGCCAGTGCTGACTCTGACGTTGGTTCTGGCGTTGAGCCAGCGTTGGATCTGTTCTGTACCATCGACATGCTGACGTTTGGGTCAGTCTAGAATATCGAAGCTTGGTATCCACTACTGGGCTAAGTCTCAGCCGATTATCCATAAACGGTTGAGTCAGCGCTGGCTCCGGCGTTGGCCGTGGCATTGAGCCAGCGTTGGGTCTGTTTTGTACCATGGACATGCTAATGTTTGGTCCAGCCTAGAATACCGAAGCTTGGTATCCACTATTGGGCCGAGTCTCAGGCGCTTGTCCATAAACGCTTGAGCCAGCACTGGCTCTGGCATTGTCTCTGGCGTTGAGCCAACATTGGGTCTGTTCTGTTCCATTGATATGCTGACGTTTGGGCCAGTCTAGAATACCGAAGCTTGGTATCCACTACTGGGCCAAGTATCAGACGATTGTCCACAAACGGTTGAGCCAGCGCTTGCTCTTGCGTTAGCTCTGACGTTGAGCCAGCGTTGGGTCTGTTCTGTATCATCAACAAGCTGACGTTTGGGCCAGTCTAGAATACCGAAGCTTGGTATCCACTACTGGGCCGAGTCTCAGCCAATTGTCCACAAACGGTTGAGCCAGCGCTGGGTCTGTTCTGTACCATCGACATGCTGACGTTTGGGTCAGTCTAGAATACCGAAGCTTGGTAGCCACTACCGGGCCAAGTCTTAGCCGGTTGTCCAGAACGGGTTGAGCCAGCGCTGGCGCTGGCGTTGAGACAGCGTTGGGTCTGTTTTGTACCATGGACATGCTAATGTTTGGTCCAGCCTAGAATACTGAAGCTTGGTATCCACTACTGGGCCGAGTCTCAGGCGATTGTCCATAAACGGTTGAGCCAGCACTGGCTCTGGCATTGGCTCTGGCGTTGAGCCAACATTGGGTCTGATCTGTACCATCGACATGCTGACGTTTAGGTCAGTCTAGAATACCGAAGCTTGGTATCCACTACTGGGCTAAGTCTCAGCCGATTATCCATAGACGGTTGAGTCAGCGCTGGCTCCGGCATTGGCTTTGGCGTTGATTCAGCGTTGGGTCTATTCTGTACCATTGACATGCTGACGTTTGGGCCAGTCTAGAATACCGAAGCTTGGTATCCACTACTGGGCCGAGTCTCAGCCAATTGTCCACAAACGGTTGAGCCAGCGCTGGCTCTGGTGTTGAGCCAGCGTTGGGTCTGTTCTGTACCATCGACATGCTGACGTTTGGGTCAGTCTAGAATACCGAAGCTTGGTATCCACTACCGGGCCAAGTCTTAGCCGATTGTCCAGAAATGGTTGAGCCAGCGCTGGCGCTGGCGTTGAGACAGCGTTGGGTCTGTTTTGTACCATGGACATGCTAATGTTTGGTCCAGCCTAGAATACTGAAGCTTGGTATCCACTACTGGGCCGAGTCTCAGGCGATTGTCCATAAACGGTTGAGCCAGCACTGGCTCTGGCATTGGCTCTGGCGTTGAGCCAACATTGGGTCTGATCTGTACCATCGACATGCTGACGTTTAGGTCAGTCTAGAATACCGAAGCTTGGTATCCACTACTGGGCTAAGTCTCAGCCGATTATCCATAGACGGTTGAGTCAGCGCTGGCTCCGGCATTGGCTTTGGCGTTGATCCAGCGTTGGGTCTATTCTGTACCATCGACATGCTGACGTTTGGGCCAGTCTAGAATACCGAAGCTTGGTACCCACTACTGGGCCGAGTCTTAGCCGATTGTCCACAAATGATTGAGCCAGCGTTGGATCTTTTCTGTCCCATTGACATGCTGAGGTTTGTGCCAGTCTAGAATACCGAAGTTTGGTATCCACTACTGGGCCGAGTCTCAGCCTATTGCCCACAAACGGTTGAGCCAGCACTGGCTCTGGTGTTGGCCGTGGCGTAGAGCCGGCGTTGGGTCTGTTCTGTACCATCGACAAGCTGATGTTTGGGCCAGTCTAGAATACCGAAGCTTGGGATCCACTACTGGGCCGAGTCTCAGCCAATTGTCCCCAAACGGTTGAGCCAGCGCTGGCGCTGGTGTTAAGCCAGCGTTGGGTCTGTTCTGTACCATCGACATGCTGACGTTTGGGTCAGTCTAGAATACCGAAGCTTGTTATCCACTACCGGGCCAAGTCTCAGCCGATTCCCCACAAATGGTTGAGCCAGCGCTGGCGCTGGCGTTGAGCCAGCGTTGGGTCTGTTTTGTACCATGTACATGCTAATGTTTGGTCCAGCCTAGAATACTGAAGCTTGGTATCCACTACTGGTCCGAGTCTCAGGCGATTGTCCATAAACGGTTGAGCCAGCACTGGCTCTGGCATTGGCTCTGGCGTTGAGCCAACATTGGGTCTGTTCTGTACCATCGACATGCTGACGTTTGGGCCAGTCTAGAATACCGAAGCTTAGTATCCACTACGGGGCCAAGTATCAGATGATTGTCCACAAACGGATGAGCCAGCACTGGTTCTGGCATTGGCTCTGGCTTTGACCCAGCGGTGGGTCTGTTCTCTACCATTGCCATGCTGACGCTTGGGCCAGTCTAGAATACCGAAGCTTGGTAACCACTACTGGGCCAAGTCTCAGCCGATTGTCCACTAACGACTGAGTATTAGCATTTCTGGGGCCGGGTTGAAATTTCGAAATTTGAATGATTAGAAAGCTCAAATTTCCGAATTTATTAGCTAGTACTCGATACTTCTTGAAATTTATAATTCCAGAATTTTGTAAACAGAATTATCATATAACCGAAAATAATATTACACTAAGGAATTAAATGACAATAATCATGGGACCGACTGATAAAGCGTCGACACGAAAACATAGAACATAAAACAAGTATCAACTTCCCATAATTAGAGAGTCCACAGTTCCGAAAAATTGTAGTGTTAGAAACTCGAGTTCCTGAATGGCGAAGGTTTATAGGGAAAAGTTCTGAAAATAAGAATATCGATAAGAATCTTCGATAGCTAAACATCCTTATATTATATGTTCACCATAAAACGTGAAGGATGGTAAAAACTGTGAATATATTCTACTACGAAAGATGAAAACTCGGAAAGAATACTACTCCGAAAGATCAAAACTCCGAAAGAATTTTACCCGAGACCAAAACTCCGAAAATCCGAACACCGTCAAAACAAGTGGTGGTGCTGCCATCTAAACGTGTTAGGCTCAAATGCAAAACTCAAAAAATCTGAACACCGTCGAAATAATCGACTATGGAAGTTTTTAAAGTTTAAAATTTTTACGTAAAGTTGATGTAGCATAGATGAGAATCATTTTCAATAAATCGACGAATTATTTCAAACATTTTTTAAATTAAGATGTGTGACTGCATGGAGCCTCGGCTCGTGTCGAGTATGTCATGGTCTCGATCCGATTGTGTTTAAGGTTGTAGTCTCGCCACAGTCACGTTGAATAAGTTATTTTCCGTCGAATCGATGAAAGCTTCGAAATACTTCGAAATGTCATCCTTATAATATAGGTTGTACCGGGTATCCGTATAATATAGGTTGTATCGGGATTGCAGTATTGTATCTAGTTCTAGTCTGCTCTAGTCCCTTCGTGGCGCTAGCGTCGTCAGACATTGCTTAATTTAAATCGCTATATCTCTGAAACTAGATGATCAAAATTCATGATTTTTTTGCACTTCGTCATATGTTCCTCTGTAATGGGAAATTAAAAAAAATATATAGAAAAGTTTCGAAGTTATTGCGTGAAATGTGAAATTTTCCACCGCTCTCCATAAGAACACGTGTAAAACCATGAAATCTTTAATTGTCTATATCTCGAAAACGGATCGGTGAATCGTTTTGAAAATTTTCAGGTAATCATTAAACAGTATCCTGAATGAGTTAAGCCCTGGTAGAAACCTTTAAATATTTTCCGATTATAGGAAGTCTTTACGATATATTTTTTTCTTTATTTGTCACAAGTTGATCGGATGTCTCGCAAGAAATATAAAATAAAATAAAAAATGGACCACCGTAATACACATATATACATATATAAATTAATGGTGACGTAAAATCATTATTTTTATTCAAGTTTTTATTGATACAGTTAACGAAAATCACTTATAAACTAATTGTCTTGAGACTCTACCGAGTCTACTGACACAATCTCATAAATACCATTCAAAATTGTATGGGAAGGTTTAGAAATAATCAGGATGCATCCCGCGATACCACATGCACACCCAAGGTGCGCCGCGCCCTCACCACTATTCCACGCACCTCACCATTCCACACGCATACCTGAGATGCCGCGCGCCCATACCAGTATTCCACGCACCCTACGATTTCATACGCACATCTAAGGTGCCTAGTGCTCACACGAGTATTGCACGCACCCCACTATTCCACACGCACATCCACGATGCCCCGCGCCCATACCAGTAATCCACGCACTCACGGTCCCACACGCACATGTAGGGTGCCCATTGCTCACACGAGTATTGCACGCATCCCACTATTCCACACGCACACCCAAGGTGCTCAGCGCCCACACCAGTGTTCCACCCAGCCCACTATTCCACACGCCCACCCGAGGTGTCCTGCGTCTACAGCAGTGTTCCACGCACCCCACGAGTCCACGCACACATCCGACATGCCCCGCGCCCACATCACTATTCCACGCACCCCACGATTCCACACGCACATCCGAGGTGCCTTCTACCTACACCAGTGTTCCACGCAGTCCACGATTCCACACGTACACCCGAGGTGCTCTGCGCCCACAGCAGTGTTCCACGCACCCCACTATTCCACACGCACATCCTGACCTCTAGTTTCCTATTTCTCCTTCCCTACCTTCTCTTTCCTACATTCCTCACCTGTATCTTTGCCACCTCCTTTGCTAACCCCTCCCCTAATCCTCCTTTTATTATTACGTTTCTTCTTCTTTCCTCCCTTTCCTTTATCTCGCATTTCCTCTCCATTTGCCATAGTTTTCACTCGATGTAAAAACATGGAGTAAAAACTAAGGGCAAATGGAGAGGAAATGGCTCCCCTTCCCTCTCCGACCCTCTGCGACCTCGAAAATAAGAAAGTAAATAGAATAATCGATACCAAACATTGGGTACTCGATTGTACTATTTTGCCTGTTAATAGGTTATGATATAAATGATGTCTGTCGGCTAATCTGGTAAGACAATGTCCTGATGTTTGTGATTCTTTTGAGCTTTATAATTTATATTCCTGTGAAATGAGTACAACCAGAAACGAAGTACGCAATTAAAGATTATCAACCTTCGTTTGAATAATGTCGTCTGCATCCACACCTCGAAAAGCGTGGGCAAAAGCACATAATTCACCAGACTAAAAGCTTGGTAAATACGTGCTCTCGGCTGCATAATGCGTGCATACGACACACTCAAAATCGGATTGGCTAATCAAAAATCGCTGTATTTTTATTTGTAGCTTCATTCCGCTGCCAAATATTTATTCATGAAATCTTAGCCTGCTATCGCGTCATGAACAAAGAATATACGTGACTCAGATTTAAATCCATCTATCGAACAATGTCGTCGGCATCCACACCTCGAAAAGTATGGGCAAAAGCACACAATTCACTAAGCTAAAAGCTAGGTGAACACGTGCTGTCGGCGACGTAATGCATGCATACGACACACTCGAAATTGGGTTGGCTAATCAAAAGTTGCTGTATTTCTTTATGTTTATAACTCGAATAAAACTTGAGGTATCGATTTGAAAATTTGCACACAATTAGAGCAACCGGCCTTCTATGCTTGATGCGATTTTTGTGTGTTGATAGGTAAATTATTTGAATACTTTTGTACATTTTAAGAAGACGTGGTAATTTATCCTTACAGTTACAGGACAGTAGCCTGTCCGCTCAAAAGAACAACAAACGTCCGAATCGAACATCTCAATACAATATTACCCAATACAAACTTGTCTTATTTTAGTATTTTTTGTTCACGGTTTAACGATTTCCTTGCGTTTTTTACAAATATAAGCAATTTTTTAATAATATTTTGCCGTTATGTTTAGTTTGTTTTTGTTTGCTGTAAAAAAGTTGACTGTATTTTATTTATTTATTCTATTACTTTATTTGTATTACTGTATTACTTTTTTAGTTCAGATAAAAAAATAAATTATAGTGAACATATTTCATTCACAACATACGCCTGTAGTAACAATACCGAAGATGCACAATATATTCACACAGTTATTCAATATAAATATAATATTTTAGATGACGGAGTTTGGTCAAGTCGATTTGTTCTCGACAAAAAGTAACATGAATTTAAATTTGCCAGCTACATATATTTTACAGACCGTTAGTTATAAATTGAACTCGCCAAATGAAATGTTTATGAAATGCATGGATTATAGAGAGAAAAAATATACTTTTTGCGTTGAACTAACAATCGATAAAAGGATTAAGAAGAAAAAATCTAACGAATCAAATTATTACGGGAATCTATTTTTCACCTTCGACAAACATGTAATGTTACCTTGTGTATTCTCTTCCTCTTCTTCGCTCGTCTCTTGTGCCCGTAAGTCTATGCCTCGACGTCACCGATCTGCGCCTTCATTTGACGTCTTCGTTTTTTTCGGAGATTTTTTTTCGACTTTTTGACAGTGTAAAAAATTAATATGTTAAAAATTATTCTCAGCAGCCTTATTCTGTTACAATAACTGGTATAAGAGACAGTGCGAGTTCCTTCGATATTCAAAATATAACAATTTTCTAGTTTTTGGATACGAAGTTAATATTGCATTTATTACCGCGATTGGTTCCTCCTGAAGCCTCCGGAAAGCTGACGGAAGGTGAAGGTGGAGATGGGATGCCATCCAATGAAACATCATCAGCAGCTTCGGGCAAGTCCGTTTGGATATTAAATTGATGTGCTTCGAATAATTAAATAAAAAAGTGAAATAATCAATTTTTTTTTTAAATCAAGTTTTTTTCGTTGCAAGGAATAAATTAATAAAAAATAAATAAAAAATAAATAATTTTAAAAAATTTAGAAAATAAAAAAGGACTTCCGGTTGGAACATTGCACGAAGCGTTGAGTGTCTGTTGATGCGAGTTGTGGAGGCGAAAATAGCGAGTGCAAAGACAACAAAGAAAGTGTAGACAGTGTGAAAGTCTCGTGATAGGTGAGAGGGAAGTCGGTGAGTGTTGGTGAGCAAGGAAATAATGAAATAGAGCACTTCGAGAAGAAAACAGATCGCTGACGAGAATGAGGTTAGGAAGTGAGGAGGACGAGAGAGCGAGAGAGATGGCAGAAAGCGGAAATGACGGGGGCAACGGCAGCGACAACAGCAGGCGACGGCAGGAGATCGAGGCAGGAGGAGAGGTATACCTTATCGACCAAGAGGACGAGATCGCCGTAGGCAAGGACGAGGCCTACCATATCGATGCGATATGCGAGACGCCGACGAAGTATATGCACCCGACTGAGATAGGCATGCAATCACTGAGAGCTGAGTCGGAAGAAGCCAAAGATACGACCGGCGAAATACAGGAAACAGGAAGAAGGAGGAGTGGTAGGCCGAGAGGGGCGCTCGGTGTCAGATGAAGAAAGATCCAGTGCGTAAGATCGCTAATGGACTGCTGGGGCGCAGGGAAATGAAAAAGCGGAAGCAAAGTCAAATCAAGCGACGAAAGACACGCGGGAGAGGAAGAGAGAGAGGGTGGAAGGAGAGATCGTACGGGTAAGAAAGAAAGTCCCGGCTGGAAGAAAGAACTGTTAGAAAAAATTGAAAAAATAGGGAATAAGTGGGCGATGGATTGGGAGAAGGAGTTGGAATCCAAAATAAAGAGAATAGTGAGCACGGCGGCAGAAGACACGACGAGAAAACTGGAGGGGAGACCAGGGCAGAAATAAAAAAGAGAGAGAGAGAGAGAAGAAAAGGAACGTGACAAAATTCCGAGACAAAAGGTGGAAGAAATGCTCATGGGGGAACAGGAGAGATGGCGGGAAAGATTCGAACAGCAAGAGGCCACAATACAGCGATTGCAACGGGAAAACGAGGAATTATACAGAAGACTGGAAAAAACAAGACAGACGAAGACGCAAGTAGCGGAAAAAAGGGGAGAACAGCGAATCAGCGGAAACCAACGGGTTCTGGACGAAAATAAGAATGAGGCATAAGTCGGGTATCGAGAGATCGGGGGGACAACGAAGGATCAAGAGCTTATTGATGAGGAACGAGCAAGAGGAGAAGGGTGGGTGGAAGTAAGCAGAAGGAAGAAAACTACAGCTCAGGAGATAGGCGAACGTATAAGGAGATTGGTTAAGAAGAAGCCGAAACGCCAAAGTTATCGAGAATGGCAAGAAGAATGGCGGGAGCGGAGAGACAGAAAAAAGAACATCATTATACAGGAGGTGCGAACATCGGAACACGGCACGGAATGGGATATCGAGAGGGTCGTATGGGAAAGAACAGGAATAAAACCATCTTTCCGGAGATGGAAGGAAACAAGCGACGGAATAGTAGTCGAAACAAGAGACATGGAAAATAAGGTGAAGATAATGAAAGCGGCAAGAAGGAGAGCGACTGGACGGCGGACGATGTGGTAGGATCCTACCTATAGAGAGTGGGAGATCCAGAAATGGATAGAGGAGTACGCAGAGATCATGAGAAAACAAGGAAAGGAGCCAAGAGTCGGGTATCTGAAGATAGAGCTGGGAGGAAGATGGAAAACGTGGAACGAGCGACTAGGGGACTTGGCGGACGCGGGCGGATGCGAAGAAAACAGGCGAGAAAAAAAGGAATGGCAGCGGGGTTTCAACAGAAGGATCAGCGACGGACGAGTCAGCAGTACCACGGCAGGTACGAGTGGTAACATGGAACGTGGCGGGTATGAGAGCGATGACGGAGGCCTGGGATTGGGTAAGCCAGCACGACATCATAGTTGTCCAGGAAACGTGGATGGAGGAAAGCGAGGCCGAAAGGCAGAAAGATAAGTTGGACGGGAATTTTGTGTGGACCATCAAAGCGGCAATAAGAGAAAAGAGAAGGGGAAGGGCGAACGGAGGACATCTAGTAGGGGTCAGAAAAAAGATACTGGGGAATGATAAAATAGCGGTATGGAAGGGGGGGGTCTGATTATAAGGGGAATACAATTGGAAAGAAATCGTCAGGAGATAGGGACTTTAATAAGTATATATTGAAACGTTTTACGTTTTCGCGGGGTTTCTCGATCCTTTTTCTCCCGGTAGCGCAAGGAGCGAGGAACCGGAGGCAAAAAGATTGCCGATGGAGGAGGATGGGGTTCCCGAAGTGGACTCGATATGGACGTAGGCGTGATCGGCTTACCGTGGTCGTTCAATGATTCAGAGATGAATTTATTTAATGGTTTTGTGGGGATGCCTCAGGAATCCGGGGCTCTCGCGAGTCGCCCGTATCAATCCTTCATCATCGGCATTCAAAAATGGTTGATTGATTGATGACGGGTCGAATTTAGTATAGCCAAAGACAAGATGTTAGTAAATGTTAGAACGAGAAGATACGGGTGTTAGGTGGACGTGCAGACGTTAAAAAGAGCTCGAAATTAGTCGCCGATGTCGCGGCACGGGATAGGGAAACAGGAGTATCGAGTAGGTATTATGCTCGAACGAGGCGACGAGGTGTTGTTGGTCGCATTCTCACTCTCTCTCTCTCTCTGGCTCTTGTTTCGCGTGTCTTTCCGTGTCCCGGCCCGTTGCACGGTAGCGCCCGTGCTCCTACCGATCGCTGCAAAGAAAACGAAGTTTTCTACAGCTCTTGCCTACTGGGCTCTCGTAAGAGATATTCCGAGGTTTTAAGGTGGCGGGCCTTGATATGTCAAGGAGGCTAAGGGAACGCCACTTCTCTTAGCCGATGAGCTGGAGAAGCCAGCTGTGAATGATAAAGTGTACGACGCGTTTCTTGGGTCGATGCCTTTATGACGGGACCGGCCGTTAGGGCCAGTTGACCTCCTCGAAGTCAGTCGAGGAGGACGAAAGACTGGAGACGCCAGTCAGTTAAAAACATCCCTCGCGGCATATCGTGCTGATCGATACTCGGACCGCATCCTCGCGGCATATCGTACAGGGCGATATTCGGACCGCGTTCTTCGCGTAGGTCGCATTCGTAGATCTCGTCCTGGATTGAGATCGACGGGCCCTGTGGACCGACGATCTTCAGGTGTACGTTGTGTCTATTCCCTATCTGACAATCACCACATTGCTCCTCTCCTCAAGGTCAGATTTCCAGCGCAATGCTGGGGCTTCCCAAGAGGATGAGAGTACCTACCCATGAAGCTGGGATGAGTTTAGGATGGAGCCTTGGCTCACGGAGCTAAACTCTCCTGAAGGAGACCCACGGAGTCGGGTATCCCATGGTGACTCAAACGTTGTGATTGTGAATTTGCTGAGTGACCCTCCGTCGCTCGGGTGACCCCTTAAATAGCCTCAGGCGTGCTAGGAGAAGTTCCCTTTCCTGACAGCGCTTTGGGCATTCTGGCTGGGGGAGCCTCTCGTTGGGGGTCGCCTAGATGGTGGGGTGACCGCTCGGAACGATATTGTAAAATTCAATTAGTTATTGTTGCTCTTCGGTGAAAAATGATGAAAGATCTGTTCGGCTCGGGTATCCGGATTCCAGGCGCTTCGAGAAGGTGTTTCCTTGTTACCGCGCGCGGCTGAGATTACGCGCGGTGGCTCGTTGATAAGGGGCGGACCGTTTAGCGTGTCTCGGTGTCGACGCCTCGAGGGGCGGTCCTACTAACGCGACTCTTGCGAGCCGGCCCTTCTTTTCTCGCAAGATTCTCCGCCCCTACCGGCCAAATGACCCGAGGTTTCGGCAGCGAGATTTACCTCTTTTGGTCTTCTGGGTCACGGGAGCTTGCCTCGGTCAGCGAACCGTTACAATATAATAAAAACCTAAAGGTTTTGGAAGGAGAACTGGAAACAATAATGGAGGAATCTGACGAAAAGGGGGAGGCGGTGGTGATAATGGGGGATTTTAATGCCAGAATTGGAAACCAACAAGCGGGAATAGCAGGTAGGGAAGGACAAGAAGCTGAGAGAGTATCGAAAGACAAAATAGAGAATACAGAGGGGAAGAGAATGCTGGAAATGTGCGCGAAAAATGGATTGATAGTGGCAAATGGAAGATGGGAAGGGGATAGGCAGGGAAACCTGACCTTTATAGGGAGTCAAGGGGAGGGAGGTTCGGTAATAGATTACGTACTAGTAAACAGCCAGGCAGAGGAAATGATGAGGAGAATAGAAATTCAGGAGAGGACGGAATCGGATCACCTGCCGATAGTAGTGACTATGGAGAGAAGCGCGTGGAATGGGGAAGAGGAGAGGCGAGGTAAACCTGTTCAAGCAAAGCAGGGTAGGGGAGAGAAAATAATAAACTGGAAGCAAGAGAAAGCTGAAGAGTACGAGGGTAGCTCCATCGCAATTTGGAAGACGAGAGAGAAGAAGTGCGAAGTGCTAGACAGGTGGGACATGTTGGTGCACACAATGAAGGAAGCTGCACACGAGGCGCAGATGATAAGATGGGTGGGAGAAAACACGGCAAAAGAAAAGAGGATAAGCGGAAGGATAAGGGAACAAAAACGAATAGTAGGGAAGCGATTGAAAGATTTTCTCGAAACAACAGGAGCAGACGAGAAAGAGAGATTAAGGGAGGCAAGGAGAGAGCTAAAGAAAAAAAGGAAAGAGGAGACCGAAGAACAATGGAAGGAACGATGGGAGAGTGTGTCAGTCCAGAAACACCACGGATCTATGGAAAGGGTTGAGGCCCTTCAGTCTCAGGAAATTGAAGAACAACAGCGGCCAAATAGGGGAAAAGGAATGGTCCCAACATTTCAGGTGACTACTGGGAGGGAGGGACGAAACCAAGGATGCCGAAGCAGGCATAGAAAAGGTGGACAGGGAAAGCAGGGCGAATGAAGATACCAAGTACACCAACTGTACCAACGAGGACGGGGAGAGAGATATAACGGAAGAAATAGCAAATCGAGAAATAAATAAGGAAGAGTTGGAAAAGGAACTAAGGAGGATGAAGAAGGGGAAGGCGGCAGGACAAGACGGATTGGTAATAGAGTTCTTTCAGGGGCTACCAAAGGAGGGGAGAGAGAAGCTGGTCGACATTTTGCACAATTTATGGAAAAAGGGGAAGGTGGCAAGAGGGTGGGAAATCAGGAGGATATATCCGATCCTCAAGGCTGCTGAGGCATCGAAGGTCAAAAACTATAGAGGAATAACACTGATGGACGCGGGATATAAACTTCTCACTAGAATTCTGAACAATAGACTAAGATGTATACTGGAAGCGAAACATCGGCTGGGAGAAAGACAAGCGGGATTCAGGGCTGGCCGGGGAACGCGAGGCCATATCTTCGTGCTAAATACGCTGATCAACAACAGGCTGAAGAGAAGGGGTGGCAAACTCTACACTGCGTTTATAGACTTCAGGACCGCTTTTGACTCCGTGGATAGAGAAGGAATGATAAGAAAACTGGAGGGTGCGGGAATACGAGGAAGATTGCCTAGAAATGATCAAGAAAATCTACGAGAATACACAGAACGAAATAATAACAGTGGAAGGAGTGACCAGGAAATTTGGAACGACAAGAGGAGTCCGGCAGGGGTACATATTGAGCCCCACCTTGTTTAACGTGTTCATCGAGGATATGGAGACGGGATAGAAAAGAAGAAGAGAGGGAGGCTCAGTTATAGGAGGAGAGAAAATTTACGCCCTGAAGTACGCGGACGACGTGGCGCTGGTGGCGGACGCGGGAGAGGGGCTAAGGAGCATGCTCAAGGATTTGGAGAAGTTCGTGGAAAGGAACAAACTGGAGGTTAATATGGAAAAAACCAAAGTGGTGATTTTCAAAAAAGGGGGAAGACAGAAGGAGAGGGGATGGGATCTAAATGGAAAGAAAGTAGAGGTGGTGAACGAGTACAAGGACCTGGGAGTTCACTTCTCGACCGGAAATACGTTTGAAAAACATATAAGGATGGTAGAGAGCAAAATAAAGAAGGCAGCAAATGCAGCATGGGGCATCGCGAAAAGAGCAAGAATCGGCCGGCTGACGAACAGACTGAGGATAGCGGACGCGATAGCGAGGAGCGGATTGTTGTATGGAGTGGTAGTGAGGGGGTGGAAAAGAAGAGAGAGAGTGGAGAGGGCCCAGGCTCGGTACACAAAGATGGCAATGGGGTTGAGGAGAAATACGCCAGAGTACATCTGGAAAATGGAGGCGGGGTGCAAGGGAATCGACATAGTTATGGTAAAGCGGGCAGCAGAATACATAGGCAAGATCTTGGGAATGGAGGAAGGACGATGGCCGAAAAAGTGCCTGTTGGAGGAGTCGAGGGGGCTGATGAATGGTGATGGAAGCAAATGGGGGAAAGAAATGAAGGCGGCAATGGGCCAAGCGGGAGAGGGGCAGATAGGGGAGACGATAAGAAGAGGAAACGTGGAAGAATGGGAAATGAAGGCAGGGAGAGCGGTGCAGAAGCTGATTGACCAGGAGATACAGAAGATGTGGGCAAAAATATAGAAGTCTAAATTTTGTAAGGCGTATAGGGAGAGGAAAAAGGAGGTCGGAATGGAGGAATATTGGGACAAAGGGACAACAAGCGGATAAATTAGGGAAACCTGGGCAAAGATGAGGTGCGGAAGCGTGGGAAGTGAGGCGGAAAAAGGGTTTAGAGAAACGGGGTGCAGAGTATGCGGGAAATCGGAGGAAACACTAGCGCACATTTTGAAATGCAACGAAGCTAGGATACAGATAGATACAGAAGCCTTAAGAAATCTCGAGGAGTGGGAGAGACAACAAATGGAAAAACCAGATGGCGGGTGGAGGAAGGCTCTAGAGGGAAAGGAGATAGTGGAGAAAATATGCGAAATAGTAAGACAATTTGAAAAAATCGCGAAGAAAAAGGAGATGGAGAAGTAGGGCAAGGTAAACGAGAGACCTTCAAAAAGAAAAATAGCAATAAGCATAAGCAATCGTAATCACAATAGTTAATGTAAAAGACGTTTTATACGAATGTAAATAGAGCCGGAAGGAGGGAGACAAAGTGCGCACGAAACATGTAGTATATATTAAGTGAAGCTGTATGTAAAGACGGGAGAGATTGTAAAAACCCGCAAGGGTTTTACAATAAATTCCGCACGGAATAAAGTTACTACTACTACTACTAGAAAATAAAAGATAAATAATAAAAAAATATTTAGAAAATAAAAAATAAATAAATCAAAAATAAATAATTAAATAAATAAATATATAATGAAATAAATAAATAAATAAATACGAAATTACATTTCGCATTTTGGATTTTCCAATTATTTGCCAAATTACCCCAAATTAAGAGAAAAATCCAAAATACGCCATTTTTTACACTTTCTTGAATCAATTTTATGTATTAAAAATATGGATAAAAAAATTACATACATTTCGCCGAATTTAGCTCTTTTGCTAACTTTAAAGATCCTCCCGTCTTTAATTAGCTGGTTGCGTAAAGTTTCACTCTTCCTGTATGGAGAGCTGCCATTGCGTAGCACACCACACAAGAAAACCGAACAGGATAAATAAAGAAATCCACTAACTGCGGAATACAAGAATAATTGATTCTGTATCAAGAAATTTCGAAAATAATTGATTGATATTTTCAAGAAACTGCCACGACTGTCGGTGAAAAACTTGGATAACATAAACAGCCCGTGACAACCGACATGGAAATAAAATATATGTAAAAATATATTTTTCGATATATTAAAAATAGATGTAAAATATATTTCTGATATATATTATATATCTTAGATATATATTAGATACATGCAATATATACGGGAAATGCTTTAAAAATATATTCGCGATATCCAACTTTTCGTCAAAAAATACATTTTCAGAATGTATAGAGAATATATGTTGGATATGCGATTACATATATTCAAACTATATTTGAAATATACTTTAAATATATTCAAACTGCATCTAAAATGTACACGAAATATATTCATATTATATTTCAAATATCATTGAAATATATTTAAAGTGTATTCAAGATATACTTGAAATATACTTAGATTATGCTTAAAATATACTTTGAATGTCTTTAAACTACATCTAAAATGTATACGAAATATATTCATACTACGTTTAAAAATATTATTGAAATATATTCAAAGTATATTTCAAATATACTCGTAATATATCTGAAGTGTATACGGAATACATTTAAAATAAGTGCATTTTTGGCATATTTTAAGATATTTATAACATCTATATAAAATAAATTTTATAAATATCTGCAGGAATCAAACAGATATTACAGAAAAATTTACAACGAATAATTATGAGGTGCGATCCTATTTATTTATGTTAATTACACGAAAGTCAAGAAACGATCCAATTATTATGTACGCTTTGTTGACGGTGAAACCTTCGAAATCGAATTCTTTTACGTTGTCACGATGACGTATTTCCTGTTATGCTCTCGGTAAATATTTTTAAAAAATATGGCCGTCGACTAATCATGGGCAGGAGATGACAGCACCTATTAAAAAAAAGTAGGATGCATGTAATCTTAAAGTACAAATGTAATTTTAAACTACAAATTAAACGTGAATATAAATAATTAAATCAAACCAAATCGAACGACGTTTTTCAATGAATAGTTGGTTCGTTGAGTCCTTCGACAAATCCTTTTTATAAATTGTCCGACAAATCCAAGCGATATCACTTCGTTTTTCAATAAATTCGACAACTATGGTTCGCTCGTTGGTCAAATTGCTCTTTCGATTATTTATTCCATCGGAAATGTGGTTGATGTCAAGTCTCTTGACAGATGACGAAACATACAAAACCGAGATATGAAAATAGCTGCATATGCTGATATGAAAGTATCTACAATCATGGTTAGATTTTTGACGTTCTGACTATGAGCAGAGTATGCTATGGAATAACCAGAGATTAGTAGGGAGATGTACAACGCTCCCGTTTTCGGCGTGCCTCGGGAATGGCGCTAAATTGCGGCGGCGAGTTCGGGAATATAATTTTGTGATCATTGCCTCTGTCGAGGTTGCAGATTCCCTTGTAGCCACGCGAGTCGTGATCACCGCTCAAGTCGGTATCGCAGCCAGCGTGAACACGAATTGGTAGCTCGGTGGGGGAAAAGTCTCCGCCCCTCGCAAATCGTGCTTACTCGACAGGCGAACGGAGCGAGGTTTTCCTTCCGAGCGAGCTCGATATATTTGTGTGGCCGTAATGCGGATTACAATATGCACTAAATGAATTTCAAAATGAAAAACATTTATCGAGATCATTGTTTTCTCTCGGTTGCCTATTTATGCCGAGAATGCAAGTTAAAAAAATTAACGACGAAACGCGTTGAAAAATAAAACGCCGAAACGACCGTGGAAAGTTCAAAGAGAAATCTTGAGCCTTTGCCGCGGTCGTTTCGGCGGTTTTTTTTTCAACACTAAACATTATAGATAAGCATGTATCATAAATGTTTCTCTATCCTCAATGCGTGTCGTGGCTGAGTCGGCAGCCTGACGGATTAACAATGCTTGCGGTCCCGGTACGATCCCCGGTGAACCGATTTTTTATCTATTTTTTTTCCTTCATTTTATATTTAAAAAAATTCGAACTTCCTCTCGCTTTAGCTACTCTCGCCTGTTCAGGCATTATTCATGATATTTAATTCATATATATTTAATTTAAAAAAAAACATTGGCTGCTACCGGGGATCGAACCCGCGTCGTCCGTACTCAGAGCCCGCATGCTAATATCTCAGCCGCGAGGCTCTTGTGACTGCAAAGCTGCCTTAGTTATACACACTTATCCAATGTGAAATGTGTTGAAAAAAATGCCGAAACGGTCGAGAAAGACTGAAAGTTCACTTTCTCAAAGTTTCCGTATCTCGATCGTTTCGGCATTTTTTTTTCAACACATGTCACATTGGATAAATGTGTATACCTGAGGCAGCCTTACAGTCACAAGAGCCTCGCGGCTGAGATATCAGCGTGCGGGCTCTGAGTACAAACGACGCGGGTTCGATCCCCGGAGTTAGCCAATGTCTTCTTTTTTTATTAAACATATATGAATTAAATATCATCAATAATGCCTGGACAGGCGAGAGTAGCTAAAGCGAGAGAATGTTGGAAATTTTTTGAATATACAATGAAGAAAAAAAAATAGATAAAAAATCGATTCACCGGGGATCGAACCCGGACCGCAAGCATTGTTAATCCGTCAGGCTGCCGACTCAGCCACGACGCTCATTGAGGATAGAGAAACATTTATGATACACGCTTATCTATGTTTAGTGTTGAAAAAAAAACCGCCGAAACGACCGCGGCAAAGGCTCAAGATTTCTCTTTGAACCTTTCACGGTCGTTTCGGCGTTTTATTTTTCAACGCGTTTCGTCGTTAATTTTTTTAACGCGCATTCTCGGCATAAACAGGCAACCGAGAGAAAACAATGATCTCGATAAATGTTTTTCACTTTGAAATTCATTTAATGCATATTCTAATCCGCAGTACGGTCACACAAATATATCGAGCTCGATCGGACGGAAAACCTCGCTCCGTTCGCCTGTCGAGTAAGCACGATTTGCGAGGGGCGGAGACTTTTCCCCCACCGAGCCACCCATTCGTGTTCACGCTGACTGCGATACCGACTTCAGCGGTGATCACGACTCGCGCGGCTACAAGGGAATCTGCAACCTCGGCAGAGGCGATAATCACAAAATTATATTCCCGAACTCGCCGCCGCGATTTAGCGCCATTCCTGAGGGACGCCGAAAACGGGAGCGTTGTACATCTCCCTACTAATCTCTGGAATAACAGCTATGAATGTATCCTTATAGCGACTATTTGATATTCTAAAATCCAAATTTTCCAAACTAAACATTTGAGTGCCAAAATGTGTGCCAAATTTCATTATTTAATTCTAATATGCTCTAATATTATAATTATAATTATAAAAATATTAGATATTATAATCGGATTTCACATTCAAAATATATAAAACATAAATTGGTAATACATTTTCGATAAATTTTATATATATCATAAATGTATTTTTCTATATAGGTCAGCATATTGTCTCGGGTATATTTCCCAATATATAAAACGTACATTAGTGATGCATTTTCGATAAGTTTTATATATATCTGATATGTATTTTGTTATATACGTCAGTATATTTTCTCCAGTATATTCCCCAATATATAAAACATACATTGAGTTTGTATGCCTGATATGTTTAAGATATATCTTAAATGTATTTATATTTATATATCGCACAGGTTTTGACTTATATCCAAAAATATAATTGACATATCCACTTTTTCGTACAAAATATATTTTATATACGTTTTATATATCTTTCGATATATTTTTTATATATTTTATTTCCATGTGGGAACGTTCCTTCACAACGTGCGCTTTCTATTTTTGTATCATTTCCGTCATCCAATGAAATTTCAGCGTTGTTTGACAGCTTGGCTTTCTTGTCGTGTAGATGGTCATTTTCAGCTCGATGGTACATATGCGTTGTAGTAGTGGTGCTGTCATCTTAACGCGTTAGGCTACCTAGCTTTATGTGTGAGTTTTCGGAATTTTGAACGTTCTGAACGTTCTTTGTCGGAATTTTACACTATCTAAACTTCAATTTTCGCAAACTTGGATGATCGAAGCTATGATTTCCAGAGTCTAAAACTTTCGTGAACCTGACGAATCTCTTATTAGCTTTTATTATATTTAAACTTCCTGATATAGCTAATTTTCTATGATAAAAATTTCGTAATTTTGTGGTATGCTTAAGGCCGGATCCTGAATTAGAAGGTCCAAAAAATCGATTTTTTTTTTATTGTTTAAATCTATTCCTGATGTATCTAAGAATGTCTAGACAAAGTTTTATAGCCCAATTCGAAATATTTCCAAAGATACAGCACTGAACGTAGTGGAGTGTCGAGCAGGTATACGGGCGCTCGGGCAGTTAGGGCGCCCGTTTTCTCGAGCTTTCGATTTTACGATTTTTCTAATTTGGCGTAGCTGATTACAAAAAAACCAGAAGTCCAATCGAAACAAACCAAAGCTTGTTCGCTTCAGTATCGTTTTCTTTTCTATTTGAACTAAAAACATTGTCGAAAAAAAAATTCTTAACAATTTTTTTAGCAAGTTGAAATAATTTTTTTTTTTCACAAAAAGCACATTTTCTACTTCAAACCCGAAAAAACATTCAAATTTCAAATTTTTTTTCGTTTTTTTAAGTTCACATAGAAGAAAAATATGTCACAATTAAAATGGTTTTTGTTTTTTTCGTTTCAGATGAAAATTACGAGCTCCATTTGTCACGCCGCATGGAAACGGCAGTGGCACGAATGTGCATAAAAATCGGTTGCCTGTTGATATTTTTCTTTAAAAAAAATTGTTTTCTTATGTTCAGACATGTAATAAAATAATCTGAAAATTTCGCTAAACTTGCTTTTTTTTTTACCCGAAAAAAATTCCTCAAAATATCGATTTTTCGAACCGGCTAATTCAGGATCCCGCCTTAATATTACATATTCGGAGTTTTGTATTTCGTATTACTGGTCGTTCAAATAAAGGGTTGATCTTCTTCATACTATTTCTGAAAATTATCTCGTATAAGAAATCATATTTGTATCCTTTTTCTATCGTTACTTATACCGTTCTACATCATTTACAGTAAACTGTGTAGACTTTCGCTGGCATGATCTTTACGAAACCTGTAGTTTCGGACTTTAAAATTTGGATTTTTAAACCGTCGGAGTATTGAAAGTTCAGAATTTCAACCCGGCCCCGCATTTATACATGGGTGACTTCACAGATCTGGCAGTTCCGAGAGAAACGTACGTGAGCCCCGTTATAGAACGATGCAAGAACATCCGAAATAAAAAAATCTATACTCCTCAGACAAGCGACCCTACCTGGTACGGCAATTCCGAGAGAAATGTACGTAAGCCCGCGCGCCAAAGGATCTTCAATAACTCAAGGTCACCGGCCTGATCAACCGATCATCAGCGATCTCAAAAATAAGAGACCGCGTAATAAATCAAATTCATCAGCGCATCAGGAAACTAACTCCTCAGAGCTTAAAAAATCGAATCCTCCAAAGCATCAAAAAATAAATCCTTCAGAGCAACGAAGATCAACATACAACCTAGGAAAGAAGGGAAAAAAACCGCCGAGGAGTAATCCGCAAATAAATACACTCAGAAAGTCCTCTAGCCAGAAACAGCTCCTATCCACTCCCCCCGATATCACAAATGCTACCAATTCCGGAATCGACTCTTCACACGAAACAAGGGATAACTCCCCTCCTACACCACCGAGTACCCCTCCCCCCATAATCCAAAACAGAGAAGGCAATGACGAAACAAACACTGCCGACGACGAACCATCAAACGATAACGAACAATAACAAAAAATCATCAACTTCATTAGAACAAGGGACAATCTCTAAATGAGCAAAAATCACTACAGTTGTTTCATTTGCGCCTATGGCACAGTCTCGAACGAAATCGGCAACCGTCTAATCGAAGTGGGCTTGCTGAAAAATCTATCTCCAAATAACACCTTTGAAATCGAGCAGATCCTTGTGTCAGGAACACCGAAGAAACGCGTGTTCGCTCTAGTAACTTAGGAAAACTGCACGTTACCCTTAACAGAGGAAAATCTCGTCAAAACCCTCAAAAATCTAAATATAAAAATGGAAGAATTAAATATTCATTCAACAGGATTTTCTCGTAAACGCAGTAATCTCAGCCACGCAGCATGGACTAAGATATAAAATATTATCCAAGAATTCTTCGCGGACTTCGAAATCCAAATAACAATCTACCTCGACGAAATAATTTTTCCACCTGAGTAAGAAAGGCTCGAGATAATAAACGAATGTTACGAATCCCCCACAACTGGCAATAAAGGCGTAACGAAAACATATAATAGAATCCGTCAACAGTATTTCTGGGAGAATCTTAAAAAGCAAGTAGAATACATACAGCATCGGACTACATCCGATAATGTGCTAGTTGCCAGAGAAAAAAAATAGTAAGAATTAAAACAAAATATCCTATGGTAATCACAAGTACCCCGATCGACGTATTCGACAAAATCGCAATGGATATAGTCGGACCGATAACTCCAGAATCCGGACTTGGTCACCGTTTCATATTAACCATTCAGGACAACCTTTCGAAATTTTTATTGGCAATTCCGCTGAATAGCGATACGGCTCACGAAATCGCCTACGCATTAGTCACGGAATTAATATGCCTATTCGGATGTCCTAAAGTAATACTCACGGACCAAGGACCAGCCGAGTAATGAAACAATTAACGAAAATCTTAAAAATTAAACAAATCAAAACAACAGGATTCCATCCTCAGTCGAACGGATCGCTCGAACGAAGTCATCAAGGAGGAGGAGGTCAAGTGCTCACAGACTATTTGAAACATTACACCCATAAAAAAAGGTTGGCATAAATGGTTACGGATGGCAACATTCGCATACAACATAAGCGCACACGAAGGTAAAAAATTCACACCGTTCCAGGTAGTCCTAGGCAAGGAAGCACGACTACCCTTACAATTCTCATACTTGGACGAAATTCTGTTACATCCTAGCCAATGTGCCTGGGACACTCTTCCCTCGGTTATTCTCAGTATCCCCATTTGCCATTATAAATCTATTATATATATTTAGAAATCTAACATATAACAGCGCAAATGCGTACGATACCCTTTGTCTCAAGTTCTTCGTCCGGTTGACTCTCAACGGGAAACATGAGCTCTCATCAAGAACATTGCCCTGAGCGAATATTCCACGAAACGCCATATCACGTAAAACTAAACAGTTGGTCGAGTTTATACCTCTTTGGTCAGAGAGTCGACCCGGTAAACAAAGCGGAGTGTGACAAAAACTGACGCACACTCATGTTATACGAACCAAACTGCCGTCGCGCTATCGCGAACGGCTCAGTGTCGAATTTTAACTACGCACATCATGCGCTCACGCTTAACAAATGGAATGAAGAGCGAATTTCCCCTTCTTTCGCTACCACTAATTCTAAGAAATGAAATCACAGATTAAATCCCTCCCTACTTCCACTCTATCGAAAATCATAAGCGGACTAAGAAGGGCCAGTACGCCAAAAGTCCGAATCAGTCTTGTGTCGATCTCCATCCGAGTTAGTCTTCGATCGATTTCCATCCGAGTTAGTCTACGATCCGAATAAGTCTTAATCGCAGTCTTAATTAACAATCCAGCGAGACTCAATAATTAACTTCCATCCGAGTCGATCTTCTGTTGACCGTTTATGGAACAGTCTCTATTATACCTCTGAAAAGAGATTCAAGTGCGTTTTTCCAATCTCCAAATCCTCTGTTTACACACGTAAAATCTCTATCCTCAGCCCGAGACGAAATTAGTCTTTCTCGGGTCGAGTTCATATTCCGTTTGCACCAAGTGCATCATTTAAGTAACACCTGCACCGTCGTATAACCTTGCGAGCGTTTCACCAACGATTGTACCAGCGAGCGCCCTAGGCCGAGAGCGAAGGCCCTTGAATTGAAAGCGATAACAAACATCTCCGCCACCGAGCGAGCGACTGAACACTCAACGAATGTAAGCTAACCATATGTTTTTTCTGTATTACATATCGTAGCCCTAATCACCTTAACCCGACGAGTATCTTTTGATAAATATTATCGTGTCAATCGAACAGAAGTCTGTCGACTCATTCTTCAAATACCTACTCATCCGCGAAAATCCCGTAACGTCATCTTACTCACACACATCCCCTTTTTACCCTCATCTCGTGCTATAGCGCTAGGCGTAGGCAGCAAAGAGGGAAACAAAATATTATGCGATTATGCCTTGCGGATGTGACATATTTATTTTTGGGGGCTCGTCCGGGATAATGAAAAGGGAATGTGGTAATTAATCCAATGTCCGGAGACGAATTAACAACCAGCTCATTAAATCTAAACGTTACCGAAGAATCGTTAGAAAAATTTGGGATATACACTGAGAAGTTCAGGCTCAAATTTTTTACCTGGTTTGGAACCTCCTAAAAGACCAATTAAAACATTACAATTATCAGCGGAAAACAAAAATAAAAAGACAAAAACAATAACTACGTTCGACACGAACCACTTAATCTTAACGAAAAATGTCCCGTTATCAGAATTTGTAACTGCCTACAAGGATGCAAAAGACAGCTCCCTCCCGAAGCTGAAAAGCCTCTAGCTAAATTAATGAGAAACAAATGGAAAAATCAGGCTAGAGAGGCAATTCACGGGACGAAATTTGAAACAATAGAAGAACTCACTGAATTCCTTAAAACAATATACACTCCCACTAACCACAGTAGATGAGTGGTGCGGGAGCTATGACAAAATTCCTACTACCGACATTTTACCGACTTACTTGGCCAAGACACGAACTAGTGGTTCATGTCCGAGCTAAGTCAAGTTCGGATGGTCGAGTAGGATTTTGTGCAGAGCCCCGCACCATTATCGACTATCTCTACTTACCGGTCGATGGTTCCCTTGGTTACCGGCTAATGGTGGTCTCCCCTCACGAATGGGGGGGCACGGAGCGTCCGACTCAGTGCAGCCAGATCGCGCGTAAAAGTTACCACCTCTCTAGTCTCTTGCGCGCCCTTCACACAATCATAGTAGCGCGTGTCCGTGAGCGAGCGACGTTTCCCGACCGCGCATTCGGCAGCTACACCAATACATGGACGCTGAGCACGTTCATGTGCGGCCAAGCCGAAACGAAGGCTTCGAGGGAAAAGGCAATCTGAGCACGACGCCAATTTTTATTTATTTTTTTTAATTAATTTCTTTTTGTATGGGGCGAATTGTTTATTCGTGAAACACGCTCATTGAAAGAACATTATTCGGAAAATAGGAATACTGCTCATGATGTTTCACGATTGAAAAATTTTTGTTCTGTCAATGGTGAGTGATCACAAATAAACAATTCACCCCATTACAATGAAAATTACCTGTAAATGTAAAAACATACAAAAATGCCATGTTTTGTACTGTGAAATCATACCATTTGCCATGTGAAATCATACATTGTATGATTTCACGAATAAACAATTCGCCCCATACAAAAAAAAAACAGAAATGTACTGAGAGCGGGGAACGATCCCGCGCCCCTGCGAACCGAAGCCAGGAACGCTACCAATGGAACCATCTTATCGCTTGTGTTAAAAATGCACTTTCTGGCACTTACCGCTCGCGGCCGGATAGATGACTGACATGTGTTTGGGGATAATGCTTTATTGCTTGATGAAAGTATGAGAATTAATATAATAATACGAATATAAATATATTTCCACTTACTTTTATGAATAACAATTTATTTGGCATAGGGGCGGGTGTGAGTAAAGCGCAAACAATTTTTTAGAAGATAAATAAGTTGTAATTTAGATTAATTATTATATTTAAATTAACGTACAAACTAATAAAATAAGCGGTCAGAGTGCGCGATACATTTTTCGACACTAAAAGATAACTAATTAAAATAATAATGATAACTAATAAAAATAACTAATCAAATAAGAATTAATAGTAATAATAATTAAAAAAAAAAAAGCATTGAGCGCGGGACCGATCCCGCGCCCCTGCGGACCGAAGCCAGGAACGCTACCAACGGGACCATCTCATCTCTTGTAGAATATGTGCACTTTCTGGTACTTACGTCTCGCGGCCGGATGGATAATTGGCTTGTTTTTGGGGATAATGCTTTATCGCTTGATGAAAGTATGAGAATTAATATAATAATACGAATATAAATATATTTCCGCTTACTTTTATGAATTATAATTTATTTGGCATAAGGACGGTTGTGAGTAAAGCGTAAACAATTTTTTAGAAGATAAATAAGTTGTAATTTAGATTTATTATTATATTTAAATTAACGTATAAACTAAAAAAATAAGCGATCAGAGTGCGCGATACATTTTTTTGTATACATTAATAACGCAGAGAATCAAGAGCTAAATAAGCATTGAAATCATTTAAAAGCCGCGCGCGTGCCGTCGGGTGACGTCACGCGCGAGTCGTTCTCAGATTGCTTTTTCCCTCGAAGCCTTCGTTTCGGCTTGGCTGCACATGAACGTGCTCAGCGTCCATGTATTGGTGTAGCTGCCGAATGCGCGGTCGGGAAACGTCGACCGCGGTCGGCTCTTTCCGAAGATCTCCGAGCGTCGCTCGCTCACGGACACGCGCTACTATGATTGTGTGATGGGCGCGTAAGAGACTAGAGAGGGGGTAACTTTTACGCGCGATCTGGCTGCACTGGTCCGACTCCCAGTGAGGTCACGCAACCACTGGCAAAGAGTCGTGGTGCTTTGTAATAAAAGGGAGCCCCCCCCCCCCCGCGCCAGAAGGAAGGGCGGGAGGAAGAGTGGGGGGTCTCATTTCTCATAAAAATTGTTTAAACATTTGTGGGTGGTGAGTCATCGGGCGCCGTGCCAAAGGGACCCCCCCCCCCTCGCCAGGCGACAGCTTTGTGACTTATTGAAACCTGTCAGCGAATGACTTTTCTCAGAATTTGTTTATCCGGCAGCGGCGGGCGAGTATTTACAGAATGAAAGGAGGTCAATATGGCCGCCGAATTTCGTGAGATTTTTTCTACGCATTGTTTATCGGACGTAAACCTGTCAGCGAATATCAAATCTGAGAATTTGTTTATCCCGGCGGTGGAAGAGGGGGGGGGGATTTCGTCAGATTTTTTCTACGCATTGTTTAGTGTCACTTGGACACTTTTCGGCGCTTGACAAAGGAGTCTCGCTCTCAAGTGCGATCACAGGAAACAGATTAGTCTTAAAAGACTGCTGTTTATAATATCGTGTCGAGCCATGCGAATGCACGTGCCATTTTCATGCACGCGCGTGCACACACACACACACACACGCACACGCACGCGCACACGCACGCGCACACGCACGCGCACGCACACGCACCCGCACACGCATACACACACACACACACACACACGCACGCACCCACGCATGCACGCACACACACACACACACACACGCGCACACACACACGCACACACACACACGCGCCCACACACACACGCGCACACACACACACACGCACACACACACACACGCATACGCACACACGCGCACACACACGCGCACACGCACACGCGCACACACACACGCACACACACGCGCACACACACACGCGCACACACACACGCGCCCACACACACGCGCACACACACACACACGCACACACGCGCACACACACACACACGCATACGCACACACGCGCACACGCACACGCGCACACACACACGCACACACACACGCGCACACGCGCACACACACACGCGCACACACACACGCGCACACATACACGCACACACACACACGCGCACACACGCACACACACACACACGCACACACACACGCACACACACACACGCACATACACACGCACACACACACGCACACACACGCACGCACACACACACACGCACACACACACACACACACACACTGGCGGATGTTGTGCTTGACAAAGAACCCCCCCCCCAATCAAAGCTATGCGTTAAACGTGGTCTCTAGGGAGCTATAAGTGGAGCGTATCTATAAAACTATTTGGCAGTATAGCAGCTACCCCCCCCCCCCCCCCCCCCCCCTCCGTCAGCATGAGTCATTTCAGAGATTCGAAAAATCCGGTTTCTCAAAATTTGAAGAAGTTTGCTGAAGATGAACATCGAAAAAATGTCCCCCATCCCCCTACGAAGTTCCAAAGATCAAAGGGAGTGAAGCATTTAATGATAATGTTCGTCCCGGGCGATACGGGGCTGTGGGCGATTCACGGAAAAAATAGACCACCAAGCTCTTGTCGAGAAGTTGTCATTGAAGTCATGCGGCACGGAGAATCGTGAAGAGACGTGAATTAAAAGTGCGCATCCAGAGATTGTTGAACAACATTCGACAATTGAAAGGAGAAATAGACTCGTGGTCGCAGATTTATTCGCTGGCGATAATGTTTGAAAAAAAGTGAATTTGGAGCCATGGAAGAGCTAACGTCCGTAAAATCTCTCCCTCCTCGTTATTGGTCGAGGAGTGAGAGTGGCGGGTGTGGTGGAGGGGCGGGGGGGTAAGTATATAATCTCATGAAGACGGCTTCGAACAATCAGACGAACGGCAAGTGAAAAATGGAGGCGATCAATAAGGTTGGCAAATATGCCGATTTTCTCCCGGCGAAAAAACTGAACGAGCTGACAGCCGAGTCGGAATATCCCATCACCAATATACGGGAAGTGAGCACCAAATATGGAAAAAAGTTCGTGATCGACATCCGCAACGAATCCACCGTGTTTCTACCGACGAGGATCAGCAAGGCGCTTGAAGCGAGTCCAGCAACATTTCAGACGATGTTGGCAGCAGCGTACAAAGGCGATCTCTGCATGGTGTACATCGGTGGAAAGTTTCACAGCATGGAATTCAAAAATTTGTCGAGCGAACCTCGTGATCGCGGTGACGATTGACATCAAGTGAATTGCGAGTGAAAAAAAAAACGTGAAGAAACTTGTCGCCCGAGTCGCTGTGGGGTGTCAAATTCACCGAGTCGCTGTGAGGTCTCGAATTCACCGTGGGTCGGACGATGTCGGCAGAGAAAATCCGGACCAGCGAACTTTGTCAACGTGGATCACGAACGATTTTGCCACCAGCAGCAGACATCCGTGTTTCACCAAAGCGCTTGATTCAGAAGCTGCGCTTAGAGATCTGACGAGAAGGAATCTACGAAGCCCCCAGCTATTTGGAGAAAATTTGTGTAAATAAGAAGAAAAAAAACATGTAATCAATAAAAAAAATTATTTTCTCATATCCTCTTTCAACCATTTTTCCAGACATTTAACATTTTCATAGGCACACTTGAATTTCGGGTCGAGAGTCGTATGGTAGGGACATCCGTTGTTTCGTAGCTCTTTTGACGCAAGTTTGTGCAACGATGGGCAGTTCAGAGTCTCCAGTTCGATAATCTCCGTTGCTTGGTCGGTGAATTTCTTCAACCACAGCGATTTCTCCAATCCCTCGATGTAGACGATTCGAGCGTGTTGTAAGATTGATCGAATGAACATGGGGATCGTGTCGTGTGGAAATTCGCCATCTTCCCATGGCAAACCATGGTAATTGCGTTCCAACCACATATTCGTACTCTTGTACTCTGCGGGCAGAGAGTGCCAGACGTACGGTGGGTCGAAGAGTAACGTCAGAGGCTTGCTGTCAACACTCGTCACCTCAACAATTGATATTTCCTTTGGGACGAATTGGTTGATCGGTCGCTTGAAGCCTTGCACGTCAACGATGAACTCCATGACGATGACTGAGGTGGGGCGCGACCTCAATTTTTTTATATTAACTTTCTGACCCCGCCACCTATCGGATTGTACTCGACAATACGATCATGGAAAATGAGACAGTATGCGGAAGTATTGGCGGGAATATTGGTCTTTGATTCAAATTCGATGCGTACGTCAACGGGGCCGGATTTGAGAGAATCGTTCTGCTTCGAGCAATCAATGACAAGGAGAGGAGCATATTTTATGAAATCCAATTTTTTCAAACATGGTTCGGGCTCTCTGTTGTAGTACGAATATTGAAAGTTTGCATACATTTGATAGAGAAGCGCATATTGGTTCTTTGTGATGTCCAGATTCAAATTCCCATAGGGATAACTTTGCGAATTTAGGTAGAGTTTAACATCAGTGATGTCACAATTATCGAAATTTCTCGCATTTGCGCTTTTCTTATTTTTACGATCAGTCTGGAAGGCTAGAATGACATATCGCGGCTTCTCAAGTTGCGTAGATGTCTTCACGGCCCACATGTGTTTTGAGGTCTCGGGGAGCATTGGGTATTCGTACAATTCCCACGAACGGAAAGTCATGGGTATCGGTGTGTCTTTACCGATAAACTTGAGAAGCTGAATTTTACGTTTATCGGAGAGTGTCACGTACGGTACGAGCCATTCTACTTTTTTCAACGTGAATTTAATGTCGACGTCGCCCGCGGCTTGCCATATCGCATTATCATCAGTCTTCGATCTCAATAGAATCAATTTATGCTTCGCGTTTACAACATTTTTTTGATAATCTTCAGCGAAACCGAGAATCATACTCAACGGTATGCATACGTAAAAATTCCCATCAGAATCTGCGGCAGCGTGCCCGCTGCGGACATCATACCAGCCGGCATTCTCAAGCTTATAGTTCTTTGATTGATTCGCGTATCCCTTCATCGAACTCGTTATGCCCACATTTTTACATCGATCTATTTCCATGGCATTGAGCTCATATCTCACTTCGTGGAACAAATAGCAAATGTCATTATTTGCGAAATGCATATTGGCAGCCAGTGTACCATCGGCTTTGGTGACTCGCCCGCATACGCGTAGCAAACTTTGACCGGGAAGTATGCATATGGCTTGATGCTGAATGGAAATACGTATTTCATCACTGTTATTAAAGGTTGTGGATGCATACGGCTGATGAGCATGAATCTCATAATGCGTGATGGAATCAGCGGACATCAGTTATTTCCGCCTCCATCTCAAACAACATACACACGCAATGCAGATTATATAGTTTTTTATGCGATTTTTCCACGTATTCGGAGACCCAATCTCTTCAAAAACAGCACGTTCTGCGTTGTTAGCGACATGCGTGTCCATTGATTACTGGCCTCTCTCCTCGACGGCGTATTCTTTTTATAAGAGACTCTATGAAAGACTATGCCCATTGCGATTTAATGTGTAGTCGTATGGTAATTGTTTCACCGCGAAAGTTCACTAAATCACCGTCCTGATCCACTATTCGGAGCTGAATATTGTCTATCGTCTTGCTCGCGATTGGTAGATAAATTACGTGCGATGGAACCTCGATGATTTTATAGCCTGGTGGTACGGATGGGAAAAACTCGTGGATTGTGTGTACTCTTCGCTCGTTAATATAGGCGCCTGCTGTGAGGTTACATTCGACACGCAAGGCGTTCACTTTGAGAATGGTCACTAGATTATCCGATTGATGCTTTTCACCAGCTCTCAGTTTACGTGGCGCAAATCCTAGCATACGTCCAATAGAATCGGCGGACGTGAAATATATTTTATAATTACACTCGATTTCACTGCGCAGCGTATTGTGGTTGAGCCTAATGCGAATGCTAATTTGTTTTTTTGCTAGCTCTTTTTCCAAGTATGTCGCAATATCGTCTATTTCATAACCCCCAGTAGGAATGATAAAAACTTCCTTGCCAACGTAAAATTTGTTGTGTCCAATGTCTATATTTGGAATAGAATTGTAGGTTAGGAGTTCGATAAGTCCGAGGGTATAACTCTTGTGGGGGGCGAGTTCAATGGGGGGAAAGTATTGAGCCTCGAGCACAGACGATGATCCCGATAAGGTCAACGTAAGACTGTTATCCATAATGGTGTTTGACAAACTGACTCGATTTCTTCATTATCATCCACTTTTATATAGAGAAAATTTCTCTCGTCGATCTAGTAATTGTTGACAGAGAAACTTGAGACACAAATGACCACATTCGAATGTACCGTATTTCTGGTACCCCTTATAATTACAATTTACGCTACCCACACCGACGTATTTTAAAAGTTCAGCTGGTGGTTGAAGATTGCCGAAACTATCGAAATACTGGATTCTATTGTCAGTTTTTTGTACGCCACCCAAAGTGTGCCAGACCCCATATCCTCATCGAGATTTACAATGGCACATTCGTGTCGCCATGAACCACCCTTGGGCAATTGATTTCGCATGTAAACTCCACGAAAATAGGGGATTTTCATAATTTTGGCGTATTTCAGTAAATCGGCGTCGGTGAGTGGTCGGTGAGGTAGCTCTACTTTAAGTTTTTTGGCGCGAAGAAAAGACCCATTCCCTGTTTGTACGGCTTGAGATGCAAGCCTTTGCCCAATGCTATTGCTTCAATCGTTCGATTGTGACGCTTGCTTTCTTCGAGCTCAAGTTTCGCTGCTTGAGCGGCCTTGACCGCTTTGACTATGTTGGCCGTGCCACCGGCTAGCGCTCCCGCAGCGCTAAGACCGGCAAAGATGGGCACGAGAAACGGTAGGAAGCCACCGATTTTACGAGGCACGGGTAACACTCGAGGGGTACGCACTTTGCGCGTGCCACTTGCGACCCTCTTGACAGCTGCTCAGGCACCCTTTAAGGCTGACACAGTGAATACACTTGAATCTTCACTCTTGACCATGGCTTCTCTCGCCGCATCGATAATTTTCTTCAAGCCAACAACTTTTGTCTCCCTCTTCTTCTTCTTAATCCCCATGCCGAATTTTCTCTTTGTTTTCATGATGCCTGCTACGGCAAGCGCATTTGCTTTCTCCCCAATACTAGCGTCCCCGGCGCGAACTCGTTGCCAAGCTCTCTCCTGCAATATTTTATCCGCAGAATGTCTAGCTTTGAGGTTTTCACGATTTTTCGAATACGCGTTTAGCTAGCTTTGTGCCGGGTCCGCAATACTGATATCCAGGCAAATGCAATTCAACGGGAAGATTGTTGATCATACGATTGAGGAGACCTTTACCGGACTTTCCGCGACGTTTAATCACGATGAAGGTTGACCCTCGACTGAAGGGGTAATCGATATAAAAGCTCGTTTTATATGAAAATTATGTCAATCGCGACAAAGATGAAGAAGAAGCCGTGTGGAAAGCTGCCGGTAATAAACTTTGATGAATTTACACAAATTCGGGGGGGAGAGGGTGGACGAAAGCGTCATGGTTATTTACTGCCAAATACGATTCGCGCAGTATTCTGCGGTCTCTCAAAGTGCGGAAAAACCAACGCGTTGCTCACCCTTGTAATACACTCTAACGGTCTCAGATTCGAAAACGTTTATCTCTATTCAAAGTCGCTGAAACAACCGAAATACCAATTACTCGAAAAATTTCTCAAGCCAGTGAAGGATCTCGAATATTATCCATTTAATGAGCATGAACAAGTGGTGTCACCGAGCGAAGCACGACCAAACTCGATATTCATATTTGACGATATAGCGTGCGAGAAACAAGACAACGTCAGAGCCTTTTTCTCCATGGGAAGGCATGAGAACGTTGACTGTTTCTATCTTTCTCAAACATACGCTCGTATTCCCAAGCATCTCGTACGCGATAATACTAATTTCATAGTTCTCTTCAAGCAGGACGATTCGAACCTCAAACATGTGTACGATGACTATGTCAATAACGACATGTCATATACACACTTTAAAAATATATGCTCCGAATGTTGGAATTCCAGCAAGTATGGATTCCTTACAATTGACAAGGATAGTAGTATCAACGAGGGTAGGTATAGACGGGGATTCGATTGTTTCCTGCGAGTCAATAAATGACGTGCTCTTTGCTCCAATGCAAACAGTATTGCAAGTGTTGTGAAACTGACAACAGCATGAAGCGTCAACAACTTTTGCAAGAAAAAGACGTGCTGCAGCAAATCGTCAAGGCTAGTGATGCAATTAGACGAAAATATCGAATGATAAAGATGGGCAGAGATAATGCTGATCAGGCGATGAAGGATGTCTTGAAGCCGATAGTCACACCATTAGAAAAGCTCGTTTCTCACAAGAACGAGATGCCGACAATGAAGCAGGAGGAGGAGGAGGAAATCAAGAATGAAACGAGAGAAGAAGTAAAGTCACCCAGAGCTTCACCTTCAACAGAGATGTATGAAGATGCCAGAGATTCACCTTCCACAGGGACGTATGACCACAAAGATGATGATGATGAAGAAGAAGAGGATGAAGATTATTCATCGGATCGCGCCGACGAATTAATAAATAAATATCTCATACTATTACGTATGGGTAGAAAGAAAAGCCTGGATACATCGTATGGAGTACGAGTTCTTGCGAATGCGAAACTAATGATTGGCGATTCTCGCATAAATTTCGATTCTCAGCATATTCGTGTGGGGGAAAAAGATTATGCAAAATCATCATTGCCACGAATGGTCATAAAAAATATTATCGTCCCGACGGAGCTGTGCGATGTGAAAACAGTCACAAATTCAAGATTTATATTTCAAAAATAATTCGTGCACGTACGGGTCGGGGGATGCCCAAGTATAAGATAGCTAAAAAAAAAATGCAATTTGATTATGTTTACTGGGACCATCCGAATGAGCTTGTAGATCGTCTTCGATTACTCCACGCATCTCAGGCGGCAGGCAACTCATCGCATTCCAATGAAATCATATCGATTATCGAAGAATTGCGTGAGGCTGGAATTATTTATTAATGAAGCAAAACGATAGTTTTTTCACACATTCGCATGTTGAACGTTGATGTGTGTGGACTAACCGCGCCATGAATGATGACAAAAAATTGACGCTCGTGCGCGAGCTGCATAAGCCTGCACGAAGAAATTATCCTCGTCGACACGTTGAAATTCGAGGTCTGGATGAAACGTGGCAAGCCGACATCGTAGATATGTCATCGTACGCGAGGCAAAACTCACAACATAAGTACCCCCTAACCGTCATCGATATATTCTCCAAATTTGCCTGGGCCATACCGTTGAGAAGCAAGAGAGGTAGAGATACAACGACTGCAATGAAATGTATACTACGTCAGGGCCGTGTACCCAAGAACTTGCAAATTGACCGTGGCAACGAATTTTATAACTCTCAGTTTGAAGAGGTTATGAAAAAATACAATATTAACATGTACTCAACGTATAGCAATTTGAAAGCATCAATCTGCGAGCGTTTCAATAGAACGTTAAAAAATAAAATGTGGATGCAATTTAGTCTACGTGGAAGTTATAAATGGATGGATATTCTGGATTCTCTAATGACCGAATACAACAGTACCGTGCATCGCACCATCAAGGTGAAACCAAAAAATGTCAATACGGCAAATGAGAAACAGATCCTCCATCGTATTTTCCGTCAGCTTCGAGTAGGAAAACAATCACAAAAATTCCAAATTGGCGATAATGTGCGAATCGGCAAATTTAAGCATGTATTTGAGAAGGGTTACACGCCAAATTGGACAACTGAAGTATTCACGATATATAGAGTGAAAAGAACGAATCCAACGACGTACAATCTCAAGGACCATCGGAACGAACCCATCGCCGGCTGCTTCTACGAAGAGGAGCTCCAGAGCGTCAAGCATCCCGACATTTACCTCGTTGAGAAGATTGTGAAGAAACGCGGTGATCGAATGCTCGTCAAGTGGTTGGGCGTCGACGATGTACACAACAGTTGGATCGACACATCAGAATTGACAAAATGAAGAAATCAAATAAAATTTTTATTATTATACAAAAAAGTTTAAAACGAGTTTTTGAATAATCATTCAAAAATTCGTAAAAAAATGTTTTTTTTCTCCCTTACACCGCAAGAGTTCTCTCTCCTTGGTATTCTCGGGAGATGTGTGCATGCGTGCGTAACCCACTCGATTCATTGCTCTCGAATCTCCCTCCATCTTACGCTCATCTCATACACGATTTGCTTACGTTCTAGGCACGAAAGACTTCAACATCTCTTGTTTTCGACGACCATTCTCCGCTTAGGGGAGGGGAGACGTATTTTTGGCATTGATTTTTATACGGATTTTAGTTATTTACAGACCGTTGTACAGCTTAGGGTTTTTTCATCTCACTCTAACGCTTATCTGATACACGATTTGCTTATGTTCTAGACTCGAAAGCCTCCAACGTCTTTTGTTTTTTTTTTCGATGACCATCACCCCCCGCCCCTTAGAGGAGGAGATGAATTTTTGGTATTGATTTTCATACGGTTTTTAGTTATTTACACACCATTGTACAGCTTGGGTTCTTTTTCATCTTAATATTCCATAACGTCGGAAGCATAACCCCATGGAAGAGTGTCCGTGGAATCTGGGATTAGCACTCTTTTGTCATCTCTCCAGCTGAGAGCAACTTTATTTTGCATCGCCGGGTGAACAATGTGTTTTTTACTCATAATCAATTGTTGCGCTTTGACGAGGTTTTCGTGCGCAAACAAGCAATTTTTGAAATCGTCGAATGTGATGGATTTCAGGGTTGACCGCCTAATGCCCTTAGCCCTCTTCTTTGAATCGCCACAGTCGAGGATCTTAAACGAGTACAATTTCGCTCTCAAGCCCACAAATTCCGTCATAATATGGCCATTGTTCTCATCTTTCATGAGGCCTAATACCTTTTTATTTCGCAAGGGCATATCGTAGGGATTGTTTGGGGAATAATCGGACGTGTCAAACTTGTCAATGTCACACTTGATCGTTTCGTAAATGTCAGGCACGCTGAAGTGATAAATGAGACTATCAGTATCTGTATACAACAATTTTGCATGATTGTTAAATCTTTCGAGTATGTAATTGTAGTGAAAATCGTAAATCCAGAGTTTGGAGATATCGAGGATTGAGAATCCTGTGTAGATGGGCTTATTAAATAGAACGCACGCTCTATTGAGCTCGATTATAACGATGTCATTGTCAAATATGGTGCAGCTATGGAACGTTGGCTTGGCGACTTGCGCTTCCGCTCGCCACCGCCCCTTCCACTTTGTTACAAGTCGCACTTCCCGATGTTTCCTCACATTTTCCATTGTTTTACCAAAGACCGCATTGTTCATGAGTTTATAAAAAATTTTCTCAAGATCATTGTTAGATTTTTTTCTCAATTCTGTATTTACATCAATGTATTTTTTTAGCCAAGCGCGCTGCTTGAATTTGAGGATTGTGTGCATTTTTGTGACGCGAAGTCCCAATTTCAAGCATTGCTTCAAATTTCGATAATGAATTACATACTTTTCTTTTCGCATTAGCGTGGTTGTTAATTTTTTCTGAGTGCTCCCAGGCGGGACGTGGTGTTCGGGGCACAAGGGCAGATCTTTTTGTGTGTTGTGTAAGTCTCGAGGATACTCTGAATCAACTTCAAGAATGTATCCCGTTTCACCGTCATCCGGAATACTCTCGATACGTTCCTCGAAATCGTCTACCCAAACAAACGCGCCGTAAGGCAGTGCCTCACACATAGCTGCACCATACAGATTATTAACATCGTAATACATTAAGTATGACTCTGGCTCGTTTGCATTAAAATCATCTTTCATGTAACGATTATTTGCTTTCGCGTACCTATTGCAGCATTGCGCTACTCCACCGCGAATACCTCTCTCGATGAACATCAACATGTCAACGTCGGCCAAAAGTTCGAGTTCGACATTGGTACATTTTAACATTGCATCAAAAGATAGGCCGGGGGCGGTGAAATAAGGCAATGGATCGAGGTCATATGTGCTGATGCAATTTTGACGAAAATTTTCAAATATGTCCGTCAGTAGGAGTACATCGGTTTTCAAGTACAAGTCGGAATATTCCCCCAACGTTTTAATGTCAAAGACTGTCCAAATTTTGCAAGAGTGTGCGTAATCGTCCACCGAGATATCCTCATTATTGAGTCGAGAGAAAAATTTATCTTTAGCGGGCAATTCCGTCTCATCGAGTCGCTGCCAAGAGTCCAAGTAGTCATAGGGAAACACACCTTTCCTCGTCAATAATTCAAATTCCCTGGGGTTAGCGCAATGCTTACGTGTCACTATTTTTTGATCGTCTTTCAGATAAGATGCTAATTTTTCAATGCTACCCGCCATAAATCTCATAGAGTCGATGAATCGGTACTGCACGCGTGTGCTTTTGATGCACTTTGAAAATGAAATATATTTTTCCTTGTTAATGGGGAGAAGACTGATCGATCCCTCGAATGTTCGAGCCAATGCGACTATTAAAAAGTGTGCATCGTATCCCGACAAATTGTGAAAAATAATGGGAAGAACGTGGCTATTTTTGTAATTTAAATTGCATCCTTGATGAGCAGCACCACGATATTTCCCCGTAAAATGACAATGATCTCGGACTCTCACTTGATTAGGAGCAAAAGATTTTTCACAAACCCAAACCCAAACCCAAACAAACCCAAACAAACGTGACATTTTTCAGCTAACTTGAAGCTTCGACTTTTGTCCACGCTCAAAGGTTTCATCGGTACGACTGTCTGAAAAATGACATTCAATGAGTGGGCCAGTTCTTCGAAGTCACGCATGAACAATTTAATACAGTCTTTTACACGATTCACTCTGTACTCTGAGAGCGCGTCATTAAAACTACAATGCTTATAGTAGGCAATACTGTGGGGAGTATGCTTCTGATAGTTTACAGTGTTAGTCTGCGATGCTGCGACCGGTTCGAGCAAACATTCCAAATCTGCATAAATTACGAATGGAACTATCTCCTTGTGCTTGTAATTTTTGAATTTCAATATTGTGTTGGTAACTTCGGGAAACATAACTCGGCAATTATTACTACAGTCCTTTTTGTGCCTTTGCAATATTTCTTCTGTTATGAAGTAGCACAAACATCAATCGCAAATCCACGTGTAGCTCTTTCCCCTGGAGATCTGCGCACTCACGAGGCTCGAAATGTTTTTGATCCACGCAAAATGATGATACACCTTGGGAACACCTGCGTCCTCCTCCTCCTCATCGATTTCCGCTCTGATCATGAGTAGATGAATCGTTGGTTTATCCGACATTTGTTTACTCAAATATATAGGCACAATTTTACTAGTGCCGTCTTTTGTCACGCCGTCAATCCCGTACGCGTGGACCGATAAGCCATTCGATTGCTCAAATTTTTTAATATTTAACAAACTCATGGGAAAATCCAGGCCTTCATAGTTGAGCAACTCGTTGCAATGAGGGTACGAACTCTTACGTACAGAATTCCCCCTAGGTGGTGGGGAGAGACCTGCTGTGACGGACCAGAGAAAACAATAGGGGTCATTGTTTTCAATATTGATGACGGCCCGTTTCATCTGTATATCCCGCGGGAGACGCGTGTACGTGGATAAGCTTCCTCGCAGTGGTTCGTACTTGTTAATGTTCACAAGTAGATGTGAGATTTCATATAATGTCCAACCAGACTCTTTTTCTAAAAGTCCTCGAGTTTCGTCGAGAGTTTTGATTGGACGTACTCGATGAACCACTCGCTAATATCGCTCGACGGTAAGATGATTGCGTTTTTCGTTTGAAATGTCTTTTCCTCCTCAATGATTTCATTCACCTTCATGAGGTGAAATTTGCACGCTAATGTCACATTCACCTTCACGTTATCCTCCTCTCGCACAATGTTTTCCAATTTTGCGATAACCACGTGCATCGCATCTTCGAGGAAACTTTGCACATCTTTGTGCTCGAAATTCACAATGGAGCCCGTCTTTATCCGACTTTGAAATGCCGACTCAAGATTGACCCACTTTAGTTTATCACTAGCATCGCTCACACCAGCACCGCTTACACCAGCACTGCTTACACCTGCTCCACACGCGATTTTTTCCCTCAACGACGACAATTTTGCTAATGTCGATTGAATTTTCAATTTTTGACCAACGTTAATCCCCGGTTTTTTCAATGTTTTCCCCAAAAGCTTGACGTGCACATCACAATACTTTTGCCACTTTTCCGACTGCGAATACCGCGCACTCTTTAACGTATCGATAATTTTGTCGCAATCGTCCATGATGACTGCTCAATGAATCGAAATCAAATACGCATGTGGAAGGGCTGATGAATATATATATTTGAGAGAAAAATCTCTATATAACCTCACGCGCGCGTCTGTGTGTGTGTGTGTGTGTGTGTACGGGGACGCGCGCCCGCCCGCTCGAACGTCGAGTTTGTATACACAAGATCGAGTTCTAAACAGCGAGATGTTGTGTGACTTTTCAATCTTGAACTCAATATTTTTTTTCTTGACAGTTCTCTGCCTTACCAACGAGAGGGTGACCACTCTGAAATCATCCGTGACCCCGTTTGTTTAAACTATCGCACGGTCGACACCTCTCACCTCGTCTTTTAATGACTGCCGAAAGCAGTGTCCGATGAAAATAAACAATGCGTAGAAAAAATCTGACGGAATCTTACCGCCATATTGACCCCCTTTCACTCTTCCGTCGACGGGATAAACAAATGGAAAATTTCAAGCGTCCAATGACTCACGATAATAAACAATGTATGTAAAAAAATGTGACGAAATCCCACCGCCTGACCTCCCTTTCACTCTTCCGCCGCGGAGTTTATTTATAAACAAATGAAAAATTTCAAGCGTCCTATGAGTAACCACAATAAACAATGCGTAGAAAAAATCTGACGAAATATCGCCGCTTGACCCCCATCTTCCGCCGTCCGGATAAACAAATTCTCAGAAAAGCGCGTTTGATATTCGCTGACAGGTTTCAACACGTCAATGCACAAAGTTGCCTCGGGGCGGGGGGGGGGGGGTCCTTTGTCAAGCCGCCGCGTGCGAGACATTGTGTGACTCTTGAATCTTGAATTCAAATTTTGTTTTTCGATAGTTTTCTGCTTTACCGACGAGAGGGTAACCACATATTGTGCAAATGGTCGGACGGTCGACACCTCTCACTCAACACCTCTGATGACCACCGAAAAAGCGTCTGATTTCTACAATGCATAGAAAAAATCTGACTAAATCCCGTCGCTCCCCTCTTCCACCGCCAAAATTTCTAACGTCCGATAAAAACAATACGTAGAAAAAATCTCGCGAAATTCGGCGGCCATATTGACCTCCTTTCACTCGTCCGCCGCTGCCGGGATAAACAAATTCTGAGAAAAGTCATTCGCTGACAGGTTTCAACACAAAGCTGTCGCGTGATGACGGGGGGGGGGGGGTCCCTTTGGCACGGCGCCCGATGACTCACCACCCACAAATGTTTAAACAATTTTTCTGAGGAATGAGACCCCCCACTCTTCCTCCCGCCCCTCCTTCTGGCGGGGAGGGGGGGGGGCTCCCTTTTATGACAAAGCACCACGACTCTTTGTCAGTCGTCGCGCGACCTCGCCGGGAGTCCGATGTCTCCGTGCCCGCCCCCCCATTCGTGAGGGGGGGCCACCATCAACCGGTAACCAAGGGAACCATCGACCGATAAGTAGAGGCAGTCGATAATGGTGCGGGGGCTCTGAACAAAATCCTACTCGACCATCCGAACCTGACTTAGCTCGGATATAAACCAATGGTTCGTGTCTTGGCTAAGTAGGTCGGTAAAATGTCGGTAGTAGGAATTTTGTGATAGCTCCCGCACCACTTATCTACTTTAGTGGATCCTTTGAAAGTGATTATTCCGATATTTTTCGATTTTTCGACTATTTTCATACTTTGCGTGACTAGAATGATCTTGTGTTGTAGGTCGCTGAATTCGTCTTAAAATCGGTAATAATGTCATCGAAAAAAAATACTTGGTTCCATTTTAAAAAGTGGAGTTAACCATGACGTAGCTTCAGCGGCTCCACCGATAAAAAAATAGGGTGGTTCAGTATGACGGCCTTCCCGAACACTGAAACTTTTGTCTGAAACACTTTTGGATATGATCAAAAGTTTGAGTACTATTGCTCTGTAACACTTTATGTGCCTCACCCTGTATATATATATGAGGCATTCCACAGGTTTTCAGCAAGGTCAAAACCCTCACTATTTTTCAGAGTCCTGCAATTTTTTTATTATCATAAAGTACCTACTAGGAGTGTCTGTGAATTTTCACAGATTTTTTTTATGAGGCCTGCTCTAGATATCTCAATTTTTGAAAAATGAGAATCAGTTTTCAACTAGAAACTAGATGTACCGTAAAAACTATGGCCCAGGCAAAAAAAATTATCCGACAAAATATTTTTGATTTTGGATGAACTTTAGACTTTAACAACAAAAAAATTTTTTTTCGTACAAAAATTTTATAATAAATGAAAAAAATCGATTTTCAAAAAGTATGTCACGTTTGATTTTGCTCTAAATTTTTCTGAATTTTCTGTTGTTAGTGTGGACATACAGAAAAAATTGGCATCATGGGCCGCGAACTGGTTTAGAAGTTACGGGCCGATTTGCATTTTTTTTTGTTGTTATTCATCTTATCTTTAGTTGTATCAGTCTGATTTGAATTAGTAGTGGACAAAACTGAAAAATAACACGATAAGATGAAACTTCAAGCAGCTTCGGATAATGTAATTGACGATTTCGAAATTTATTGCATTTCTAACTTTTAAATACTAGGTAAGAAAAAACACAATATTTATGACAAGTGAACGTTTTTTATTGCCCAGTATTAGCAAATCTTGTGAATTATTATATGAGGCATTCCACAGGTTTGCAGCAAGGTCAAAACCCTCACTATTTTTCAGAGTACTGAAATTTTTTTATTATCATAAGGTACCTACTAGGAGTGTCTGTGATTTTTTTCAGATTTTTTTTATGAGTCCTGCTCCAGATATCTCAATTTTTGAAAAATGAGAATCAGTTTTTAACTAGATGTACATTAAAAACTATGGCTCAGGCAAAAAAAATTATGGGACTAAATATTTTTGATTTTTAATGAACTTTTGACTTTAACAATAAAACAATTTTTTTCGTACAAAAATTCTATAATAAATGAAAAAAATCGATTTTCAAAAAGTATGTCACGTTTGATTTTGCTCTAAATTTTTCTAAATTTTCTGTTGTTAGTGTAGACATACAGAAAAAAATTGGCAAGACAGGCCGCGAACTGGTATAGAAGATACAGGCTGATTTGCATTTTTTTTTCTTTTATATTGATATGAATTGGATGATTAATTGGGAGAAACTTTGAATTTCACATAAAAAAATATATCAAAGTTTTTTGTATGTTATAAGATTAATTTTTTCAAATTTTAAAATTTCCCGCCCGAACGACGCGACACCGGCGGCAAGGTCGGAAGTAAACGTTCCCGTATTTCCTTGGCCGGTTTCGATGTTATGATTGTATGTGAAATTACATAACCTTTATAACGTATTTAAAAGTTAGAAATGCGATAAATTTCGAAATCGTCAATTACATTATCCGAAGCTGCTTGAAGTTTCATCTTATCGTGTTATTTTTCAGTTATGTCGACTACTAATTCGAATCAGACTGATACAACTAAAGATAAGATGAATAACAACAACAACAAAAAAATGCAAATCGGCCCGTATCTTCTAAACCAGTTCGCGGCCCATGATGCCAATTTTTTCTGTATGTCCACACTAACAACAGAAAATTCAGAAAAATGTAGAGAAAAATCAAACGTGACATACTTTTTGAAAATCGATTTTTTTCATTTATTATATAATTTTTGTACGAAACAAATTTTTTTTATTGTTAAAGTCTAAAGTTCATTCAAAATCAAAAATATTTTGTCCGATAATTTTTTTTCCCTGGGCCATAGTTTTTAAGGTACATCTAGTTGAAAACTAATTCTCATTTTTCAAAAATTGAGATATCTAGAGCAGGACTCATAAAAAAAATCTGAAAAAAATCACAGACACTCCTAGTAAGTACCTTATGATAATAAAAAAATTGCAGGACTCTGAAAAATAGTGAGGGTTTTGACCTTGCTGAAAACCTGTGGAATGCCTCATCTATATATTGTAACGATGAAATCTGACACCTTCTGGATAAGTCACTCGGTGACGCGATATATTTTTTCCCCACCAAGTAGTCGATACTAATTGCGTTATTCCCAAATCATATATAAGAGCATCCGCGAGCGCTAAGAAAAGCTTGTTATCGTAATTCTCAATCCAGAGTCTCCATCGAGCGTATCATTGGAATATCGTTACCGAGCTTTGTGCATTTTGTCCAGCGTAGTTGTAACTCTAGAATATTCATTTGTTCGTCATAAAGAACTTTCTACAAAATTAACTACGCACTTCGATCGACGTCTACATTTTGCCGCTATCGTGAAAGAAGAGTCATCAGTCGGCGCATCATATTACAATCGTCAAGGAAGAAGACTCCGAGAATAACACCGACCAGTAATTCATCATACGATTGTAATAATAAATAAATAAAACTCTTCGATAAGCGATAACGACGTTTTTTTAAAAACATATATTTTCATCCAACGGTGTAACATATAAATCGGTGGCAGCGGTCGGATATCAAAATAATAAAGGAACATATAAATTTGTTGGGATACCATAATAATAAAGGCATCGCAATAAACATATAAATTGGTGAACAGTGAGATGTCAACAAGAAGACCGACGTAAATTGGTGAAAGTCAAGGATCCCAAAAGAAGACAAACACATACTGTGAACATTCAACGGGATACCAACGTTATCATCAAAATTTGGCTTCAAGGCATCTTTACTCACATATGCGATTCGACGGTTGATCGTCAACGGAACACTTGACGGACATCCAACGACGACTCATTGCATCGAAGGTCACGTGTGAAACCAACGAGGATCCGAGAGGATCATCCTGAGGGAACATCTTGAAGGAATCATACGCGACAGTCATTGAAGAAGGACATCGGCAATCAATCAAGAAAAGGGGGTCAATACGGAGCGATTGACAGCCCATCTTTATGACGAAAAGGAGAATTCCTCATCATGGAAAAGGAAAAACGCTCGTTATTGTAAGGATCACCAATATTGCGCCGAGGTAAGAAATGGAGAAAATAGAGAAACTCCTCCAAGACCTTTTCAAAAGAATGGAAAATATAGAATCGAAAATTCAAATGAAAACGAATGAATATGGTTCTGAAAAATCGGAAGATGAAGGTGATATTAACAACACAACATCGCTTAAAGAATTATTAATTACGATATCTGATTTTGATGGCGAAAATATGCCTGTAGAAACGTTCATCTACCAAATAGAAAGTGCTAAAAAGAATACGGATCGAAATAAACAAAGTCTTCTACTTGCAATGATTTTAGGATCGAAATTAAAAGGAAGAGCCAAAGTAGAGATTAGAACGGATAATATTGATAATTTTACCGAATTAAACAATATTTTGCGAATAAACTATGGTAGTCATGATGATTTAACGATTTTCCAACTTCAAAGAATGAATTGTAAACAGAAACCAAAATAATCAATTAATGAATATTCTCAAAGATTTATGAAAATCCATGATTTAGCGATAAGAACAATCTTAAATAAAACGTCAATTCCGCAAAGTCATAAAACAGTCCTAAAGATGAAGAAATGAAAAAAGGTCTCACTGATTTCTTGGAAGGGCTAAAAAAAGAAATTCGTTTAGACGTAAAAACAGAACACCCAAATAATATTAGAGAAGCGATTACTTCTGCAATTAAAGCTGAAATAACTTTAAAAACGCGAACAATGAATAATTGGTCAGAAAAATCTTATCAGGGTCCAAGTCGTCATCTCAATGACAAAAACAAAAACAAAAGCGATAAAACTTTCACAAAAAGTTTTCAAAACGTATGTTATAATTGTAAAAAGCCAGGACACGTACTTTCAGAATGTAGGAAAAGACAATTTGATAACAGACCATTTAACAAATGGGATTTTCAAAATGCTCCTCACAATTCCAAAGATCCTCTTCCTCAAACACATCATGTCCAAGAGAACGCGCAAACATTACAAGAATCTGTAATATCAGAAACAAAGAATAATGAAACACAGAAAACTTGCTCACATTTTACTAAAACTAGATGGTACTATAGAAGGAATATTCTTGATTGATCCAGGTTCAACAATATCATTGGTAAAACGAAAATTGCTAAATGATCCGACAAATATAATTAAAAAAGGAAAAAAAACATTTCAACAATTGTTGACGAAACCCTAAAAACAGAAAGTATAATTGAAACAAGATTATTTTCACAACCAATTGAATTTCATGTAATCCCTTCACATTTATCAATGACAGAAGATGGATTAATTGTATTAAACTTACTTCAACAATTTGAAGCAAAATGGGACATGGGAAAACATATTTTTCAATTTGGACCAAGAATATACACAAAAGATCCACCCAAAAAGAAAACAAATATGCCTGCACGAACTGATTGCTTACGCACTTTTGATATTGAAGGAATCCTAAATGGATATGCAAGAATAGAATTAAAAGATTACGATGTATTAGTAAATGTTCAAAACGGTCAAGCCACATTTCCTATTCCTAATTGGACAAACAAAGATGGTTGCACAAGAAAATTAAAAGCCGAACCTATAAATCATTTGGATGTTAAAAATTATGAAATACCAGAATTAACAAATAAAAGAGAAAAGTTACTTATGGAAAATACTCCATTGAATCATATTAAAAAAGGAAAAGACGAAATTTGGAAAATTATTAAAAGATACCATGATATTTTTATCCTACCGGGAGATCCACTTCTAAAGAAGAGATTAACGGAACATTCAATAGACTTGACTGACAAAAAATCAATACACACGAAACAATACAGATATCCACCTATTCATCAGGAAGAAATTAAAAAACAAATGAAAGAAATGCTTGAAAAAGGAATAATTAGAGAAAGTGATTCACCATTTAAATCACCTTTATGGACTGTACCCAAAAAATCTGATTCATCCGACAAAAAGAAATGGCGAATAGTGATTGATTATCGAAAAATTAATGAGAAAACAAAACAAGACGCTTATCCTCTGCCAACCATTGACGAAATTTTAGATAATTTGGGAAACGCTAAATATTTTTCTGCTTTTGATCTTGCGTCTGGTTTTCATCAAATAGGAGTAAAAGAAAAAGATAAACAAAAAACCGCATTTTTAACGAAAGATGGACACTGTGAATACAATAGAATGCCTTTTGGATTAAAAAATGCACCACCATTTCAAAGAATGATGAATAAAGGATTACAAGGATTAATTGGCAACAATTGTTTCGTATATATGGACGATGTCATAGTATTTGGAAAAACTTTAAAAGAACATAACAAAAATGTGGAGACACTTTTTCAAAGATTTAGGGATGTTGAATTAAAATTGCATCCTGATAAATGTGAATACCTGAAACCAGAATTGGCTTATTTGGGTCATATTATTTCAAAAGAAGGAATCAAACCTACCCCAGAACGAATAGAAAAAATTGTAAATTATCCAAGACCGAAGAATTAAAACGAAATTAAACAATTTCTAGGACTTGTGGGCTATTCGGAAATTTATCAAAGACTTTTCTAAGAAAGCATTACCTTTAACAAATCTACTTAAAGAAAAAACAATTTGGCAATGGACATTGGAAGAAGAAAATTCCTTTAAAACACTAAGAACCGCATTATGTACAGAACCGATCCTAACATATCCTGACTGGAATAAACCGTTCATATTATCAACAGATGCTAGTGGAAAGGCAATAGGTGCAATATTGTCTCAAGGAGAATTAGGAAAAGATAAACCCATTTCATACGCTTCAAGAACATTGAATCCAACGGAACAAAATTATTCTACTACAGAAAAAGAATTATTGGCAATTGTCTGGGCAGTGAAACATTATAGACACTTTTTGTATGGACGAAAGTTTAAGATTATTACGGACCATAAACCACTAACTTGGCTCTTGAATCTTAAAGATCCTTCTTCACGATTAATGAGATGGAAATGGAAACTAGAAGAATATGATTTCGAAATTATTCATAGAAAAGGAAAATCTCATGCGAACGTAGATGCTTTGACTCGAATAAATATTTTGGAGGATGAAATCCCTGACGCTTTGGATGAATTTATAAACGATACATACCCAAGTTACGATAATTATTTGGAAGAAAAAGACTCATTTGAAAAATCCGAAAACATATTTTTCAAAGAAGGAAGAGCAAATAAAAATGGTGTAATAATAACGGACAATCATAACAAAAAAGGATTTTTAATTGATTGTGATGGTGATGAAGTAGGCTGGTATGGAGAAATTAAGACAAGAATGATGAACAAACAATCAATAGAGGTTTGAATAAAAGATTTGAGAATTCGAAAAATAATTATAGAAATAATTGAATATATACATTCTAAGTTAAATCCAGAAAGAGAATTAACAATTTATGTAAATCAGGTAAAAGATTCTACTACACAGAAAGAAAAAGAAAGAATAATAAAAGAATTTCATGAATCAGTAATTAGAGGTCATAACGGACCACAAAAGACAATTGAAAAATTGAGACAAAAATATAATTGGACTGGAATGACTAAAGATGTAGAAAAAATAATTCAACGATGTCAAACATGTCAAAAGGAAAAATTAACCTCGCAAGTAACGAGACCTAATCCAGGAAATCCTGACATTCCTGTGAATCCTAACGATAAAATATCATTGGATGTAATGGGACCATTTCCGATAAGTCAAGGATACAAATACATATTGGTCATACAAGACTACCTAACTAGATATTTGGTAATAACACCGCTCAAAACAAAAAAATCACAAGAGGTACTTGAAAAATTTTGGGAAAACTATTGTAAAATTTTCGCAATCCCAAAAGAAATATTAACAGAAAACGGCGTCGAATTTAAGGGAAAATTTCATGAAGTTATGTGTGAAAAATTAAAGGTCAAATGGACTGCAACTTCCATTTATCATCCACAATCAAATGGAAAAAATGAAAGAGCACATCCTCAATTACGTACGTAGTTACATGGTGGAAAGTACCGATTGGGTAAAACAATTGTCTAGGGCTATGATCTCATATAATTCGACAAGGAATGAAAAGACCAGAGTGTCACCTTTCGAATTTTTATTTGGTTATGCCCCAAACATTCCTCTTGATGCCGAAGAGTTAGAAATAACGATAAAAGAAAAATATGACTCATTACAAAGATATCGGGAAAAGGTTCGAGAAAAAGCGAAGGACCAAATTGAAAAATCTCAAGAGAAAACTCGTGAGCGATTAACCCTTCAAAGAATTCCCAAGTCCCTAAGAGTAGGACAAGAAGAACTAGTGAAAAGTAAACAACCAGGGTTATCAAAGCTAAGAACTCAATGGGAAGGATCTTACATTAGAGAAAGAATATTAAATGAGCAAAGCATAGTAATAAGAAGAGGCAATGGTCTCGTAACATATAATAAAATAGATATAAAACCCTATTTTACAGATGAAAATGGATCCGATGACACAAATAAAAGTACTGATACTGACAGCGACGCTATTGATCCCAGTGACCCGCAGCCAGGTCCCAGTCACGAACATTGAGAATGAGAAATCGCTTTATTTAGAAAGTATGGGAAAAGCACATGTTTATCATGAAACTTGGAAATTAATCATCGGAATAGAATTTAGCCACTTACCAGAAGAAATATTTTTGTTAAAGAATAAGACTAAGTCATTATATAATATATGTTTACAATATAAACCAGGATTTGTATGTCAAAGTATGTATAAAACAGATCGAAGCGCAAATCAAACGAAATGAAATATTAGGAAGTCAATTAAAGACGCTATATCATTTAATTGGTCGAACGTTATCATCCTCTGACGCTACTTATCTTAATAATGAGATTGATAAATTAAGAAATGATAATTTGCTGATAGCGCACTTGATAAAAAATCAGACGACTTTAATGATGAATCAACTTAAGAACAATGATAAAACCTTTAACGATATGATTATGCAATTTAAATTATTAAGTGGAAATATAAAAAATTTACATGAGGAAACAAAAAGAAATACGATTGATATACAAATCAATAAAATATTATCTGGATATGTTGCATTATATCAAGATTTGAAAACAAGCATAACGGATTTACTAAACGCTATAATTCCTCACAAACTCTTCCTCCACAACTTATATTTGAGAATTTAAGGAATCATACAAATTATCCTCATTTCTTCCCAGTTCCACTGAATGAAGAGCATTTTTCGACATTAATTGACATAAGTCATTTAACAATTGCAGTAATACAAGAAAAGTTGATATATATTCTGGAAGTACCATTATTAGAGGAAGAAATGTATGAAATACTGTATCCAATCGCGATTCCAAGCTATTCAATGATAAAAGGATATATATTATATCATATACAGAATATATAGTGATTAATGAAAAGAAAACAAGATTCTTTCCGTTACAAATGGTAGAATTTTAAAATTCAAAGAGAGTAGAAAATACGTATTTAATTCAAAGAAAACATCCAGATTACTCGACACAATCTTCTACATCATGTGTAATAACAATGATTCTCGCAAGAAAGGAAAATATGTGTACACCAAAATATGTACAGTTACAAAGTTCCGTATTTATTCAATTAAAAACAGAACAAGACTGGATTATAATACCAGTAAAAGAAGAAACACTTCATGTATTATGTCCCGATAATGCTCCTAGAACAATAAAATTTGAGTCAAATGTAAAAGTTCATCTTGAAAAAGGATGTATAGCAATGGCAGCACATGCGATATTAAAAGCTTCAAATGTAATTAAAACAATTGAATCCGACATAATGTTACAAGGAAGTTTTGATGAATCAGAAATAAAAGATCTTCTACGAATTAAAAAGATTAAAGAAAAAAATTAAATATTAGTGTAATTTCTGAAAACTATATTGACTCGAAAAATTTACAAGATTTGGGAACAAATATCGAAGAAATAAATCAACAAATAAATGAATTAGCATTGCGAAGAAAATCAAAGACTATTAAAGAACATATTCAAGATGGACTTCAATACATAGGATATACGGCTATAACTATAATAATTACCGGTATTCTGTATAAAATAGGTATTTTAAAATGTTTGAAAAGAACAATTTCTTGTTGTTTAAAATCATGCGTAATATTTGATCATTGCAATTTTGGAAATAATTCACAAACTACAGATAGACCAGAACATATACATCTTAGAGAATCATTGAGAGCAAAACATAATGAAAGAACAAGAACTACAGAAATAGAAGAAAGTGAAGAATCGCCAAAGTTAATTTGAAAATTATTTAGACCAAAACAATCAACCAGTCAAATTTAAGAAATTTATGGAGACGAAAATTCTTTAAGGGGGGAGGAATGTAACGATGAAATTTGACACCTTCTGGATAAGTCACTTGGTGACGCGATATATTTTTTCCCCACCAAGTAGTCGATACATATTGCGTTATTCCCAAATCATATATAAGAGCATCCGCGAGCGTTAAAAAAAAGCTTGTTATCGTCATTCTCAATCCAGAGTCTCCATCGAGCGTATCATTAGAATATCGTTGCCGAGCTTTGTGCATTATGCCCAGCGTAGTTGTAACTCCGGAATATTCATTTGTTCGTCATAAAGAACTTTCTACAAAATTAACTACGCACTTCGATCGACGTCTACATTTTGCCGCTATCGTGAAAGAAGAGTCATCAGTCGGCGCATCATATTACAACCGTCAAGGAAGAAGACTCCAAGAATAACACCGACCAGTAATTCGTCATACGATTGTAATAATAAATAAAGAAAACTCTTCGATAAGCGATAACGACGTTTTTTTTTAAACATATATGTTCACCCAACGGTCCAATAACCTAAAAACTCTCTAACCTAAAAACCGATAGCCGAAGTGTAATGTTATTGTTTATTATGCAGCTATTTTTTTTATGGAAATTTTTAATATTTAAACCAGGAAATACTATTACAAATACTTCGAGGATTATCGTTGTTTTAAAAATTGTTATTTTGAAGTTGGTTATAAAATATTGAATTACCTTTCCAACCGACGAATCGAAGTAAATTTTCCGGTAATTTTCCGATATTTGTTGTGACGCACTAAATAAGAAAAAAATAAATATATATTCGTTGAACGCACTAAATAAGAAAATGTTTTTAAAACTATGTTTTTTATTATTACGTATTTCACTCACAGATTTATATGTAATATGGAACACACAAGCACACCGCACTGAACACGTATTTCAATCATAAAATAAGAAGGTGCTAGTGTCCACGCGAGCGTACGCAAAGTCAGCCTGCGCGAATAGTATGCGCAGAAGCGCTACACGCACACACTGACGCAGCAGCGCCATACGCACATACTAACGCGGTCACAGCTACACGACTTACGTCTGAGGCTCAATATCCCAACTAGCCCCTACCGCAGACCGAGAGCATAGATGTTTACATCTAAAAAAGTTGCTGTCGTACCGAACATGCATGTCGAAATTTATTTTATGAATGAAATTGTGCCACTTCCACAATTTATAACTATTGTGAGTTTGGATCAGCTTATTGCTCTTCTGAAAATCGTTGATGAAATGCCAGTGTCAAATGATTGAAATGTTGGACACTTTTTACAATCGCCGATATGATGATAGTAAATATTTTTTGTAAATTTCTTTATCAACATACAATTGTAACTCAATCTTCTCGTTATCGTAAAGTACTTCCTACATGCGGTAATACGGTTTAATTACACATGAACTTTTTTTATTTTTTAAAAACAATATATTTTTAATAACAATAGTGTAAAGCGAACTTAAGTTTGGTAAAAACATGCATGGTGAAAAAATGGTTCAACGAGCATAAAGTTTCAAAAACATTGCGAAAATGAGTATTTTTGCGTGTTTCTGTGGGTTGTGTACCCCAGTGTATGGTTCTTGGGTTAATATGTTGCGTCCCAGCCTCACTTTTTTCCCCGTTCTTCTCAGAACACCCAACCTATATGCGCACAAAACAGCATCTCCATTTATCGATCAACGAACTATAAATTATCAATCCTAAGCAAGCGTTATCCAACATTCTCAGACGACCAAAGACAAAGAGCGTCGCCCAGGGGCTGTTCACACTGGCCCCCCACCATGCCGAATTTTGTTAGAGCACGAGAACAAGCAAATGATAACTTAACGGAATAAAAATCTCGATAACCCGATAGCGTAAGTGTGGCAGCACTGAAAATAATAATAATAAGTCCATCCCTCTGCCGCATTCTTGCAACCATTTTTACTGCGATCACGTGTATAAAATAGGTTATCTCCAATTAGTGCGTGAATCTTCTACTATTTATTTATCAATATTTTATTAACTATTGTTGATATTTGTAATCGTTTTACTATCGTATGTACTTCAATAAAATAGGTAACTGATTAATAATCGGTGAATAAAAGTGATTGAAATCATCCTTCTGAATTCACTAATGTTATTTTTTAATTTCTTATAGTATACATAATCGTCCCGATACGTTGATATCGTTTTTAAATATTGAAAAAAATCGAGAATCAGCTCATCTTTCGGAAGTTGAAGGTGAATAGTCAACAAATAATTGTTAACATTTTTTGCTAATTTCTCTTTCTTTTCTAGGTAAGGTTGATGACTTAGAACCGAAACATTCCAGTTTGGATTTATTAAAAAATATTAGAAGAAATAAAAAGTCAGCACGCCATTCTGAAGCGTAAACTATAGATAAATGGTCAACAAACTATTGTTAAATATTTTTACTAATCTCTCTTTCATTTCTAGATAGTGTTGATGCCTTAGAACTAAAGTATCAGGACGAAACCGAAGGATCAGCTCACCTTTCGGAAGAGTAAGTACAAGATAGTGAACAAATAATTGTTTAAGTTTTTTTTTTACTAATTTCTCTTTTCTTTCTAGATATTATATATGCCTTTGAACCAAAAAGTACCAATTTGGATCAAAATAGATAATCTTTATGAACAATTATTTACCAACAGGCCGATCATGGCAGGTAATATTGTTATTATCGCATTAAAATATATAAAAATCATATTTTATTATATTTTCTAAACTGTGGATAAATATGCGATTAAAATGTTCACTGATTAGGACAGATAATTTTTTTAATTGCAGTTTCAACAATTTTCCATTTTATCAGACATCTCCAGTGATTACACGAATTCAAGATCATTATGAAGAATCAAGGTTCAACGATCTTATCCAGAAATATTTAACATTTTGGAACATATGTTACATTTTCGATACAAAATAATTACTTCATTGATGAAATATAGAACTAAATAAAACAAAAAATTGTTATTTACGTGTCATTTGTGATATTTTAAATATATGTTGTATGAATCATCTGGGTAAACACTACTTTTTAGATTTATTTTAGATTAAATTTTACCTTGTAATGAGTTCACTAGTACTCTAATAAAAATTGATTATAATGATTTACATATTCTGTGTATGAAGAATTTTACTTTTCTTTTTAATTGAAGAGTTGGTGTAAAAGTTGGCTACTTTTTTAATTAAATAAAGTGTAACTCATATGCAAAATATTTATGCCATACTTTTGAAATAATTAAAAATACACTGCTATCGTTTGTACTCTGAACGTATTACTTTGATTATTTTTTAATTTCGATTATAGATAGATAGATAGTTCTTTATTCCACAATATGGCGGGCTACACCTTTTACAATGCCAACTATTCATAACAGTGTCTTACAGTAATTTTGGTTGTTCGCTCTCGTTTTACAATAAATCTCTTTTTAATATATCCGAGTTTCACTTAACCTATTTGTAATTACAATTAATCCAAACTTACTTCTCCTCGATTCTCATATTTACAGTGACGCCCTCGGTTCTCGTCTTTTTCTTTATTCGGTCATACGCTTTTATATATTCACAAAATTCTGGCCTGATTTCCCCCATTAATGTTTCTATCGTCCGTTCTCTTAGTACAGCTCCCTCGCTGTTAGCCCTCCAATTGTCCACTGCCTGGATCCATTCCTTCCTTATGCCCACCCTAGCTTCCTCACATATCCAAATGTGTTCGATACTTTCCTCCTCTTTCCCGCACCCTCCGCAATTCGTGTTTATGAATTCTTTCTTCCCTTTTTTCTCCCCATTCCCACATCTGAGCCATGCCCAAGTTTCTTTTGGCTCTCCGTTTATATCCTCTACGTCCCAATATTCTTCCCTATCAACGCCGGTTTTTATCTTTGAGTAGAACGGACAGAAAGTAGATTTGTCGGCCTTTATCCAATCCTGTTGGGTGTCCTGTTCTGTTTTCCTTTTCACTCGTTCTTTTAGCACCTTAGCCAGTGTCCTCAGATTCACCCCTTCCCATAACAGATCTACTACTCTCCCATCTCCCACTTCCCTCATTGCGTCAGCCAATTCTTTGCCCCATTTTGAAGGACTTCCATTTTTGATCCCCCTTATTTCCTCTCTTAGACATATTTTCGGCCTTCGTCCTTCTTCCATTTTTGCAATTTCTAGGATATAGTTTCCCGCTCTTCGCCTTGCCTCTACTTCCACACTTCGCCTCCCCGCTTCCAACTTCCAGATATAATCCGGCGTATTTCTGGCTAATCCCATCGCCATTTTTACGAATGTGCCTTGCAGTTTTTTCATGCTTTCCCTTCTTTTCCATCCCCAGAGCTCTATTCCATAGAATGCCCCAGCCTTAACCAGAGAGTCGAAAAGTATAAGTCGATGTTTTAGTTTGCTAACGCGTGCCCGTTTCATAACTCTCCACACCGAGTTGATCGCTTTCCTCGCTTTTCCTTCTAAGCTCATTAGGTGTTTCCTCGCTGTGTTCTTCGTGGAGAACCAATACCCCAAATATTTGTATTTGTTCACTATTTCTATCTCCTCTTCCTTAAATGTGAAATTTCCTTAAATGTGAAATCACCTGGTTATTAGTTTTTTCGTAGATGCCTTTAATCATATTGTACATTTTGCCCCTGATTCCTTTTTTCCAGATCTTCTTCACCATTATTCCCCTATCAACCTTGTCGAAAGCCGCCTTAAAGTCCACGAATGCTACGTACATTTTTCCTCCTTTATTTTTCAATCTTTTGTTAATTGGTGCGTTTAACACAAAAATGTGGTCCCTTGTTCCTCTTTTCGGCCTGAAACCCGCCTGGCTTTCCTTTAAAATTTGTTCTTTCTCGATCCACACTCTCAATCTACCTGTCATAATACCTGTAATAATCTTATATCCGATATCCAGTAGCGCGATTCCCCGATAGTTGCTTACCAAGCTATCATCGCCCGCTTTGAATATTGGATAGATTCTTGCCAACTCCCAACCCCTCGGGAGTCTTCCCGATTTCCAACATTTATTTAGGATGCCCCTTAATTCCTCATGTCCTTTGCTACCTAAACCTTTTATGAATTCGGCTGTTATGCCGACCTCCCCTGCTGCCTTTTTGTTTTTTTAGCTTCTTAATTGTTTTATTCAATTCATCCTTACTAATTTCCTTATCCCATTTCTCGTCTGCAGCACCTTCTGTTTCTTCGTGTGTTTCGTTTTCTCGGTCCTGACTTTTTTTTCTCTTTCTACTTCCTTTTTGCCTAGTAGTTTTTCAAAATGATCTATCCATTGGTTTTTGCTAATTTTTTCTCCTGTTCTTTTCTTCTTGCTCCTGAAAAATCTCACGGCCTCCCACCATTCGATCATGTTCTTACTTTCTCTCACTTTGGCCCATTTTTCTTCGAACCATGTTCGCCTTTTTGTCGCGCATAGCTCTTCCAGCCCTTTTCTTTCCTTCCTCAACCTGATTTTACGCCTTTCTGTCTTGTTTGCTAGGTAGTCCTTCAGTATTTTCCATGCTTTTCTCCGCTGCTCCTTACACTCCTCGTCCCACCAGCTTGCTTCCCTATATTCGTCTTTAAGTGTTTTTATCATTCCCGCCTTCTTCGCTGCTTCCCATATGTTTTTCGTCAGTAACTCCCAACCTACTTCTTCTTCCTCCTTCTTATTGTTTGACTCCACGCTAATTAATCTATCTACTTCATGTTCGAATTCCTTGCTCTCCTTCTCTTTCCATCTTAGTCTCTTGACTGGTTCTTTTTTTGTCCTTTCACTTTTCTTTTTCATTTTTCCCCCTCCTTTTATATTAAAAGCTACTGGCAAGTGGTCGGATTCGATCCTGGGCAGTACCTTTAACGAGTTTATCATGTCAACTTCTTCGTCTTCCATCTTTATTACCAGATCGAGAACCGAGTTACCAATTCCTCCCCCTATCAACGTCGATTTTCTCTCATGGTCCCCTTTGATTCAGCCATTTAGAATTGCTAGCCCCATTTTTTCACAGAATGCTAGTAACTTTCGACCTTCCGTGTTGACTACATTATCTTCAGACCTTCTTTCTTCATCCAAGCCCCCCGTTTGTTCGCAGGTAACTATACCCGCCGCTCTTCTCACTCTTGCATTCATATCCCCAGCTATAATTACTCCTGCCCCCTCAGTGATTCCTTTTTCCATTAGTTTTCTCAGTTCCTCCTCGATTCGTGCAAATCGGATATTGTTGTACACCTCGATTATCCATAAATTCTTATACTTTGGGTTTCTATCTATTATGACTACCATTCCGAATTTCCATTCTATTATTTTACATCGATTTTTTAGGTGCTTTCTCACCCCTATTATGTGTCCCCCGCTTGCCCTTCCTCTCGCTTTTTCCCGTTCCACCGATTTTGCCCACCATTGAAAGTTTTTGCTTAAACCGTTTAAAGCTACCTTTTCTTTTCCCCGTTCCAACCACGTTTCTTGGATTAAAATAATTTCAAAATCGTCGAGAAACTGCGCAGCCTTCCCTATTTTCCCCCATTCAGCGATGTTCCAGGTAACGACTTTCAGGTACTCTTCTTTCTTCCCCACGAAAAAACATTTCCTCAAGTCGATCTTCGCGTTCCATCCACCTCCACCAGACTCCGTCGATGCAGATTTTCATGTATCCGACTGATACATTGTTGCCTTTTCTAACCTCTTTTTCTGCTACACTTCGGAGCCATTCTCGTACCTCGATTTCCCTCGGAGTTAGGTCATCCTTGATCCATACCCACGAACCTTTTAGATGTCTCTTCCTCCTCATTATTTCTTTTTTCGTCTCTGGTGCTCTAAATGTCACTACGGGGCCCCCACCAATCCGTTGGACCCTTATGATTTGCGGGTCTATTTGCAGCCAGTCTTCGAAGATTCCCGTGATTTTCTCAGCTTTCTTTGATTCACTCCCACCACTCCCCACTTCTCTCGCTATAATGTTTCTTTTCCGTTTTGCTCTTTCAGTCTTTTCCCATTCCCATTCCCCTGCTGATAGCGCATCAAGCGGCCCTTCTCCATTTCTCTCCTTTCCCATTCGCTTGTTTCGATTACCAGCTGTGGTACTTCCTTCTCCGACAGCTCTTTTCCCTTTCTTGTATCGCTGTAACACCACTTGCTCGAACTCCTCCCCGTCGTTTAATTCTTCGTCAATGCCTCTCTCGAATTCCGATTCTTCCGCGTTCCTTGGGTTCTCTTCTCCTTTCCTTTGATTGACGTATACGCCGACCATTTCACTGTTGTTGTTGTTATTGTTGTCAGCTTCTTCTCGCTCCACTGTTGGGGCTTCCTTATTGTTCCTTCTTCCGTCTTGAGCTTTTACTTTCTCCTTCAATGCTCTTATGGTTTCTTCGTACGTATTTTTCTCCTCGTCCCATACCGCTCTGTCTCTATATGTTGCCATTCTCCAAACTTCTGCTTCTCCAATCAAGTCTTTGATTATTACGTTCATGGTCGCACATCTGCATGGCCGCGGTGTCATTTGCTCGATCTCTTGTTGCAGTCGCTTTATTGTTCCTTGCTGTTGTTTGCATTTTTCCATCCATTCCATCTGCTCGCCTACCAGCATTTCTTCTTCCTTTCTCCTCGTAACCGAATCCCCTTCTTCGTCTTCGACGACTCGCTCGGCTCGATCCTTCCCTTCTTCCGTCCCTCATCGATCCATCACATCTTCCACCGTTTTTTCGACTACTCTCCTTATCTTATTTTCCCATTCTTCCTCCCACTTTCCCCGTCCACTTTTTCGCCGTTTCCTCGATTTTTTCCATCCATTCATCCTGTCCGCTAGGTGGATCCCCTCGCGCCATTTCTCCCGTACGTTTTTCCTCGCTTAGCCCAGTTTCACTCCCTGTCCTCCTTTTCCCTGTAACCCAGCAGTCCATCAGCGAACTTACGCAGTGGATCTTCCTTTTCTTGATTCCAAGCGCTCCTCTAGGTCTTCCTCTTCTCCTCTTTCCTGTTTCCAGGATCTCATCCGTCGTGTCCGCTCTCGGCGAATTTTCGCCTGTCCCTGTTGTTTGAGTGTATTCCGTCGGCGTCTCCGATATTCCTTCGGCTCGAACGGTTCCTTCCTTCCCTACGCCAATCTCGTCCTCTTGATCGGCAAGGTAGCTCTCTTCTTCATCGGCCTCGGGCCGTCCCATGGCGGTGGTGCTGCATGTGCTAGCGTCATTTCCGTTAACTGCCCTCTCACTCTCGTTCTCTCCATCTTCACCTCCTAACCTCATACTTTTTGTCCCACTGTTTCTTTCTTCAACTCTCTAATCTCACTTCTCCGTCACTTGCCAGCACTTCCAACGCTTCCTCTCCACTTCCGATTGCCCCCCAACCACTTTCTAGATATTTCGCTGTCTTTGTATTGACACTTTTTCCACTTGTAATAGCTCACAATAAACGCACGTCTGTATCGCTGTGTGCTCCAACCGGAAGTCTAATTTCGATTATATTTGATTATTATATTATATTGGAAAGAAATATTTCTTTTACATAAAAATTATAACTCGGACTTAAAAAAAAATCTCTATCGTGATTTCGTAAAATTGAATGGCGTCCGGAACAGAATGTTTGTTGGCCTCTGTCGTGCTACCCACGCTATAATGCATTTTCATCGTACAAAAGGAAATGCAGATGATAAGCCTTGTGACGAAGAAGGGTTGAGAATAATCATTTTCATACTTTGACTATAATAAAAAAAATCAATTGTTCTATTATTCGTTATCCAATTATAAAATCATTCCTTATTGAAATTTTTATCATTTTTTTTCTTTCGTTTTTTTTTCAAAATTTGGCGCTGTTTCCCATAGACATTAGTCAAGAGAGAGCGCCACTAGTAGCCCAGGTCATTGCATACTTTACTGCTATAGTAAAACGAAATTACTAGATAAATCTGGAAACTATAGGCTTCGGGTAATTATTTTGGTATTGCTTATGTTCTCGGGGTGACAAAATTCGGCCTTATCTAAAAGCATTGAGTGAACAGCCCCTGGCGTCGCCAACGCCTGTTCTCATAAACACAGCCGATGACAAACGCAATACACTCGCACCTCAAAAGAGCCAAATCCACGCGACAAAGAAAACTCGTGCGAGTTTTCACGTCATCCGCTCCTATAGAGAAACCTATATATCCCAAATCTATATGATAGAGACAAAATAACTGCACCAATCACAGCAGCGCTGTAATTAATAAATTAATAAAAAGGTGTCTCCTACGTCATGCCAAACCTATCACCGAAGTCGACCTAGTTTCATATGACTCATTATCCAATCCCTAAGCTACATACAACAAAACTGCATTCCCCCAACAGCTCCTTCCCCCAAAAATCGAACCTTTCTACTTTTTCCTTTCACGAAGGAGCAGGCACTCT